>MEHQ01003080.1:61627-148862 GCA_008828725.1 Saccharina japonica | reverse complement strand
GGGGGGGGGGTGTACTTCATTTTCATGCATGGCCGTAGTCGTATGACCATAGACCCTCGCATCCCTACAATGCCGGGGACAGAGCACGTCGAGTTTTCACCTACCAAGCAGACATCGCTAGCACCAACGGGGTGGAGGGGGGCATGTTCATGCATGGCCGTAGTCGTATGACCATAGACCCTCGCATCCCTACAATGCCGGGACGGAGCATGTCGGGTTTTCACCGACCAGGCAGGCATTGCTAGCACCAAGCGCGAAGCGCCGTGAGATGTTCGGCGACTCGCATGAAGGGCGAGCTACATCCTACTAAGGACCGCTTGTGAGGCGGACTTGCATATGGATGACAGCTTCAATGAGTTGGTGTAATTTCCGGAGGGAGGGGCAACGTTTCTGATGTTGGGAGGACGAGCATGGCGCGTGTGCTGCATGAAAGGAACAGTTTGTCCCCGTTGGTTATCTTCCTATTTCTGGGAATGGTTATGACTGATCGGCGTTGACGCTCATGGTGTCCTGCGTAGCATCTCAGAATGACAGGTTAGGGTCTACTGTAGATGATCTGTGGATGATCTGTAGATGATCTATCTGTAGACGACCTATCTGTCCGACGCGTGTAGCCAAAAAACAAAAAGGCACCCCGCCTACCACAAGCATGGCTCTATCCCGGTTGCCAACGTCTGGAGGATAGCTTACCACTTATTCGAGGAAAGGGACAATGGTTGAGGGTCATTGTGTAACGAGACGAACATAATTATCCCTAACCCTAACCTAAACCCTATAACCCAACCAGGCCCAATCAACGATTGGTCAACATGATTCCCTTTCGTCTCGGTGCACAAAGTGTGTTTCAACGTTTCTCTCGAATAGTAAGTGGTAAGCTCTGCTGAACCTTCTTGCGTTCGCTTCCGTCCACCGCGTTTTCGCCCGTAACGCTTCCACCCGGGCACGAACACCTGCCACCTCCGCTGCCGCCGTTTCCACCGCTAACGCTAAAGCCTGCCTCTTGTTGTACAACTCCCGCCAGCCCGTCTCCTCCTTCCCTTTGCCCTGGGCGCGTCCAATGTCAGCGTTGCATCCGAACCCGATACCGTGAACATGGTGTTCCTGCCAATGTCGCCGGTCACCGTCCGACACATTATTAGGGATGTGAGGGGGCAGACTAGAAGCCGTCGACGATTACAGAGGACCATAGTAAGTAGGACCTATACGGCACGCACAAAAAACTATATATTTCCCTATTTTTACTAACAATATTTGGTCCTATTTACTATTGTCCCCCTGTAAATAGTTATTTAGTTGACTATTACGGGAAGGGGGGGGGGGTGTACTCATGTCGTGCACGGCCGTAGTCATATGACCATAGACCCTCGCATCCCTACAATGCCGGGACGGAGCGCGTTGGGTTTTCACCAACCAGGCAGACATTGCTTGCACCATGCGCGAAACGCCGTGAGGTATTGGGCGAGTCGCATGGAGGGTGAGCTGCATCCTGCTAAGAACCGCCTCTGAGGCGGACTTGCATATGGACGACAGCTTCAATGAGTTAATTTAATTTCTGGTGTGGCCACTTCCGGAGACAGCAATGGGTTTTACTATGTAACTGCCTCGCGGACGCCTTACCATATTAACACTACGTGATACGACCATTCCCTTTGTGCGGAACAAAGGTCTCCACCCCGCACAAATGATCTACTCGACCGCCAGCTTTGGTGACCGCCAAAAACAAATAACAAAAAAAACGGCACCCTGGTTGTCTAGCTCACGCAGCGAGTGGCGTGTTTAACAGCGTCGTTGCCAACCGACGCCAACCTAACCTATAAATATATGGGAATGAATTAATTTAATTTCTGGTGTGGGGGGGGGTACTCATTTGTTGCTTGTCTCAGTAACTTGACCATTGACCACGCTTCCCTTTCGAGACGGAGCACCGTTCCTACTCCTAATAGAGGCACCTGCAACTTTTGGGCGCTCATTGCGTTTTTTTCATTTATTACGAAAGAAAGGTTGTGTTAACCTTTTACGTATTCCCTTTCCTCTTTCGCCGCCTGTGGCCACCATCCATCTATCTCCTAGTCTCGCTGCTTTTTGTTGGCAGAGGAGCGAACAGGAGAATGCACCTACGATAAAAAAAAACTTCAAACAAAAAGCTAATACCCTTTGTGTAATATTTATTCTCGGGCATTAATTAAACCTACGTACACACGCCGTTGCACGCGTGATCGAGATATCACCACCAACCTTGCAAACGCGAGTTTTGAAGAAAATTTCGCGATCTCACAGCGGAGGCGTTTTTTTTGTTGTCTTCTTCATTTTCAGACATTGATTTGTTGGGGTCCACGCCCGAGGGAGACGCTATACGTCCACTCGACATCTAGAATATATTAGTGGGCGTGACGAAATTGATTTATTGTTTTTGTTTTTGTAGGACGGTTTTATCGAGTTAGCCGAGCGAAACAAGCTGAATGGTGCATCCGGCGATCTTTCGCTGCACTTAAGCCACGAGTTATTTTAATGAACACCATGTTGGCAGTGAGGCGCATTTACAGCCTCTGTTTTGGCCTTGTGGCATCCTTGATTATAACGGGCATGAGCGGAGCCGCAGGCGGGCGTCAGCCCGCCGCGGCGGACTCCCCTCGCATGTTGTAAAAAAAGAAGTGCCTGGTCACTGATCAAAGCGGATGAGGCCCCGTAGAAGACGAGTGCCAATGAATTCGACGCTGTCATCCATATGCAAGAAAGTCCACCTCACAAGGGGTTCTTCGTAGGTTGCACGGTTGGAAGCCTTCGCGTTTGTCCAGTGATATGACGCTCTGGTTCGCTCGATAGTCACCTCAGGCATGACTATAGCCTCTCAAATTCGACCACAAACACAAGGGACCAACGTACAAATACGGAGCCAGTGCAGCTCACCCTTCATGCGAATCGCCGAACACGTCACGTTTCGCTTCACGCTTGGTGCCAGCAATGTCTGACTGGTCTGTGAAAATACGACATGCTCCGTCCCGGTATTGTAGGGATGCGAGGGCCTATGGTCGTACGACTACGGTCATGCATGAAAATGAAGTACACCCCCCACCAACCACTAACCCCACGCACCTGTTGGCCCACCACTATCGCCCCACACAACCGTATGCCTCAGGATGCTGCGAAACGCGCTCCGCATGGGGAAATATGAAATATACTAAGTATATGGATAATAGTAAACTTCGTACTATATATTAAACGCCACAGAAACCAAATAGTAAACTGATCATGATGACCAGTCACGAACAATACTATTAATAGAGCTGTTCATGGGTCGGGTGACCCGGCCCGACCCGACCCGACCCGACCCGACCCGTGAAAAATACTAAATAGTCAATAATCATATCAAACCCTCGTCGTTGCCGACGCGATTCGTTTCGCCCCAGGCTGCTGCGAAACACACCACTCCGCGTGGGAGGGAAGACAGGCGCTCCCCGTCCCCGTCCGCCCCGCCCGACCACTACGACGAAACGCCTCCGCCTCGAGTCCTCCGGGAGTTGGCTAGAGGGACCCGCGGAGACGGCGTTCCCTCGGCACACATGCGGCGCAATCGACACCCGTTCGGGGATAACACCGACGGGGGCGGCGCGGCCCCTTCGATTACGCCGCGCAAGATGAGAGGGTGGCCTCCCAGGGGCGGCGAGGAGTTGGAGTTGGAGGAGGCGTTTCCAAAGGGGAGAGAGTGGAATCGGCGGCGGAATGGTGGGGGGGATGCTGGGGGGCGAGCTTACTGAGAGTGCTTGCTGGTCTCGATTGGAGAGAGGTTGATATACGCGACTGGTTTTGTTGTGTTGTCGTGGGGAGCTATTTCGTAAGGGCACTAGAGGGACACGGTCGATAAGCAGACATGTATACGCGACTAGTTTTCTTGTGTTGTGGGGGGGATGAGTTCGTGAAGAACAGTACAGGAACACGTTTGATGAGCAGGCATGTATGTATGCGCGCGACTGGTTTCGTTGTAGTTTGGCGGATGCTTTTGTAAGAACGATAGAGGAACACGGCGGATGCGAGCGGAGCCAAACTTATGAGGAGTATGCCTCTGGTGCACCCTGTTGATCACCCTGACATATTACGACTCTGTTCGAAAATGTAAGCACCGTTTGGGTTGTTTTATCATTAATATTTCGTACCCAAACGGTCCTTATTTTTCCGGACACAGGAAGTGGTACCTGGTATACTGCAAGGTAGTGTGCGAGTAATGTAGCAACGCTTACCGTGGAAGGATTGGGGGGCGTAGATCGCCAATCCAGTGGGTGCAAATCAAGAAAGAGAACGCTTGGCAAGCGGCTGTGTAGGTGGGGGTTGGTGAGGACGCGAAAGCCGCAACGCTGGCGTTCACCCATTTTCGGCAATTACGGCGGGGGGCACGACGGTAACGCTGGTTTAGGCGGCGTTACGGCGTTGCCCGTTCAGGCGGCGTTACGGCGTTGCTCGTTTAAGCGGCGTGTAGAGCTTGCAAAATAGAAACATACGTATGTCAGTCAAGCCAGCCTCGATAATGGTTGATTGTTTTGCGATGCCGGAGGGGCAGCCCGGAGTTCCCCCCTTTTGTTGTGCTGTCGTAGCCATCTGCATCCGCTGATACGCCAAAACCGCTTTGCGTGACTCAAAAAAGAGTACCCCTTGTTGGCGTGCAGCCGCTGATACGCCAAACCTGCATCCGCGGTCGGCCTCCCCTCGCGATACCGCCCCGTCCGGTGGGCACGAGAACTGCCTTAGAGAAATCGCCGTTGTGGATGACATCGGGCAGATCACGATCTAGGTCATCTATTACGAGGGAACATAGTAGTCAGAACCTACCGTGCGGCGTGTAAACACAGGGAGATTCCTGATTTTTGGGGTCATCGTGGATTCTGATTACCATTCTTACTACATTAGCCCCCCCGTTTCTTACTGCATTAGCCCACCCGTAGCAGCTTGCTGTATTTACCGTTTTGAGGTGTTGTGTAAGAGCCATACAGATCATGCAGATCCCACCCGCGGGCAGAAACGTGTGCGTAAGAGAGCTGTGCCATACAGATCATCATACAGATCGCCACCCGGCCAGCATGATCTACTCATGTAGATCTCTTGCAGATCGTATCACTCAGAGGGGTGTGTGTGTATCTTCCCCCCGCCGAACGATCTAGAAGATCATGGAATGAGGCTCTATGTTGTCCGTCCGGTGTGCGCAGCCTATGTAGGCACACCATGTACGCGTTTGCAAACGAAGGAATATATAGCTGTACGTACAGATCTTGGCCCAGGTTCTTAAAAAATGGTTGAAAAGTATATATCCCTGTAACCGCCGTACCTACCCGAAGCATCTATCCCCACACCCGTATTACCCCGACGGCGTCGGGGGGGAAATTTCTCGGAATGGAGATGCCACTGGGGAGTTAGCGTGGACTATACCTTCAACCATTTTTTCGATGCTGGGGCAAAAGTCGTTGCACACCAATGAACGAGGGGGTATTTAGGATACCATACGTACGTCTGTGCGCGTTTTTGCTGCGACGCTCGCTTTTTTTTGTAGGAAGCCAACGCTTTGATTGCTCTCGCTGCATGGGATGGTCAGCCTCGACGGCGTTGGGGAGGGTGTGCCCGAAACGAGGGACGCGTGCTACGATAGAGGCCGCGTTTTTTTTTTGCCGATTTTTTTTTTTTCTGATTTTCGGAGCTTCCAAGCTGAGGAACTACTATCTCCGATAAAAGGCATGCGCCTTATCCCATCTGTCTTGTGTTGCAATGTTAATGTTATTATAAATCCCTTCAGGGTTTTAGTCTCTTGTCCTTCAGAGTGTGGTTCTCTGTTTCGGCTAAAAACAAAGAAAAACTCACATTTTCTTGACCCGTGATTTGTTTTAAAGGAGTTTTTCGATTTCAGTTATTTGAGACCGCTTTTTTTTTTTTTTGGCCGCCGCCGCCGCTTCCGGAACTACGGTCTCAAGCAACCCACGGCCACGCGCGCGCTCGCGGCGGTGCCTTCGCACATGTCACCCCCCCCCGTTTCGTGTAGCGGGAAGTCTGGTGGTTCTGCTCCGTATAAGTTCCATAATCGGGGTGACGCCAACATTTTTTTCTCAAAAGAGGTCAGGTGTTGGTAAGGTAGTGTAGGGATACTATAATCAAGTGATTATCATAACCTCATAAAAACTACTAGGTAGGATAGAGGTGTGTACCGGTATACCACTCTGTCCCAAAATATAAGCTCTGTTTTTATTGCATATTAATGTATGAAAGGTGCTTATATTTCGGAACAGAGTGGTACCTTATTTTGGCTATAAGCTCTGCTTTTATTGCATATTAATGTATGGAAGGTGCTTATATTTCGGAACAGAGTGGTACCTTATTTTGGCTATAAGCTCTGTTTTTATTGCATATTAATGTATGAAAGGTGCTTATATTTCGGAACAGAGTGGTACCTTATTTTGGTTATAAGCTCTGTTTTTATTGCATATTAATGTATGAAAGGTGCTTATATTTCGGAACAGAGTGGTACCTTATTTTGGCTATAAGCTCTGCTTTTATTGCATATTAATGTATGAAAGGTGCTTATATTTCGGAACAGAGTAGTACCTTATTTTGGCTATAAGCTCTGTTTTTATTGCATATTAATGTATGGAAGGTGCTTATATTTCGGAACAGAGTGGTACCTTATTTTGGCTATAAGCTCTGTTTTTATTGCATATTAATGTATGAAAGATGCTTATATTTCGGAACAGAGTGTTACCTTATTTTGGCTAAACTGTTTCCTGAATGACGGAAGCTCAACCTTGTGTTTTGAAGGACGTTTCATTTTATAGTTGGGTCATGGGGATCGTTCGTCGGATATATACGAGTGGCACTTTTATTTTCCTCCCAATATCAGTTTTTGGGGTGAGGTACGAAGAGAGATCCTCAAAAGTGACCGCCCTTAAAAGGCAAAAATATGGTGCACCTCTGTCGTACATGTATACCACGCGTCCGTATATAGCACTGGTTGTTACGGCCGAGAGAGCATAGAAATCAGGACAAAATGCGCTTACGTACTAAAAATACTTCGTAGGACGAGCAATCCCACGGTAGGGGTGTCACTTTTAGGCTAAATATGTTCTGACCGGTTGTGCTCCTCACGTGAGTAACCACCGGATGTAATTCATATTTCACTGGTATATTTGTTTGAGGACTACCGCATTGGACGGTTTGGTCGGGTTGCGCGAGCGAATGTCTCTGAAGTCATGTTTCGGGTGAGATATTGAGCTCCTCATGTGAGGAGCTCAGAAATTTCTGCTGCGCCCCTACCGTGGGATGACTCAGACTATAAAAATATCCCTTTGGAAAAGCCTACAGCTTCGGCAGGTCTTCCTCGACGGATATTCGAGAAGCGTGTGTGTATGTGTGTATGTGTCTCCGCTTGCACTCAGAGACCCCGAACCCCGTGACTTTTTTCCCACAAACGATACGCGACGAAAACCGCTGACGCCACCGCCGGGACGTTGGCCACCGCTCATCATCGTGTTACCCACCCATCGCTAAGTTTTCAGCTCGTTTGGCGCCGCCTGCTGTGCGATGTTGTGCTGTTCCCCGTGTGTCTCGTCGAGCAAACATTCACGGCTGCCTGGGTGCTTCCTAAAAATACTACCACGGTACCTGGTAGGCTATACCTGGTGTAGGTTTTTTGTGTATGCGAGGGGTCCTGGTTACTATGCTCCCCCGCAATACAGTAGTTGTCCGGCGGCGTATCGTTTGCACGTCTTTTGTTTGATTGCTCGTTGGTTTGTTTCATCGCCTCTTAATAATTTACTTTTTACCTGGTATATGCGTATGTACAGCTCTCCCCCCCCTCCCCCCAGCAATCCAAGGGGAGGCATAATTTGATAATTTTTAAACGAAAAAAACTGCGAACAGGGCGAGGGCGTCCCGAAAAGTAATTTTTCGACACCTAACTATCTAAAATGGTCAGAATAGAAAAACAATCGTAGCACTGTGATCGCTGCACGATTTAAAACAAAACAAGTTTTTTTTCTGAATTTTTCCAAAAACCAATCACTTGGTTCCAAAGACCCCCCCCCCCCCTGAGCCTCGGACGGGGGGGGGTCTTTGAACCAAGTGGTTGGTTTTTCGAAGAATTAAAAAAAAACAAACTTGTTTTGTGCTAAATCGTCCAGGGATCACAGTGCTCCGATTGTTTTTTCCATTCTGACCATTTTAGATAGTTAGGTGTCGACAAAATACTTTTCGGACGCCCCTGAACAGGGCATAAAAAAGCCCCTTCAGAACTGACAAAAGTATCCCACACTGGTTGTAGTTTTTTTTACCAAAAACGTGCGTACAGTTCCAAACAGGTCAAGGTTGTCCGTGTTCGAAAATGTCGATCTAATAACAGGATGTATGTGCTGGCCAACCTATATCGTTTTTGCAGCAAGTGTAAAAAAGTGGTGCCGAATGAGGAGGGTAAACAAATGGCTTCACTGCAATAATGGAGGCATGTATCGGGGGGGGGGTGGGGTTCTAATGTCGTGCATGGCCCTAATCGTAAGGGGGGGTGGGGTGTACTCATGTCATGCATGGACGTAGCCGTACGCACCATAAACCCTCGCATCACTACGAGGCCGGGGCGGGGTCAGTCGGGTTTTTCACCGACCAGACACTGCTCGCACCAAGAGCGAAGCCCCGTCAGGTGTTGTACTTGGAAGTCAAACAATACCAGAAAGAAAAAAAACATGATTCTTGTGGTCAGGGATGGCAGCGTGCAACTGGTATGTTTGTCGCCCGGCACAGCTCTGGATGGTGGCCGGTGCGTCATTTGCGCTATCCACGAGATCTCAGCTAGGGCAACAGCGGACGCAGCGCTCAGCTTTTCAACCTGCAGTGCGGCGGCATTACCAGACTGGTCTGCGACTCTATACCACCGCGATAATTCCAAACAAAAACACGCAAAGCATACTCTCGGCACTCCCCTTTCTCCCCCTCGCGAACAACAAAACTGTTGCCGCCGTACAAGAAAAAGCAAAAAAATGGAAATAGCAACATAAATGGTCTTCCAAAATGGAAAAGGTCCAGTTCTAAATGGGTTTCACGGGAATCGCATACCACGAAAAAAACGTACGTTGGCTCGTCTCAAAATCGACGAATCAAATGGAACATAAAAGAGATAAACTTGACAAAAAAAATCACACAAGACTACACTGGGCCGGACAACAAAGATTCTGCACACATCGGATGTATCATCGGTTCCTACCCAATGAGCTACATCTTTCAGGACAGATATATTCCTGATCTGTAATGATCTGTATGATCTGTATGATCTGTATGATCTGTATGATCTGCATGATCTGCATGATCTATATGATCTGCATGATCTGCATGATCTGTATGATCTGCATGATATGTACCATCTGCATCATCTGCATGATCTGTATGATCTGCATGATCTGCATGATCTGCATGATCTGCATGATATCTATGATATGTATGATCTGTATGATCTGCATGATCTGTGGGATCTAGTTCTTGTTGCCGGGCAGAAGCCGTACGATCTGCAGGAACTACAGTAGTACATGTTTCCTGGGTTGGATCTGTACTGTATATAAGATCCTGCACAAGATATCACAACGGAAGATTAGGATCCAAACGATCTAGACCTTATGGTCGGTCCGATGTTGTTGTGCTAGCTTTTTGACAATTGCAGGCTCGCGTGCTCCAGCCAGGCTATCGACTCCTTCAAGGCCGACCTTCGCCCGTTGTTCATCCAGTGCTGACGGGCGAGAGCGGCGACATAGACAGTATACAGTACGAAGGCGACACGTGTTAAATAAGAAATCGGGAGTTAATAATTCCAGGCTGATTTGTTTTCGCATTTAAGATTTTTCAGCTACGAAAGCATTTGTGCTCAGCGAGGAACGTCCCTCTAAAAATCCTACATCATAATAACCTTTAAGAGCCTATGCTCAACGTTGAAATCACAACAAGTCGCGAGCCTTCACCGACATATGAGATATTATTAACTGCTGTCGCGCACTGGCTGTAGGGTATGGTATCATGCGTGCGTGAGACAGTGGACGTGCAGCCCAGCGCCGAACACATCACGAAAAACACGACGCAGCATGATGCACTTGCTTCTGACTACCGACCGAACCAAGCCCATGAGGCGTCAAAACCTTGCGAAAACTCGGCCGCGTCCCCTCGGCTTGTTATGACATTGCCTTGAAAGGCCCGAAAAGGCCGGGAATTTTGCCAGAGGCGCGGGTATTGGGAACGTGTTTCAACGCAGTTTCTGGTTCTCCTCGATTAACCCCTTAAGAAATGGTCCCGCGAATTTGGGGAAAACTACTTGAAATTAGTGTGGGGCATTTTATTCCAGTTCTGAACGGATTAAGAAGCATTATGCCTCACCCCCCCAAAAAACGGTTGTGAAAAAAAATTACGCTAACGCACTCGAAGAGCACACACAGGTATCATAGCATTAAGCCTCTTAGCACTGCAGCAGGTATTGGTGATGCTCGGCACAGCAAGCCAGGCAGGTATGACACGAGGCAAGGCACAAGCTCATCTCCTGTGTATCAGGAATCGTGACAGCTCTGTCACCAGCAATTACTTGGCGACAGGTGGGCGGGGTAGTTCCCCGCCTTCCAACTTCCATTAGACCTACGAGTACGGAGATATATGACCACTTTAGTACAACATAGTGGAAGGACATCTTCTGTTCATACACGATCTTGCATGTCAGATATCTCTAACCGACAATGTAGTAACATAATCTTAAAAATCTGACTCAAATTCCCAGGTGTTTTGTCCCAAAAACGGGACTGACTGCATTCCCACTTTGAGGGGTTAAGTAGAAAACGGTAAATATTGCGCGCAAGGTGACTGAATTCCCAGCGCCACTGGGTACATCGTTCCGCAGCCGAGGAGCACCGGCCGTCAGGAATATGTTGGGCCAAAACTTGCACAGACCATCGGACAGATCATCGACCCCCACGTCATGATCTAGATCGCTCACGGCAAAGAGATTAATGGTATGTACCAATTTAGCTCATGTTGCCGGCATAGGGCCCGTGAAATCCGCATGGTCTAGCCCATGTTCTCTGGATTGAATCTGCACTATACATATCCTTCACAAGCTCTTACGGAGGAAGGTGAGGATCTAGATGATCTAGATCATGATCTATCTGTAGATGACCTAGAGCATGATATATTTGTAGATGATCTAGATCATGATCTATCTGTAGATGACCTAGATCATGATATATCTGTAGATGATCTAGACCATGATCTATCTGTATATGATCTAGATCATGATCTATCTGTAGATGACCTAGATCATGATCTATCGGTAGATGATCTAGATCACGATCTATCATGTAGCTGATCTAGATCATAATGTATATGTAGATGATCTAGATCATGATATATCTGTAGATGATCTAGATCATGATATATCTATAGATGACCTAGATCATGATATATCTGTAGATGATCTAGACCATGATCTATCCGTAGATTATCTACGTAGACCATGATCTATCTGTAGATGATCTAGATCACGATCTATCCGTAAATGATCTAGACCATGATCTATATGTAGCTGATCTAGATCACGATCTATCTGTAGATGACCTAGATCATGATATATCTGTAGATGATCTAGATCACGACCTATCTGTAGATTGGTCTAGATCATGATATATCTGTAGATGATCTAGATCATGATCTATCTGTAAATTATCTAGATCATGATCTATCTGTAGATGATCTAGACCATGATCTATCTGTAGATGATCTAGGTCGTGAGTTCTCCGATGTGTGAAAAGTTGCTACCCTTATCGTATCGGCAGCGTACGCCTGCCACTTTTTACCTGATATTCCGCTCGTATGGCATCTCGGTCAAAGCACGCCGCCTCCAGCCGTCGTCTCTTGCTCTCCAGGCGATCTTGCAGCTTTGCCACCTGTGCGGGCGGCGTCAGTGCACGGGTAGCCTTCTTTATCACATTAACTGTCCGGTGGAAGTGTTTTAGAGTGCTTCTTAGAAATGCTCTTCCACAAAAACAATTTGTTTTCGCTACGTACATACATCCGAAAACGTACAACAGCAATGTACAGCGATGTACAGCAATGTACAGCAATGTACAGCAATGTACAGCAATGTACAGCAGATGTACAGCAATGTACAGCAATGTGCAGCAATGTACAGCAATGTACAGCAATGTACAGCAAATGTACAGCAAATGTACGTATCGAATGTGCACACCGGGGTAGTAGTATATCGTCACCCCCCCCCCCCCCCCCCCCCCCCCCCCCCTCAAAACGTGGGATACAACAAACAAGAGGGTTTCAAAACAGCGAGTAAGCACGACGACTAAACTAACCTCTTCTTGAGTCTCTCGGATCGCCCACGACTCCGCCCCCTCGTTTTGTCCGTCCATCGCCTCCGTCAACCGGAGAGTCTCGACCTCGACGCGCAGCGACAGCGCAAGCTCCTGCGCGCTCTCGAGCGCGTCTTTCGGGAGGACGAAGTCGTCGCCGGTGGCATCGCGAACCATTGGAGCCGCGGTCGAAGTGGTGGTGGTGGCGGCGGCTGGGTGGGGACTGTGTTTTCTGGCCGTCTTTTCTTGTTGCCGCCACCTATATCGTCCCTGTTGTCATTGATTCGCCAAGGGCGAGGGAAAAAAAAAAAAAAAAAGAAAAGAAAAACATGCTGTTTTTTTTTTAACGGGAAGTGCATTTTGTTTTTCATCATGGGGAACGCATTTTGTTTCACGGGAAACACGTACCAGGTATATGTAGTTTTGAAGGGAAATGTGTATGTTTTTTTCACGGAAAACGGGTCATTTTGTTTTTTTACGAGAAAAAAAAACGCACCTTTATTCCCCCCGTAAAAAAAACACTTTTTTTTAACGGAAAACGCACGTTTTTTCGTATGAGAAACGCATGTTTTCTATCGGAATAGGCATATTTCTCGCGGGAAAGAGTGGGGGAGGGGGCCACGTCGAGTAAATCTTATGAGAGGCGTCAAACTAAGAACACAAAATCATGGGAAAGAGGGGGGGGGGTGTAAAGGTAGTATCGCTGTCGCTAGGCACTCGCCCAGCAGGATATTTGGAGTTGTCGTCAACTTGTGTGCGTTGGTGAAGGGTATAAAACAAACAGAAACCAACCCAAATACGTCGTAATTTGGTTTGGGGGAAAAGCCAAAAATAGGTATACCTTTTGTGGTGTACACCGGACTCTGCTGGCAACTCGAAAGGGGTTCCCTTGAAAACAATTGGTGCCGTTTCAAATGGGATGAATTGAAAATATCGCGTTCGCTCGTAGAAAACTACGATTTTTGGTGTTAAAATTCGACACGTGCTCAACGTAGAGGTAAAATCGCTCTCTTTTTCTACGAGGGCTTTTCACTTAAGGGCCCATATTAACGAATACAAAATAAATTCAATTTGGAAAAAAAAAAAATCAAATTCGCTTTTCATTGGTCAACACACGCCCCAGCACCAAAGATTGGGATCTTGGGGTATAATCTTGGGTGGTGGTGCGGGTTCTGACCAATGAAAATCGGATTTGATTTTTTTTTTCCAAATTGATATTTTTTTGTTCTTCGTTAAATCGGGCCCTAAGGGGCTCTCTACCTCACACAGATACTGGCAATTTTCATGAGGAACATTCCAATGTGCTCTATATATGAGGGCGATTCACTTGATTGGCCCTCTACCTCGCACAGAAACTGGTGAAAAGTGATCCGTGATGAACGAACAATCCCATAATAGGCTAGGTATGCAACGAACACGCTTTTTTTTGTGAAATATATGCGCATGGGTTTCCAACAACTTTGGATAGTTCTGTTATCTATCATAGTCAGGAACGATTTTTTCCGAAGAAGAAAAAAATAAATAAATACCTCTATCGTGCACGCGTGATCATTCTACCCGTTTTTGTCACGCATTTGAGGCTTGCTTTCGATGCTTGGTTGAGGTGAGAATACACAAACAAACTAAACAAAGAGAAAATTGCCTACTACACCCCTTCCCAATGCTGAGATTTATCGACAACAACTAAAAACTTGAAAAAATAAAACGTTTAGTTTTAGAGTATTATACCCCGCGCCCTTGTCTGGGAGGGAAAACAAAAAAAAGGTGGCATGTCGTTTTTTTTTGTCCCACGAATACCCCTGGTTGACGTGTGTCATTTTTTATGGACCTTGACTACACAAAAAAGGCGACACATCGGTCGCTGGCTCACAAAATCTACTATTAATAAGTGTCTGACGAAATGTACAACTCTGGGCGGAAGCATAAGGACCGTTTGTACACTAATATGAATATAAAACCGTCCTTACATTAGTGCCCAGAAACGTGTACCCCCTATCGTAGCACGGGATCTGCAATGGTTGAACCTTCGGACAGTTCCGGGTTGGCATGCAGTAGAGAGATACATTTTGATGTACGCGTATAGTACAAAGTATTACCTGTCGATCTTCCGCGTCTTTCAGCTGAGCCCGGACCCCATCCAGCGCCTTGAGATCCGCCTCCCGAGCAAGCCGTGATGTCTCTCCCGCGACGACCACTTTTCTCCTTCGCTCTACAAGGGCCTGGCAAAAATGTCCCGGCGAGACACGGCACGGCAAGGCACAACCGGTGTGTAGGGCAAACCGTTTCAATTTTTTCGACAGAAACTGTTTACAGGCCTTGACTGCAGCTCTCAACTGCACTCCACACGCTATCTCGTCAACCCTAACCCTGACCCTATACTTCTGCACCTACTATTAATAAGTGGGAGTTGGGTGGCAAAAGGGATATGTTCCGGGTGGGATCAGGGTAGTAGAGGTGTTGACCAATCAAAATGGAGGTGTACGTAGTCTATTGGGCACCCCGTTCTACCCCGGCAACACTAAAACACTCATAATAGAGTGTGGACTGCACCTAAAGTGCTGCAATCCATATAGGTTGCAAAATAGGCGCCGCCGATTTTTTTTCAGGTGTTTTGACGCGTGCTACGAATAGAGGTAGCACTTTTTTGGCGATTTTTTTTTTCTGAAAACGACCTATTAACCCCTTAAGAACTGGTCCCACGAATTTGGGGAAAAACTACTTGGAATTAGTGTGGGACATTTTTTTTTAAGGTCTGAATGGGTTAAAGCCTCCTTAACACCAAAATGGTCGGAATTCCACTATTTATTTGCCATCAAATTTGTTCGCATACCTACATAGACCACAGGGGCGTCCGGAAAAAAAAAAGAGAAAACGACACACCACACCCCCCAGAGGTCGGAATAGAAAACCGTTGCAACCGTTGTGATCACATGATGAAATAAGAAAATAGAAAAAAAAAATGATCCTTATTTTCCTTTTTTCACTTGGTTTTAGTAACCCCCCCCTCCCCCCCCCCTAACGAACAAAAAAATATGTGAGATGTCAAAAAATAGTTTTTCGACCGCCCTCGTAGACCATGGGAATTTTTCATCTGGCAGCACGTTCCTTTTTGTCACAATCATTTTTTGGGGTGTTGGTATAGAGCTCCTCAAGTGTTCGCACCCTCAGAAGGCGAAAAAATGGTGCACTTCTACATTAGCTTGCGTTTTTTTTTCTGTTCTCTAAATGGGGCGGTGCTCGGCTTCTCGTCCTTCGGCCGTCGCTCGTCGCTGTGCCTTGTGGGCAACAACAAGCCATCCACGATACCAAGGCGTTTTCAAACAGGCTTCTGTTACAGTGGGTACCCCTATTTAAGATAGGTGTGGTGCATACAGGCCAAAAACAGCTCTCTTGACTAGCTTTCTCTCTTATCCGCAGTGAGAAATATATAGGTTTAGTGTAGGCGGGTCCAGCCGATTTGGCATTTCTCAACTGTACTATTCTCTTATATAGGGTACCCTCTCTCTTAAGTCGGGGTGACTGGTGCTACGGTAGGGGGGTCATGTATAGGTGCTTGTTTTTCACCTGCACAGAGCAACTCGGCCGAGTGACTGCTTTACTGCGTTGTACCAAGGTCGTACTCATCCTTTTTTTTCGTTTGTTTTTGATGTTCTATATGCACTGCCCTTGGAGGTTTTGTTACGTAACGCGAACAAACTGACGCGTGCTACGGTAGAGGTAGCACTTTTCGGCTGAATCGGTTTCTGAACGATCGGGCTCTTTAACCCAAATTCGTCGGACTTTCATTCTTGTGACGAATAACGTTTCAGACTACACTTCGGTTATGATACTTCGCATCCGGCAGCACTTTTATTTTCCTCCAAAAGTCATTTTTTCGGTGAGGTATGACGCTCTTTAAGTGAGGAGCTCAGAAAAAAGATGGTGCACCTCTATCGTAGCATGCGTCATCTATAATTAGGTCCAATTTTTCAGTTAGATTCGGAGCCACTCGTCCGAGTGGCCAAAACCCGGTAGTGAAAATGTGGGTACCCCTCCTATCGTAGCCCCAGTCGGGTACCCACTGTAGTACTGCTTTTTCTTCTGTTCTTCTGGGTTTTTTTTGTTCAAGAACCGACCCCTCCGCTGCCGTGCTGAACGTTTCGGCGAGAAAATTCTCTCCTTGCAAAAAGAAAAATATCGAGCACGGTAAGGAGGCGTTTATGCAAACCCGCGAGGATCGCAAACGCACAGAAGCGAAAACAATGACGCGTGCTACGACAGAGGTAGCAAGGTATACCTTTTTTTGGGCTGAAACGCTTTCTGAAACGACGGAGCTCCTTAACCCCTTAACCCATTCAGAACTGAAAAAAATATCCCACACTGTTTCCAAGTAGCTTGTCCCCAAAAACGGGGGACCAGTTCTTAAGGGGTTAAGAACTGAATTGGTCCCACGAATTTGGGGACAAACTACTTGGAATTAGTGTGGGACATTTTTTTCCGTTCTGAATGGGTTGAACCAAAATCGTCGGTATTTTTTTCGTTCTTGTATTTAGGAACTTTTTTTCATTTTCGACCTCGGCCATGAGCTTTTTTTTTCAGCGGGTACGTAGCACTTATTTTTCGTTTCCTCTAAAAAAGTCAGTTTTTGGGTGACGTATACGTAGGGTTTCTCAAGTGACCACCCTCTTGAAAATGTACTGCATGCAGGTGCACCTCTACCGTATGTAGAATGCGTCAAACAACAACTATAAAGCATGGTGTATTGTCCCTAGTGCGGCACGCCTTTCGTCTCCCCCCCCCCCAGATTTACTTACGGCAAACAAAACAATTCAGTTCATGTTTTTTACCCGAACGCTCGGCCACCATAATACCTACAGCGCTAGAGCTATTCATCGTGTCGACACACGCTCACCCACCTCGTTCAACTCCTCCTGCCGCCTTAGCTCGGTCGCCAGTTCCCTCTCCACACCACCATCTTCTGCGCTAAACTCTAAGGGCGCGAACACGCTTCCGGGTTCCGCCGCCCGTTCCGCCGCCCGTTCTACCGACCGTTCCGCCGCCCGTTCCGTCGCTCGTTCCGCCGCCCGTTCTGCGCTATAGGGCGGGGCTGCTGCCGTATTCCTCCCCCCAAGGCGACCATGGCCACGAGAACCCTGAAAGCTTTTCTGCAGGGACGCCACCGCCAAGGTGGCGCTGGGAAGTTTTCGATACGATAGCATGTTCGGGGGGGGGGGGGTGTACTTCATTTTCATGCATGGCCGTAGTCGTATGACCATAGACCCTCGCATCCCTACAATGCCGGGGACAGAGCACGTCGAGTTTTCACCTACCAAGCAGACATCGCTAGCACCAACGGGGTGGAGGGGGGCATGTTCATGCATGGCCGTAGTCGTATGACCATAGACCCTCGCATCCCTACAATGCCGGGACGGAGCATGTCGGGTTTTCACCGACCAGGCAGGCATTGCTAGCACCAAGCGCGAAGCGCCGTGAGATGTTCGGCGACTCGCATGAAGGGCGAGCTACATCCTACTAAGGACCGCTTGTGAGGCGGACTTGCATATGGATGACAGCTTCAATGAGTTGGTGTAATTTCCGGAGGGAGGGGCAACGTTTCTGATGTTGGGAGGACGAGCATGGCGCGTGTGCTGCATGAAAGGAACAGTTTGTCCCCGTTGGTTATCTTCCTATTTCTGGGAATGGTTATGACTGATCGGCGTTGACGCTCATGGTGTCCTGCGTAGCATCTCAGAATGACAGGTTAGGGTCTACTGTAGATGATCTGTGGATGATCTGTAGATGATCTATCTGTAGACGACCTATCTGTCCGACGCGTGTAGCCAAAAAACAAAAAGGCACCCCGCCTACCACAAGCATGGCTCTATCCCGGTTGCCAACGTCTGGAGGATAGCTTACCACTTATTCGAGGAAAGGGACAATGGTTGAGGGTCATTGTGTAACGAGACGAACATAATTATCCCTAACCCTAACCTAAACCCTATAACCCAACCAGGCCCAATCAACGATTGGTCAACATGATTCCCTTTCGTCTCGGTGCACAAAGTGTGTTTCAACGTTTCTCTCGAATAGTAAGTGGTAAGCTCTGCTGAACCTTCTTGCGTTCGCTTCCGTCCACCGCGTTTTCGCCCGTAACGCTTCCACCCGGGCACGAACACCTGCCACCTCCGCTGCCGCCGTTTCCACCGCTAACGCTAAAGCCTGCCTCTTGTTGTACAACTCCCGCCAGCCCGTCTCCTCCTTCCCTTTGCCCTGGGCGCGTCCAATGTCAGCGTTGCATCCGAACCCGATACCGTGAACATGGTGTTCCTGCCAATGTCGCCGGTCACCGTCCGACACATTATTAGGGATGTGAGGGGGCAGACTAGAAGCCGTCGACGATTACAGAGGACCATAGTAAGTAGGACCTATACGGCACGCACAAAAAACTATATATTTCCCTATTTTTACTAACAATATTTGGTCCTATTTACTATTGTCCCCCTGTAAATAGTTATTTAGTTGACTATTACGGGAAGGGGGGGGGGGTGTACTCATGTCGTGCACGGCCGTAGTCATATGACCATAGACCCTCGCATCCCTACAATGCCGGGACGGAGCACGTTGGGTTTTCACCAACCAGGCAGACATTGCTTGCACCAAGCGCGAAGCGCCGTGAGGTATTGGGCGAGTCGCATGGAGGGTGAGCTGCATCCTGCTAAGAACCGCCTCTGAGGCGGACTTGCATATGGACGACAGCTTCAATGAGTTAATTTAATTTCTGGTGTGGCCACTTCCGGAGACAGCAATGGGTTTTACTATGTAACTGCCTCGCGTATGCTTTACCATATTAACACTACGTGATACGACCATTCCCCTTGTGCGGAGCAAAGATTCTCCACCCCGCACAAATGATCTACTCGACCGCCAGCTTTGGTGACCGCCAAAAAAAACAAACGGCACCCTGGTTGTCTAGCTCACGCAGCGAGTGGCGTGTTTTACAGCGTCGTTGCCAACCGACGCCAACCCAACCTATAAATATATCATATATTTATAGGGGGGGGGGGGCATGGAACCTTAATATGCTTAGTAACAATACTGGAAGATATAGGTTTTTGTGTACAGTACTACGGAGGACCATAGTAAATAGGACCAGCTATTGTGAGTAAAAATAGGGAAAAATATAGGTCCTTGTGTGCACCGTAGGTCCTTTTTACTATGGTCCTTGCCCGTATTAGTGGTCCCTCTCGTATAGCGCTGGAAAAAAACAGCGCTATTAATGTGGCAACCGGCG
Organism: Saccharina japonica; assembly: GCA_008828725.1. Lineage (NCBI taxonomy): Eukaryota > Phaeophyceae > Laminariales > Laminariaceae > Saccharina > Saccharina japonica. The sequence goes on along the minus strand of MEHQ01003080.1, from coordinate 129,245 downwards.
CTACTCCAGAGGATTGGGGAATATATAGGCTTTGGTATGGAAACGGAAAAAAAAAACTGTGCCAAGCGATTTCACCGGCCCTATAGCGGGCAACCGGCGCTATAGAGGGACCACAACTGGCGCTATAGAGGGACCACAACTGGCGCTATAGAGGGACCACAACTGGCGCTATAGAGGGACCACAACTGGCGCTATAGAGGGACCACAACCGGCGCTATAGAGGGACCAGCCCTGTATATGACGGGTCCCGATCTGATTACACTATGGTCCCCCGTGATACGTGTTGCAGCTTGTTGTTGTGCGGTAATGCTGACCATATTAGCTACCGACTATTGTAGTAATCTAGAACCCAGAAAAAAGAGGGGACACCAGCATGGTGGACCCCTGTTCGGGAAAGCCTTATTGTCGTGTTGAAAGAAGAGTGGTTAAAGCCCACTCCGCAGGCGACAGAGCACCTCGACAACAGCACGACAACGTAGAAAAAAGGTTATGAAAAAAAAAAATAGTTGGCTGGGTAATACAGTAGTTCGTTTGCGTGCGGTAACGTGCGGCCAGAGTTCTGAGTATTTTTGTGGCTCGACCGTGTGTTTTTTTGTTTTGGGCATTAGCCAAAAATAGGTATACCTAGGCACTTTGAGCCATTTATAGGTGCACTGGGTAATGTACACCGGAAACGGCTTCCTGGCCCGCCTGATATTGGGCCTGCGCTCCATTGTACCTACAAATGGCTCAAAGTGCGTAGGTACACCTATTATCGGCTATTCATTCCACGTATCACCTATTTTTGGCTTCAACTGTACCTATAAATGGCTCGAACGATCACTTTGTGGCAACTGAAATATAGACAGACGCCCACACCAGATGCCGGGGCTGTCAACCAGCCGGCCGTACCTGTCAACCAGATGGGATATTAGTCGTTTGGGCCACATGCCTTTAATGGGTGTGATCGCGATGCGGAGGAACGGCAATGACGAGTGTGTCCATGCCATTATGCGGAAAGTACAATACACATACTGTAGTGCAGTATATAGTAGGAGCAACTTTGGTATATTATATACGTGTGCAGGCTACTGCAGGTATAGAGCTCCTCAAGTGACCACTCTCAGAAAAAAATCATGGTGCACCTGTATACAGGCTACCGTAGCATGCGCCAACCATTGTGCCTCGGCTTCCCATCAGGTGAGCGGTTTGCTCGCTCCCACCTCCTTTTTTCGGCAGGTGTGGGGGTTAATAAGCCGTGCTCCGGGAAGGGTTACCCCCCTTTTGAGCCCCCAAGCAATTATCAACGACGACGGGGCTCTTCAAACTGAAGCAGCTAACCCAACAAATTCGCATCCGATGCGTAATAGCATAGTACTTAATTGCAAGCCAAATTACTATTTGCAAGCCCATTTTGATTTGTGTATCGGGGGCTGAGCTTACAGGACTTTTGTTTTATTTTTTCTCGACGTCGGTTGTTGGGGGGGGGGTGGGGTGAGGCGACGTGCGATATTTTAGAGCTCCTCAAAGTGACATGACATACTTGTGCTCGCTGCTTACCGTTGCACGTGGCGGTTCTCGGTCGCTCTGGGTCGGACCTCCTTTCGCCTGGGCGCACGCGTCGTCCCGCGGTTGCAGCTGCGGTCGCAGCTGCTGTAGAACCCCGTCGTCTCCCCGTCGTCGCCCTCGTCGTCGCTGCTCATGCTCCGGCAGAGGGCGCGGGGGGTTCCCCCCACCTCGATGTCGGGGGACTTTGTGTGCGGCTTCCCTTCGGACTTCCTTGCGAGGAGCAGCCTCGCGAATGACCTTGAGCCTCTGCTCCATCCTCTCGTTTTCGCGGGAAATTTCTTCCTGCCGCTTCTGCCTCTGCCGCAGCCCCGGAGCCGGAATGGGGAGAGAAGGAGGGTTCCTGGCTACTCTAGGTTTCGACGCCGAAGAAGGCGTTTTTCTCGATCCGGTTCGACGGCGACTGCTCGTAGGCTGGGGGGGGTTCTCGCTGGAATGTTTTGCGCCGCCGCCGCCGCCGCCGCCGCTACCACGACCTCTACCGTAGTTTGATGCCCGGTCTCCGCGGTGTGGTCGCCGCTGCCGGGCGAGCCCTCGGCCAGTCGAGACGATCGTTGCGTACGGTGCCGCCCCCGCCCTGGCTTTTCTTCTTGCCTCCGCGGTAGTACGCTGTTGGTGCCCTTCGGCGGCGGACCCTCCACGTCGAGTCGGCTACGGAGGTGGTCAGCGACGAGAAGGGAAGTTGGGAAGGACAGAAAGGGAGGAGTCGGAGTTAACAAACCTTACCTTATTGGATGGTTGGTTTGTTGGTTGGTTGGCTGGGGTTGGTATGTGTTTTCTGGCTTGTTGGTTGAATTATTTGTTATATGCTAGTCGGGTGATCGGCGTCACCCGCGTGAGAGCCGTGTTTCCGCACCCCCCCCCCCAAGACTAACTCATCGCCAAAAATGCGTGTAGCCCGTGGTCGCAGAGCAGGCTCAGAAAAACTCTGGAGTAGAAGAACAACTCAGGAAACAACATTTTCAACCGGTTGCACCAAATATAGCGTGCAGCCACCTAATATACATGCTATTTTTTTTTTACACGGGGTTATACGGACGGTTCGCGCTTTGCTGGTACAGTACCGGAAAGCCACCTTTCCTGTGGGCGAAATCCCAAAACGCCGGGGGGGGGAAACCCTTCCTCATCGGCAATCCTTATCATATGATACGCCCAGGGTTTTACGATTCGATGCACCCCACAATAGGGCACGATGTAATGTAATTGTCAAGTTCTGTATACCCCCTTCTTATCTCACCGGTTTTAAGGGCAGCGATAAAGAGAGTCTCAGCCGGAGGAAAAGCCTCCCCTTAACCTCACTGGAAACCCTCCCACACCGGTCTGCCGCGGGAAAAGCGCCTGAAAGTTCGCTGCGCATGGATCGCCAGCTTGCTTGGCTGCTGGAACCGATTTCACCGTTTCCGCCCGGCTTCGCTCCAGCGAGACTTTCCGTCGGTCTGCCCGCGGTGGTCGTCGGTCGTGTGGGCTCAACAATCGGCCTCATGTTAAGAACGAGGGTTTGGAGCGAGACGATTACCTGCCACGGGGATGTGCGAAGCGTGGGAAAGGAGAATTGGTGCATAGGGCTGTGAGGAACGGAGCGCCGACAGAGAGGGGGCGGGGCGTGCTCATTTGTTGCTTGCCTTACGTAGTCATTTGACCATTGTCAGATAGGGGGGGGGGTGCGGGGTGTACTCATGCCGTGCATGGCCGTAGTCGTATGGCCATAGACCCTCACATCCCTACAATGCCGGGACGGGGCACGTCGGGTTTACACCGACCAGGAAGACATTGATTGCTTGCACCAAGCGCGAAGCGCCATGAGGTGTTCGGCGAGCCGCATGAAGGGTGAGCTGCATCGAAATAACAATCGTTTGTGAGGCGGACTTGCAAATGGATGACAGCGTCAATAAGTTAATTTAATCTATGTTGTGGGCACTTCCAGAGACAGCAATGGGGGTGCCATGTAACTGCCTCGTGGGTGCCTTACCATAAACACTAAGTGATGCGATCATTTCCCTTGTGCGGAGTACAGGTTCTCCACCCCGCACAAATGATCTAACAAGACCGCCAGCCTTGGTGACCGCCAAAACAAAAAACGGTCCCTGGTTGTCTAGCTCCTGTGGTGAGCGGCATGTTTTACAGTGTTGTTGCCAACCGACGCCAACCCAACCAATATACCATATATAAGACTGGGGGGGGGGGTAATAAGATCAAGTATTTACAAACTGAAACTTAATTCGAATAATTTTCATTATTTCAGAAATCCCATCCCACTCATCTTTTGTTTTTTCATTCTGATATTTTTAGGACTGCTGTGGTGTCGTTTTTCTCTCTTTTTTTTGTCGCGTACCCTCCCTTGGGGTTTGGTCGACGTCGGGTAGAAAGGGGAAAGCAGAAGCGCTACTTACACAAAGAGATTCGTTCCCTAGCTTATATAAAGATATACTTCGTATATATGTTTATTTTGCATCCTACATATTCATCATCTTCGCTTTTCTTTTCTTAATGTGATTCCATGTTATTCTATACGATTCTACTTATTTCCGTGTAACTCATACGTGATACGATATACTCTATGACACTTCATTCTTCTATACTCTACTCTGCTCGAGCTGTGCTTGCTGGGTGCTTCATGTTTACACCGATGAGCGCTTCAGCACCTTGACCCTGTCCGCCTGTGTAAGGGCTCGTCAGGCGCCCCAGATTGAATCAACGCGGTATTCCTAGCCGTGCCTCAGATCCGGGGTTCTACATAATAGTAGGTTTTTCTCCCCCCCTCCCCACTACGCGCGGCGGACGTAGGAACTACGGATCACTGCCTAATATGGACAGACAGCCAGCAGACGAGAGTTATCCAAAATAGGCGCGGTAGGAAATTGTACAGATGGCGAATAGATGAGCTAGAAGTAAAGGAAAAACGGGAAGAATTCCAAGCAGAGATGACTCAAAATGCAGAGCGTTTTTCCGATCTGCTGGAAAGCATAGGTACGAGAAATAACAATATTGAGAGAGATAGTGCAGGAGCGAGGATAATAGAAGGATGGGAGAAATTGGTCAAGACCACAGCAAGTAAAATAATAGGGAAGAAGTTGATAATATGCAATAGAGCAGTGAAATGGTGGGATGAAGAAGTAAAAGAGGCTATAAAAGTAGGGAGAAAGGCACACGCAAGATTCACATCAAGCAAAACTACGTCAGGATGGGAGGAGTATGGTATTGCTAGAAAGGAACTAAAAAAGGTGGTTGAGAAGAAGAAGAAAGGGGTATGGAAAGTCGTAGTTAATAAAACGAATGAAGACTTTGATGGCGGGATGAAGCAGATGTGGGTAGGGACAAAAGGGATACTAGGCAAACAAGCAGGAGAGGCAGATACGGGGATAGTTACATTAAGAGCACAGAACGGTATAATGGTTAGTAGTTCGAAGGGGAAAAGGGAAGTGCTTGTAGAGCATTACCGCAAGCTAGGAACGCCCACAACCAACGAAAAGTTCGACGAAGAATTCGAGACGGATATCAACGCATGGGCGAGGCGAACATAGATGCATCAGAACGGGGAGACAGTGGCTCAGAAGGGTTACAGGGAGAGTTCACAAGAGAAGAAGTAAAGAAGTGTGTAGCTAAACTTAAGAATAGAAAGGCAGCAGGGGCAGACCAAATAGTTAATGAATTTATGAAGTACGGGGGAGAAGGAATGCTTACCATGATGGTTAAGTTGTATAACTGGATATGGAAAAACGAGTACGCACCTAAGAGATGGAGAGAAGGAGTAGTAGTAAACTTGTTTAAGAAAGGAGACAAGGCTGACCCGGGTAACTATAGGGGAATAACGCTACTAAGCACTGTAGGTAAAACGTTCTGTAATATTTTGAACGATAGAATGGGAACAATGATGGAGAAGGAAGAAAAAATTGGCGAAGGGCAAGCAGGATTTAGGCCAAACCGTAGCTGCGTCGACCATGTGTACACATTAGGTAAGATAATCCAAGGCAGGAAAGACGCGGGGCTAACAACGTACTGTTTCTTTTTAGATGTACAGAAGGCCTACGATACAGTATGGAGAAATGGGCTGTGGAAAAAGTTGTGGGAAATAGGGACAAGAGGAAAGATGTGGAGAATGATGAAGAAGATGACGGAATGTGCGAGAAGTGCTGTGATGTTGGACGGGGAAATATCGAAGTACGTTGATATCCTACAGGGAGTTGCCCAGGGATGTACGCTATCACCTAACCTATTCAAGGTATACATTAATGACATGATAGTAGCAGTAGAAGCAGCATCGCAGGGAGTCACGGTGGGGGAAGATACGGTGTCGGGATTGATGTTTGCTGATGATTTCGTTTGCATATCAGAAACACCCGAAGGACTGCAGAAACAAATAGAGAAGGCAATCGAGTACACCAGGAAGTGGAGAGTGACGGCGAACGTAAAAAAGTGCGCAGTAGTTGTATGTAACGAAGATAAGGAGAGTCCGGTAACTTGTAAGTGGAAGCGGGGAGAAGATGAATTACCGATCGTAGACCAATATACGTACCTTGGCGTAGAAATCTCAAAAGATTGCTCTTGGGATGCACACATAAATAAAATAATAGGCAAGGGTAAGGCACACGTAGGCAAGATGGAAGCAGTCCTAACAGACTCGCACCTTGACACTAGAATTAAGAGATGTATACTGATGAATGTGATTGTACCAAAGCTAGAATATGCAGGAGAAGTATGGGAAGGGAACGCGAAGCTCGTAAAACAGCTGGAAACAGTACAGATGACAGCAGCTAAAAAAGTACTAGGATGCTCAAGTACGACGAGTAATACAGTATTGAGAGCAGAACTGGGAATGTACCCACTTAAGACAAATAGAGACGTGCGTAAGTTGAAATGGCAATATAAAGTAAAGAACATGCCAAATAAGAGGTTGCCAGCCATAGCTGATAAAGCTGTATGGGAGAAAGTAACCAAAGGGCGAGCTGGAATAAGGTGGGATAGCGTAGTCGAGAAAGTATGGAAGGAAATAGGAAACCAAAAAGAGACGCTGGCCATAGAGAAATTTAGCGGATACAAGACAGAAGTGAAAGAAAGGATAGAAAGAAGGGAAAGGCTAGCACTGAGAAAGAAGGTGGAAGGGGAAGAACACTTAGAGATGTACGGGGGGTTGAGAGAAGGAATAGGAATGAAAAGGTATCTGCACGGCCCAATGGACTTCGCGAAAAAGCTGAAACTGCGATTTCGTGTAGGGGACCTGGACCTGCCAGAAAGAAGAAGGAGGTATACCAGTAGCCGGGAGGAGGAGGAAGTAGATGCACAGATGTGCCCATGTGGCAAAGCCATAAAGAGTAGAATTCACATAGTGGGAGAATGTGAAAGGTACAAGGAGGAAAGGGATGTGGTAGAGGAGGAGATGAGGAAAATAGACGAGTGTGACATGGAGCAGTTTGGCACACTAAATAGTAGCGAGAAAACGATCGCTATCTTAGGAGATAGATGGTGGCCTCAGGCGGCGAAACAGGAAGGGGATAAGATTAGCAAAAGGTTTCTCTGTAATATATGGAAACAACGTAATGAGCGCCCAAGTGTTGGAGGTGTCTCTATTAGGAATAGGAACGGTGCTCCGTCTCGAATCTCGAAAGGGATGCGTGGTCAATGGTCAAATGACTAAGGCAAGCAACAAATGAGTACGCCCCCCCCCCCCCCCCCCCCCCCCCCCACTACGGGGTTTCACATAATAGTAGGCTTTTCTCCCCCCCTCCCCACTACGGTACGTCCCTTGCGTTTTTTATCGCGAGAAGGGTTCATCACTTCCTTACCTTGTCGACCAGCGTCAACTTGGGCCTACCCACGCCACAGCAGCAGGCGCACTCGGCAGTTGGTGGCATTTGAGAATGAAAAACTTCACGCGTACGAAGACTCAAACCCTCGACCTCAACTCTAGTAGTATTCGAGGTTAACCACTACTATCGCGGGGGGCCATAGTAAAAAGGACCAAATATTATGAGTAAAAATAGGCAAATATATAGGTTACAGTGTGTATTGTAGGTCCCTACTAACTATGGTCCCCAAAAATATACCACCGGGACGACCGATGGTAGCTCTCAGTAGACCAAAAATGAACTTGAATTAAGTTCGCACCCGTGGCTCGGCAAGATACTACAGAGTAGTTTGTGCGAGAGCCCAACGCGCTGCTCGAAAGGTCTACGTTTCCTGAGTGCCGCTGCGTGGAGTGACACGCGAGTATCCGGGCACGAGCTGCATGGGCGTATCTACACGAGGGGTTCGTTCGCACCCGTGGCTCGGCAAGATACTACAGAGTAGTTTGTGCGAGAGCCCAACGCGCTGCTCGAAAGGGCTACGTTTCCTGAGTGCCGCTGCGTGGGGTGACACGCGAGTATCCGGGCACGAGCTGCATGGGCGTATCTACACGAGGGGTTCAAGACAGTTCTAGTTTTCGTCGTGATAAATCTAGTGTCCGATCTATATGGCAGGCCCCGGCAGAGACGAGAAGACCTCGGGTATATTGACAGATGGCCACTTCTTGTGCAGGACCGGTCGCCCCGGCAGTCTAGTGGTTAACCTCGAATACTACTATTAATAGCGCTGATGTCGAGGGTTCGATTTTCCGTACAGTATGGAGTTTTTATTTCTCGAAAGACATCAACTACCGATAGCGCCTAGCCTGAGTAAGCACAACTCGACGCGAGTCGACGAGAGAAGAGAGTGCCGGACTCTTCTCGCGATAAAAATGCAAATGGGGGGGGGGGGGGGGTTTTTTTTTTTTTTTGGGGGGGGTACTCATGTCGTGCACGGCCGTAGTCATATGACTTACTATAGACGCGTGCGAGCTACGATAGAGGTAGCACATTTTGACTGGATTTGTTTCGGGATGTCGAGGGTCCTTACCTCAAAATCGTCGGAATTTCCATCTTGTGTTGGTATATTTTTCGTTTTATACTTAAGGCCGCGGGGTTTTTCATCGGGGAGCACTTTTATTCTACTCCGATATCATTGAGCTCCTCAAGTATCCAGCCTCAGAAACTGGCCTGTATGCAGGTGCCTGCACCTCTACCGTTGCATGCATCTATGTGATCCCGGATCTGGGTTTCGACTATACAGTAGTAGGCGGGACGAAGAGCAAGAAGAACGAATCAAATAAATGGGATGGAACAACAAAAACCAACTACACCGACACCACTTTTCAAATACTAGGCCCGCTACGATTGTTCCTTGTGCAGACGCCAAGCTCACCTGGCCTAAGAAGCCTTCCCGCTCCGCACGGCCCTTAAGGTCGTCCCTGCTTCCACCGCCTCGGCCGCTCCCTCTGGCGGCGTTGGCTCTTCGGTGGACTGAAAACAGCACCGCCGCGTTCGCCAGCTCCCCGAGGCGACCGCCGTGAAAGGTCTAGCGGACACGAAACAGCCAAGCGCCGCACGCGGACAGAAACGTTGTTGCTAAAAAACGTGATGGGGGCAAAAAAGTGACGACGATGCTCGATGGCGATGCTTTTTACTGAGCTGACTGTATCCGCACCCTCCGGCGACATAGCTAACGCGGCGTCGGCTAGCGCCCGGGGAAAATGGCACGGAGCTCGTCGGACGGCCTGGCAGTGATAAATATCTACTCAAAAGACGCGTGCTACGATAGAGGTACAATAAAGGTATACCTTTTTTTGGCTGAAACGTTTTCTGAATGACCTAGTAAAGGCTCCTTAACCCAAACTCTTGTGTAATATGTCTCATTTTATGCTTAGGCCATAGGATTGTTCATCGGGTACCGTACGAGTAGCACTTTTATTTTCCTCCAAAGGCAGGTGGCTAACTATTAACTTACACTATTAGTAAACAGCTCTTTACGTGAGGAGCGCCAGAAAATGGCCTGTATGCAGGTGCACCTCTATCGTAGCATGCGTCCACAGATAAGACGATACTTATTGGGCTCATCCCCACGGTATACCTACCGTATAGGGGTTGGAGTTAGCTTTTGCCTTCCGAGGCAAATATTTTCTGACTGACTATTAGTATACTCCTCAAGTGAACAACTACCGGTTAGGGTGATACTTTCACTACTACTTACAGTAGTATATTTGTTTCAGGACTATTAATAGCGCATACAGCTCATACAGCGCATACAGCGCATACAAATATTGGTCGGATTGAGGGAACAAACTCCTTGAAAGGCATGTTTCGAGTGGGATAGTGACCTCCTCGTGTGAGGAGCTCGGAAACATGTTGCCACCGCCCCTACTATAAGGTGACATTGATCACTGGGACTGGACCTTTGCCCCTTTTCTCTCAGTTCAGGTTCAACGGTGGAGCTTCGGCCACAGTCTACCGAAGCCATATCATGTTACGGTGGGGCGGGGGGGGAGGGGGGTGTACTTCGTTTTCATGCATGGCCATAGTGGTATGACCATAGACCCTCGCATCCCTACAATGCCGGGACGGAGCATGTCGGGTTTTCACCGACCAGGCAGACATTGCTACCACCAAGCTTCATGTTCATGCATGGCCGTAGTCGTACGACCATAGACCCTCGCATCCCTACACATGCCGGGACGGAGCATATCGGGTTTTCACCGACCAGGCAGACATTGCTACCACCAAGCTTCATGCTCATGCATGGCCGTAGTCGTACGACCATAGACCCTCGCATCCCTACAAATGGCGGGACGGATGCGGGGGGGTACATAATTTTCTCAGGTGCATGATGAGGAGTTCTGGCCCCCTTATCCCGAAACCCCGATAGATAGTGGATTTTGATACCATTTGTTTACCGCCGCCTGAGGGACATTGGCAATGCCTACGACGTACCGCAGGCGAATCACAAAACGATCAAACATTAGGATTCATCCGGAGTTGCACAAAAACTGCTAGAGTACTAATAGGTTTAGAGCCCCGCCAGTAATAAAATGGCAGGCATCAAAACATAAAAACGCCTTCTGTAGTGCACAGTACGTAGAGGCATGGGACCGCCGCCTACTACGCGTAGGGATTCGCTCACGCAAAGTTTACCACAGGAGGACCGAGGGTGGTCGAAAAAATATTTTTCGACATCTCACATAATTTTTTGTTCGTTAGGGGGGGGGGGGGTTACTAAAACCAAGTGAAAAAATGAAATAAGGATAATTTGTTTTTCCATTTTCTTATTTCATCATGTGATCACAACGGTTGCAACGGTTTTCTATTCCGACCTCTGGGGGTGTGGTGTGTCGTTTTTTCTTTTTTCTGGACGCCCCTGACAGGACTGCGGGGATTTCAGGGTGTTTGGATGATGTCAGGGGTGTTTTTTTAAGGGCAGCGGCCAAAAAAAGGTACACCTGGTCTGTTCGGGGCCAAAAACAGGTACATACTAAAATCAAGTTTAAAACGCACCCCACGAACCTGCCGTTCCTTGCAATGCAAAGTAGATTTTTTTTCATGCTCTTCGTGCTCGCCCGGTGGCTACGTATACGAGTAGCTGCTATTAATAGTACGAGGAACGAACGCCTGCTGCTGTATTCTCCCTTCTCAACTTTTGTGACACCCCTGGTATTCCAAGTCAACCACAATCCCGAAGGGGAGCCTTCTATCTCGTATTATTTCGGCGGAGGTATGCAGGCAGATATGTGTGTGTGTCGCTCGAGTGGCGTGTAGTGCGAGGTGCGAAGGGAGAAGGGGGTCTCCGCGTACGTCGGCATTTGCATTGGGGGCATAGGGTGGAACTATGAAGGGCCTCTGATTGGCTTAAAAACGACAAAAAAAAGGTGAAAGTCAAGCAGAGTAGACAAAATCAGGTATACCTGGGTTTTGAAGAGGCAAAAACCGGTACAACGAGTTTTGGACCAATGGCAGCGCACGTGGAGTGCGTTTTTTACTTGGTTTTAAGTATGTACCTGATTTTGGCCGCAAACGGACCAGGTATACCTTTTTTTGGCCGCTGCCCTTTTTTTAATATAGCCTTGCCGACTTCTTCAGCTAGTAAGCGCTATGTTGAAACCCTGCACCTTGCGACCCCCACATGCAAGCGGTTAGGATAACGCTCGCAACATTAAAATTGCAGTGGACTGACTGCACATTGTCGAATGGCAAAACGGAGATCTCAAATTGATAAAATAATATCGCTTGCTGCTTGGCCTACCAACCGCGCACGAGCAACACGTCGTAACTACGCCAAACGTTTGCGCGTCCAGCGCGCACCCCGCACCTCGCATTGGAACCGCCCTCGAGGCCATTCACTCCCATCGGGTGCCGAGTGTTTCAAGGCGGTTGTATGCAGCAGGGTTTTGCACCGAAACATGGCGTTCGTGGTCGAGATTTGCGCGTCCCTCCCCCCACCGTCAATGAAGCTGACCTGATGTGGCGGACAAGGCAATCGGTTTCGGGCTGTGAGATGGCTGCCTTGTATAAGTCGCCGACGAGTTATTAGTTGGCTAGGTATTACGGATTACGGTTAGTTACGTGCGGTAATTAGCGGAGTTTCTGCGGTAATTTGTTGTATCTGATTGGCGCGTTTCGTGGTTCGAAGCGAACCTTTATGAAAAAAAAATACCGTCGGTTAGTTACGGTCGTTATTTTTCGAACAGACTTTTTTCCATAAAATTCCAGTTTTGTTCTATTTTGTGCATTTTGTACGTAGGGGCGGCGAAATTCTTAAAACCTTCAACTCTTCGGGACTACAATGTATGTCGCGCTTGAGCACGAACCCTGCCCAAATGAGCGCTCCACACCAAGTCGCGCCGCCGCAACGTGCAGCGTTGTCTATCTGCTACCGCAAGACACATATTACCGTAGAAGAGCACCATGTTACAGTATTACAGTAGTATTTTCTGAGGTGATGGTAATCACTTGGTCATAGTATAGGGGTGCACCATGTTACATAATTTTCCGAGGCTATGGCAATCGCTTGATTACAGCATAGGGGTGCACCATGTTGGATAATTTTCTGAGGCTATGGTAATCACTTGACTATTAATAGCGTAGGGTTGCCCCATGTTAGATAAATTTCTGAGGCTATGGCAATCACTTGGTTGTAGTATGGGGGTGCACCATGTTACAGATTTTTCTGGTGTTAAGGTGATCACTTGATTATAGTTTAGGGATGCACAATGTTAAATACTTTTCTGAGGCTATGGTAATCACTTGATTATAGTATAGGGGGTGCACCATGTTACATACTTTCTGAGGCTAGGCAATCACTTGATTATAGTATAGGGGGTGCACCATGTCAGATAATTTTATGAGGCTATGGTAATCACTTGATTATAGTATAGGGGTGCACCATGTTCCAGAATTTTCTGAGGCTGGGGTAATCACTTGATTATAGTATAGGTTTACACCATGTTACAGAATTTTCTGAGGTTATGGTATTCACTCAATTATAGTATAGGGGTGCACCATGTTACAGAAATTTCTGAGGTTGTGGTAATCACTTGAGGAGCCCTACACTAACAGTAAGTCACCCACAAAACTGATTTTGGAGGAAAGCTGAAGTGCTATTAATACCCGACGAACAATCGCAACTGGTCCCACGTATTTGGGAAAAAAAGCTACTTGGAAATAGTGTGGGACTAATTTTATCAGTTCTGAATGGGTCAAGTAAGGGCCCATATTAACGAGTATAAAATAAATTCAATTTGGAAAAATAAAAATTCAAATTCGCTTATCATTGGTCAACACACACACCCGCATCAAAGATTAGGATCTTGGGGTATAATCTTGGGTGGTGGTGCGGGTTCTGACCAATGAGAAGCGGATTTGATTTTTTTTTTTTCCAAATTGATTTTTTGTTTTTTCTTCGTTAAAACGGGCCCTAACTACTACAACGAAACATATTGCAACACAAGAAATGAAATTCGGACGATTTTGGGTCAAGGAGGCCCTCGTCATTCCGACACCGCTTCAGACAAAAAGTGCTACAGCAGTAGCGACCCCTCGATAGTGCCAGTAATGGTCCTTCTATAGTGCCGGTATCCTGCTATAGTGCCGGTAGTGGTCCCTCTATAGTGCCGGTTGCCCGCTATAGTGTCAGTAGTGGTCCCTTTATAGTGCCGGTTGAGTAGTGCCAGCTGCCCGCTATGTATAGTGACGGCGAAATCGCTTGGCACAGGCAGAAATAACCAGTGTGGCAGTGTGCGGAGTAGTGCCGGTTGCCGCTATATATAGTGCCGGTATTGCTGGCACAGTGCCGGCGAAATCGCTTGGCACAGGCGGAAATAGCCAGTTTGGCGGTGTGCGGAGTAGTGCCGGTTGCCGCTATATATAATGCCGGTATTATTGGCTATGGTAGCGCATACCGGCACTATAGGGGGACCGGCACTATTAACAGTGTACCTTCATCATAGCACGCGACCCAATCCAGAGAGAGGGCCGGGAGTTGGCTGGGCTTCGTAGCTGGTAGTTGGTTATTAGCAGGGTGGCGAAGGCAGCCAGCCAACCAACTGACTTTTGTCGACTAAAGTTAGAGGACTCTGGCCAACCAAACAACTATTATTGCGGGGGAACGTACCATACCATATTCATCAGAACCGAATATGGTCACTAAAAATAGCGGAATATATGTGGTTTTTGGGCCCATCTTGGATTTTGAGTAACTATCACCCCCCGTATTATTACCGGGGTCCATAGTAAACACTAGTAAATAGAACCTACGGTATAGACAAAAAAAAAACTACCATATTTACCTATTATTGCCAACATTTTTTTTACTCCCATCTCATTTATTATCTTCGCACTTCTGCCCCTCTCAATCCACACTCGTAATTCAGATCCGGGGTCACAAAGCAGGCTCTTCTCCCTCCTCCCCACTACGGTTCGTGCCTTGATTTTTATCGCACAGAGGGGTTCAGCATTCCCAACGCTCGTCGATTTTCATCGAATTTTGCTAACTCACGCTCTCGTGCGCTTTCCGCTAGTCAAGATCGTTTTTTGCGAGAAAAGTTCCTACGAGCATGCACTCGGAGGGGCTCGAACCCACGACCTTGACTCTAACAAGGACGAGATTCACGTGTTATTCCACCGGGGATGGCGATATAATGTTTGGTCTTATTTACTATGCCCCCCTGTAATAGTCGAACGGCTTATAGTCGGCCAGCTCACAGTCATTACCAGTCTATACCCTGTTCGCGCTTACCTTCACGAAGACACCTCCCTCCAGCCCATCGATGTCCTCGGCTACCCCCCCCTCTACCCCTTCTACCGCCCCCTCCAGCAGCGCCGTGTCTTGGACGAGCCCCCCAAGGGCTTTGAGCTCCTCCCCCTTGCCGTTACCAGCGGTGCCTGACGTACAACCACCACCACCACCACCACCCCCGACATTATTATTATCATTACCAACACCAACACCACCAACGCCACCACCACCACCACCACCACCAAGGTGTCTGTCAGTTCGTCCTTGCCAAGAATCACGAGGCATGCCGGAGGGGCCGCTGCTTTCGTGCATGGCTCCTACAACAGACGCGTCAACGACATTGCGAAGCGCCGATATCATGCCCTCCGTGGCGACATTTTCTTCGCTCGCGGCCACCTAATCAGGAATGTCCCCCGTTATGATTCCCCCCGTGAACGGTAAGGTTTTGGGTTGTGGGTGGGTCGGTGGGGAGGGGGGGGGGGGGGGGGGGGGGGGCGGGTTGTGAATGCCACTCGTTATTACATACGTGTATTTCGTCGACGTTGCAGGGGGATATTCGTTGTACAAGCTGCCGCGTGCAGGTGTAAATGCTATTCAAGACACGTAAAGACGCGCGCGCAACTGCTCGTCACACCGACCTTGCCTGCTTAGCTGTTTGTTACCATCGCCGAGCGAAGGTTCGACCCCTCCATGTACCGGGAGAACACAGTAGTCAGAGCCGAATATGAAGAGGAAACATAGGGAGGTATGTACAAGATGTTTTGCCTCCATCGTGGGTTATGATTAATATACCTCTGCCTGGTTGGTGAAAACCCAACGCGCTCCGTCCCGGCATTGTAGGGATGCGAGGGTCTATGGTCATATGACTACGGCCGTGCACAACATGAGTACACCCCCCCCCCGGTAACAGCGCAAGCACACAACATAAATAGCCGTTACGTCGAGTTTTGGGCAAACGAGCCCGTGCTATGGTAGAGAGTTTGCAAGTAGGGGTTGCAAGTAGGGGTTGCAAGTAGGGGTTGCAAGTAGGGGTTGGAATGAGGGGTTTCAAGTAGGGCTTGTAATTAGGGGGTTCTAATTTGGGGTTGCAATTGGGGGTTACACTCTTGAGCCCCAACAGTCACCACTGACGGAGCTCCTCCGCAAACTGAAGAGAGATATGGGTCCGATGTGATTTTCCACAATCCAGTTTCCTTAGGTACAGCAGTACCTCGCCTATGGGATTGTGTATCGGGTTTAGCTTAACACTTTTACCGCTGGAAACAGTATACCACACTAAATCCAAGTAGTTTGTCCCCAAAAATATGGGTGCGGTTCTAAAGGGGGTATAACTCGTTTAGGCCTTAAGGAGTGCAGTCCCGTTGTGGAAACAAATCACTTGGAATCAAAGAAAAAATTGGGTTTGTGGGTAGTGCGGTGGTTAAAGGGGTTTAAGGATTTTCTCAAAGTTCAGTTGTTGGGTGAAAGGTAGAGAAGAGCTCCTCAAGTTCGGAGCCTGAGACAATTAAGGCGCTCTTTCTATATTCCACCCCTCTACCGTAACAAGTGCCATACCAGTACGTACGTGCGTAGAGAAAATGATGCAGGAGGCAGTGAGCAAGTCGACGACTCTTGCTTGCTGCAGTTCTGCATACATACGCGAAAACGTGCTTTTTGTCTTTTTAGGCAGAAATGTTTTCGGTCAACGCACAGGCCATGTTGTCGTGTTTGTATTGCGGCGGCTTTTTATCTCTAAGAAAGGAAGGAAGGAAAAAAGCAAGGAAGGAAGGAAGGAAGGAAGGGAGGAAGGAAGGGAGGAAGGAAGGAAGGAAGGAAGGAAGGAAGGAAGAAAGGAAGGAAGGAAGGAAGAAAGGAAGAAAGGAAGGAAAGAAGGAAGGGTCGCAAACCGAAAACTGCCGTGAACAAACCAGTCCGAGGCTTGCGCGGTGGGCGGTGGCAGTTCTGTCGTCTTTAGAAGACGTGCATGCTCGTGATGTAAAGCATTCGTTCGGCGATCGAAAGACGACTACGATGGGACAACGTTCAATAGTCCACGGTTTAAGTGCGCGCGATGTACAAGATACATTAAATCTCCCACAGCAGCTATTTTCGAGGCCACTCCAGCAAGGAGCGAGCGGAAGAGCGAAGCCAGACATCACGTGACGTGAACATTGCGGTCGCACGTTTTCGAGATAATTCTACCAAGGAGCAACAAGCTGAGCCGAAACACCGTGTGAACGATGCGGTACGTATCGTAGGCCCCGGCGTGCTATACATTCACCTCGAAACCGTAAGCACTCCCGAAACATCTACCTGTTCGTCTGCCGACCCCGCGAACCACTCCCCCTGTCGTTCCTCGCGCGGTAGTCCGAGTAAGTCCGGTCCCAGAAGCGGCGTCCATTCCGAGCTGTTGGCCGAGAGCGAGAGCCCCCCCCCTCCCCTGCCAAGATTTCCACCCAACCCAAATATCCCCTCTTCATCGTCGGAAGGAGACAAGCTCCCGCCGTCGCTGTAAGTGTGAGAGGAGGAGGAGGCAAAGTCCGAAGAGCATGACACGGAGTTATTTTCACCGCCGCGGCTGCGGAGGTTACGGTCGTTGACGCCGCGGTTGTTGCCGCTGTTACCGCCATTGCCGTTGCCGTCGAAAGCGAAACCGTCGCTGTTTTTGTTTTTTCTCCCCGTGTTGTTGTCCTTGACGCTCCCGCCCCTTGAACGGTTGCCAGAAGAACCACCCTCGGAACGTTCTGGGTCGCCAGAACCGCCCCCGAAACGGTCGCCAGAACTGCCACCGACGGCTTCTTCTTTGGAACGGTAACCGCCTTCGCTGTAGCTTCCGGTGACGTTGTTCGGCGAGGTTGGCCGTTCGACCTGATCAAGGCTGCGGCAGGGCGGGGGGGTACTCGATATTCATGCATGGCCGTAGTCGTATGGCCATAGACCCTCGTATCCCTACAATGCCGGGACGGAGCATGTCGGGTTTTCACCGACCAGGCCGACATTGCTAGAGGGGCGTACTCAGTTGTTGCTTGCCTTAGTCGTCTGACCATTGACCACGCATTCCTTTCGAGAAGGAGCACATATCCAACTCCTATTAGAGACACCTCCCAACGTGTGGACGTTCATCACGTTGTTTTTCATGTATTCCAAATACGGTACGTATTGTTTTGGCTTATGTTGATCCCCTTCCTGTTTTGCCGCCTGTGGCCACCAGCTATCCCATAGGATAGCGACCGAGGAGGCGTTTTTAGGCTCTTGTATTTCAGCAGCTGAGGGATACTCGCGCGAGCGGCAACCTTACTCCTTGTGCAGGTCTTGATTAAGAATTTGGCGTCCACGTTTTGGGGGTCAAGTACAGGGCCTATCGCGTTATTACTAGTGGCCGAAATCCGGCTGTGAAAATGGCACAGCTGTGAGTCGGTGGGGTTTCACGACTAACAAACTAATCGGTCGGTTCCGTTAGCTGACTTTAGTCGACAAGTCGGCGAGGGAGCCGAACCAAATGAACCCTCTCCAGCCATGGGAGCCTCGCCCAAAACAAGAAATACGAGAGCATTATCTATACTGCTCCCGCGTTTCAGGACTCAAGAAAATTGGATTAAGACTTGGGGTATAAGTTGTAGTTTTTTCAAGAGTCAAGCGATGTCGCGCTATGTGAACGTCACGAAAGTGTTGCGAACCGGCTGAATCGCCTGTCAACCAATTGCACCTCCCCAACCGCACCTGAACGAACGAGCGGCGAAATCGTTGCCCCTTGGTGGAGTTACCCCGCGCTGGTCGCTGGAGCCGTTCCCAACACGCCCCCCCCCCCCCCCCGCTCCCAATGCCTGCTGAATCAAGCGGGCAGTCCTGGCTCTCCGACGTCTCCCTAAGCCCGTCTCGGTCTTGATCTCGAGGTCCCTTTGCGCAAGGCTTCTCCGTGGCAGCATGGTGCACCTTGTACCGCCCCGCTAAGGTCTCTTCTGCCCCCGGATAGGCCGCCGGTGATTCTCCCAACGGAGAACTTCGGCGCTCGTTGTCGTTGTCATCGTCGCTGGAGTGGCCCAGCGTTTCCGCTCGAGGAACCTCCATGGGGGAAGTGCAGAGGTCGCGGCCTTGTTGAGGGGCGGCGTCGTGAGGTGGTGTGCCGGGGCGAGCAGCATGGCCAACCTGCGCGGGTTCCCAGAAACGTCAACGAGGTTGGCATGCGAAGACGTAATGAACCCTTTTAGAAATGAAGTTGCGTTTTTTTCGGGACAAAGTGCTTGGAATTAGAGTAGTGTAATTTTGAAGGCATCAGAAGGAGCACCGCTAGTTCAAGACTTAAAATGTCACAAGGCTAGGAGATCGGTACGCTCCGATAGGTGATGACCTCGTTGCAAGGGATACGGCTGCACCACTACTACGTCCAACGAAAGCGGCGAGCGATCATTGTAATATTCACGATATGTTTGGTGATATTTTCGTGCTGTCAACCATTTGTTTCGTGATTTTAGGTCGCCCATTGCGGGTGCAACCGGCGCCTTTTTGTCCGCTTACCGCTATGGACCGGAACCGTAGATTAACCATTTCATGTACCACTGCAAAAATAAAGTCAGACTAATTCCAAGCGATTCGTCCTCCAAACCGAGAATGCAGCTGTGAAGAATTGAAAGAGACACATGTACCAGTTCGTAACAAGCCCATGAAGGCCTGCGTGCTCGAACCGTTTCCTACATCGGACAGACCACCGATCCCAGCCTTATAACCTAGATCTCTTCAGGGCTGTATATTCCTGATCTGCATGATATATTTCTCGTTGCCTGATGCCAGCCGTACAACGTCTGCATCCTCCAACACACGCTTCTTGTTGGTTTGGACCTGTGCCGTGCAGATCCTGCACAGCATCTCAATGACGGCAGGTTGGGATCCAGACGATCTGTCTGATCTATCTGTAGATTATATATCCGACCATCAAATCTGTAGATGATTTTCCCGGAGTATGAAACTTTTTTTCAATACGGCACCAAGCGAGAAAATAGCTGGGCATCACCAGACGGTTCGAGAAAGAGTCACCTCGGATGTATCGCCGCTCCTGCTAGCGTCTCCACCCAGTAGGTGTACGTCCGCCCGGCCGTCGACCTCCCCGAGGACCTCCTCGTCTCCATCGTCGTAAGTCACGTGGTAGCCGCCGCCGCCGCCGCCGCCGCCACCGCCGTCTCTTCCCGCCCCCGTCCGGTCGTAGCGGTCAAGCTCACCAACGTACCTATAAGAGGGGTCAACGAAAGGAAAACATGAATACGTCGGACAGGTCACGATCTGCAGTAAGCGGCAGCAGGGCTCGCGGCGTATTGTGGTGTCAGCGTTGAAAATAGCTTCTTAAATACTATTATATAGGGTTTAGAGTCGCGTTCCTCCCTGAGCACAAGCGCTTATATAGCTGTAAATTCTTAAATGTTGAAAAAAATAACTCGGCCTGAAGTTCTTAAAACTCCCACATTCTGCACCCACGTCGCGTACTGTAGATCATTTAAATACATCTAGATCCTTAATTTTCCGTTTTGAGACGTTGCGCAAGAGCATTGTCAAGCAGGTCCTACTCTGCGAAATATGTGCGCAAGATCTGTGCCATACATATCACATAGATCTCACCCGGCACACATTCATCTACGTACATACTGCAGATGATGTAAATCCGGAGTGTGTCTGCCCCGAAAGGTCGAGATCATGAAATGGAGATCTGATCTGATCTGAACTGAACTGAACTGTACGATTGGTGAAAAACGTTACAGAAGCTGTTCAGGAACGCGCAAACCGGCGCGCGCACGGTAACACGCAAATATAACACTTGCCCACACGCACCTTGTCCACGCTGTATGCGACTAACGCCGGGGACCATAGTGAATATGACCAAATTTTGTTGGTAAAAAGAGGGAAATATACAGTTTTTTTTCGTCTACACCGGTCTTATTTACTAGTGTTTACTATGGTCCCCGGTAACACAGTGGTATGGGCCCACCAGAAATAAACACCTGCTCCTGGGCAAGGCTTGCAAACGTTATCGTCACGCCAACTTTGAGCCACCTTGAGCATAGGCAAGTTCGGAAGGACCACACCTGCTCCTGGGCAAGGCTTGCAAACGTTATCGTCACGCCAACTTTGAGCCACCTTGAGCATAGGCAAGTTCGGAAGGACCACACCTGCTCCTGGGCAAGGCTTGCGAGCGTTATCGTCACGCCAACTTTGAGCCACCTTGAGCATAGGCAAGCTCGGAAGGACCACAAGAGGGCGTGGGTTCGCTGAAACGCTTGCTGCCCCTCTGCGAAGGCATGACACAGCCCTAGTGGACTAAATTCGCTGCTTACGTGTCTACTCATGGACTGCTGTGCTCGTGCGAAACAAGGGGTCGGCAGCTCTACGTATCGAGAACAAGTCTGCTCCGGTTGAACCAGCGGCCCTGAAATTCCTCACTTGCGCCCACGTCTACGAGCTCTTGCGCAAACGTATTGTAGGGTGTAATGTAGCGCTGGAGTTCCTACGCAGGCTTTCCTCGTCCAGAGGAATGCGTGAAGTACCGGCCCTCTAAAAACGAACCTGAATGCGTACTGGCCCTATGATAGATACCCCTCTGGGTGGAACTTTAAGGACCGCTTAGACATTATTATGAATACCAAGTGGTCCTTATATTTGCGCCTAGCGTGGTACATTGCTTATCTGAGAAAGGGTGTGTTCCACACTATATAGAGTACAACCGCAACCCCCCCCCTCCCCCCATTTTCTTAGACCCCTGTAAATATAAGGCTGAGTTTATTGTACGGCTCTTTTCTTGTTCGTGGATCGGTAGTGTGTAGTTACTACCTACCCCTTGTCAGGTTGAACGGGAGGTGACGAAGACGCCTACGTACGGCGTGGGAACATATTTTGTGAGCTGTACACCGCTGGTGGACGGCCGGATTCGTCCGACCAAGCACCTGGACCAAACATATCGTCTCTCCTCTCTTTTGTATTTGTTTTTCTCTCCATTTATTAATCTTGGCCGCCCTTTTGTCTTCCCCTCCTACTACTGTAGTCGTAACTCAGACCCGAGGTCACCGAACGGGTTTTCCTCCCCGCTCCCGAATACGTTTCGTGCCTCGCGTTTTTTTTATCGCGAGAAGACTTCAGCCCTTTCTTCTTCCCTCGTCAACTCGCGTCAAATCTCTCTTTTGTTTTTTCTTGTGCAGGTCAGTACGTAGTACGGGCGTACCGGTCGAGGTTTGCTTGCGTATTTCAATTATTTTTAACCATCAATGTCACTTGCCAGCTAAAATCGTAGTAATACGTCGTATGGAGGTTTCTTCACCATCAGCGGTCTATTTTGGGCAAATCGTGGTCAACAAGCCCCCCCCTCCCCTCCCCGCCCAGTGCTTGTTTTCATTTTATCTATTAATAGCGCATACGTATCATAGCGTTCAGCATTCCTAGGTACCGCTTGTCGACGTTCTTTCGTCGTTTTTCCCCACTCTTCGTGTAGAATAATTTGTCGAGGGGAACACCTGTACTCGTACGTACGTCGTAGCAGTATATATCGCAGTACGAATACGGCTTTAGAACGACCCTGTCACAAATTTTCCGCCGCCAGCCTGGAGTATGAGTCCCACCCTGCGACTCGAATAAGCCTGGAGTATGGGTCCCAAGCTGTGACTCGAATAGGGGGGAGGGGTTGAAACATACCAGGTGCATGTGTTGGTGACCCTCACCATGTGCCCTCTGTTTCGTCTCCTTCAGGCGGCCAGAATACCTCAACACGCCGTCCCAAGTATGCCATACAGCATCGAGCGAAGGTCCCCTGAAGCACGATTTCAGGGGGGGGGGGACCGGGTGCGGGACGAGGCAGGTTGAGGATTGTGTGTACTGCTTTACGCTTGAGAGGCGCAGAAACACACCGAGCGGGTGTGTGAGCAGGTTCCAATCGGATAGCCAGGCATCTACTAATATCTGCCTTACGCATTTACTCAAATTAGAACGGTGCAGAGCGTGGCTCTTGTTGCCAGACACACAAATGCGTTGACATCCGTACGCTTTCTGGTGTTGGTAGGTATCATATGTCTGCGACGGGGTGCTACGTAAATGACTGGGAACTGAGCGGCAGTTCACTTCAGGCTGGGCAAGCTCGGGCGTTTAACTGCGCTGCTCGCATTGTCCCCGCTCAAGCTGCCATCGGCAACAAGCGTACCGGCAACAGCGTGCCAGGCACTGCGTTATCAGCTGCTATATACCAGGCATATACCGGGGATACCAAGTATATAATAATATGTAGGAGTATGTGTTTGACATTATGCTGCTACGAGTTAATACGTATTGTACGTAAACTGCTGTGTACGTACAAGGGATAGGCAGGAGAAACGTGCCAAATGTAATGTACCAAATACACCAAGTATCACTCGTACATACTCGTACGACGTACTCGATATCCGATATCCAGTCTGAAAACTGAAGACTGAAAAATGTGATACCTGGCTGGACAATAGCAAGCGTTGCGACGGGATGCCAAATGGGCGCACCACTGGCGAACTGGCCTCAGCGAAGGCCCAGCCTCGTCTGTCAGTCCTGGGGCCTCGTGTGTTCTCGTAGCTTCGGTTATACCGGAAGATCTCGAGACATCCACGAGTTGCACGAGCAGCAGGAACATAAAAAATGCGGAGGAATACGGAGTCTGAAACGGCAAAACGCCTCTAAGAAATATCGAACACCGCTTGCTTGCCTCTCGCTTGCTCGACCGACAGATTTCCGCCCGTTGTCGTCAGGACCACCGCTGTGGATCAGACGAAAGGAGCCAGGCACCACCTGAAGTTTTTATCCAGCCGAGAGAGGTCGTTTGAGGGTTCAGTGAAACATCTGTGTAAGATGGTGAGATGATAACTGTGGTAGATGTCTAAAACTCGGAAAATAAACTCCTCACGAAGAGGCAATTTCAATGCACACGGGCAGCAGTTCAAACACTCCCTCTTGTAATCTGTACGACTGTCGTGCGGTCTGATTGCGGTGCCGCGGTTTCCGGTGTCCTGCAGGCACCCGCGTGTGGTAGGCCTGGCCGTGATGGCGTGACAACGTATGAGCCTAGGGTGCGAAAACTTGCTGAGAGGCGTCAAAATCGTCGAAGAAGTTCTCCCGGAATACGGAATTCCTGGTATTGCTGCTGTTGCACTCTCTCGGGCTTTAGGTGGAACACGCTTTGATTAATCTACTCTGTCTGTACGTACGACGTATCCTCTGCTGTTCCTACTTCCTCATGAGAAGTCTGAACCTCGCACTGCGAGCTACAACAGCAGTGCATCGAGCATGTCATTCGCGTACTGCCTGTATTATTAGCACAACAGGGTTGGCTCTCATCTTTAAAGGCTCGTTGGGTCCAACTAGTGGCGCCGGAGCTGTCTGCGCCAACACCAATTTTAGTCCAAAGTGTCGGTGTTATCGAGTCGCCCCCCCCCCGCCCCCGCATTGCACCCTCCGCGTCTCCGAGGCAACCCAAGCAAGCAGCCACGACAGAGGAGTTGATAAGACAAAGCAAGAGCCCAGCAGCAGCAGCAGCAGCAGCAGCAGCAGCAGCAGCAGATGTCGGATTTTGTATCTCTAGAATATTAGATGCGCGTACCTGCCATGTACCTGGTATATAGGCTAAACAACAGTAATGGTACCAGGTACGAGTAGCAGCAGCAGCAGTTCAGGTTCTGTACGTATATAGAGTAGTTCAAGTAGGGAGCGTTGATCCTCCGGTGCGTATCATATGATACGTACGATACATACCAGAGAGTGCTTACGAGTTGGCCCAGCTTCGGCGAAATGGTTGACACTTGTAGCCCACACGCCTCAATACATATTCACTCCGAGAAAAATCCCAGGCGGTCGTGGTTAGGATTGGGGCCTTACAGAAGCCCCCCCTGGTATTTCGGGGGGGGCATAGTAAATAGGACCTACGGTCCACACAAAATCCTATATATTTATTTATTTTCACTTACAATATTTGGTCCTATTTACTATAGGTCCTCCGTAATCGTAAGAAACGTCAAGTTGGCGACGAGACTCAGTTTCTCGTTTTGTTGCCACCATTGAGTACAGGCGAATTTCGGCTATCATATGGGATATAGTATGGCACCCGATCTCTGAACAACCGTTTCTTCCGTCTGATTTATTAGTTATTGGGAGAAAACGAGCCTCATTATCTTAACCCATTTAGGACTGCAGTCCCCATGTGGGGACAAAACACTTGGAATTATAAATACAGCCGCTGTACGAATACGAAGTTTACCAGGTAAGCTGTGCGTACCGGTATCCCGCAAGCCATGTTCTCCTTGGACTTACTCCGTGCAGGCGTTTTTTTTTCTTGTCCATCCCATTTATTATCTTCGCCCTTCCTTTCTCTCTCCTTCCTACGTAGTCGTAACTCAGATCCGGGGTCACAAAGTAGGCTCTTCTCCCTCCTCCCCCACTACGGTTCTTGCCTTGCATTTTTATTGCGAGAACATTTCAGCACTTTCTTCCCTCGTCAACTTTCGTCGAATTGTGCTTACCCACGCTATAATATGCGCTTTCGACAGTTGGTGTCTTTTAAGAATAGAAATCTCCATACGAGGAGACTCTAACCCCCGACCTCCAACGCTAACAGGCTTCGTGGCTACCTGTTAGACCACCGGGGCGACCGGTTATTGTACCTGATATATACCGGTATACGAAAGCATGATATTTAATATATACGCGCTGGCACTGCTGTACCAACGTGTTGGATGTGTTGGTGTCACATTGGCTCATCGCCACGATCCAGCCCGTATCGACTCCAAGTGCCCGTACAGTACTACTCGTACCTAGCAAGAGATTACCGCGGGCTACTCGTACGAGACGAAACAATCCCCTATTTGTGGTCAGGCATCTGCTTGTTCGGCCTGTGCGGAATTTGTATCGAAAACAGGCTAGTCGTTTGTATCAACGTAGAAATCAGGTTTGTGTGTGGGGAGTTTGCGCCGAAAGCAGGGTTGAACGTACGGAGTTTGTATCGAGCCCGCGTGGATGAAGGGAGTTTTATCGAAAGCAGACGGGAACATAGGGGAGTCTATCGAAAGGGTGCTTGCATGTACATAAGTTTGCATCGACAACGGGCTTGAACGTACGGGGCGTACGACTCATGTCGTGCACGGCCGTATGACCATAGACCCTCGCATCCCTACAATGCTGGGACGGTTTACGTTGGATTTTTACGTACCAGGCAGACATCGCTTGCAAGCGGCGTACTGGGCGAGTCGCATGGAGGGTGAGCGTAGGGGGCGGGGTTAACCAAAAGCAGGATTGAACGCATGGAGTTGGTATCGACAGCAGGCTTGCATGCAGCGACCCCCTAATTGCAGCACGGCCTTGCAAAAAAAACTGTGCATGATCACTGTCTGGTTGGTCAACAACGACTGTATGCCACCCTTCAAGTATTTCTAATTAAACGCCAACCAAACGCACGGCGAAGCCGCGTGAAGGCCCCTGCAGACCACGGGCCGGGTCAAGGTGGGGGTTGGGTTGAATCGGGAGGCAGTAGCATCCAAACAAAGCGTTCGTCATAAGACTACGTGGCCCTGGAGGGTTTGTTTGCTGGACGGTGCTGCAAATAGGGCTACCCTTGAACATAGAGAGTGTTTATTGAAAATAGGCTTAGGCTTGTGCGTAAAGAGTTTTTATCGACAGAAGGCTTGTACGCGAGGACTTTGTATCGAAAGTAGGCTTTAACATGCAGAGTTTTCGTCGAAATCAGCCTTGAACGTGAGAGAGTGCGTACCGAAAGCAGGACTGAACGTAGGGTGTTGGTACCGAAAGCAGGCCTGCACATGGGGGATTTGGTATGGAAGGCAGGCCTGTGCGTGGGGAGTTTGTATCGCAGGATGGCATGTAGGGGATTCATATCGAAAAGCTGCTCATCTGATTACGAGTCGGGCCCGATTCGTTAGTGCAGATCAAAAGGTGAGTGCAGTCTTGTTGAGGATACCCAGGACATTGCCGGCGGATTGCTTTTATTTTTTACCTCTCTTTGGGTGCGCCGTGCTGGTATGTAGTACAATTGCAACGGGTTGTTTCTGGTGTTGTTTCATCTGGCTTGCGTAGAACAAGCAGATTTTGCCCCGGGCACAGCCTGTTGGAATCAGGGATCGACAGCAGAAGTAGCAGCAGACATCGGCAGTAGCGGGGCCAGTAGCACCCGCAGCAGCAGCAGTAGCAGCTGCTGGAGTCAACAGCACCCGCTACAGCAGCAGCAGCAGCAGCAACAACAACAGTAGACAGTGGCAGAAGCAAGACAGAAGAAGTAGCAACAACATTGGCAGAACTGCCAGTAGCGCAGCGGAAGAGCTTGCAAGTGCTTTCACACGGGCACGCATATGTTGTATGAATGCGCTCTGTATGGACGACTTCGGCCTAACGAGGAAGGGGTTACGCCTAAAACTGTCGTCAGGGGAACGACCAATGAACATACCCCCCCCCCCCCCGGTCCGCATCCCGCTGGTGTAGAAACCCTACTTAGCTGTTGCTTCCAAATATTTTGGAAACAAATAATACGCTTGTCTGGTGGGGCTTTGTGGCTCGTGGACGATCACGGCGAGGGCGCATGCTTCGTGTTGAAGACCAGCCGCCTCAATCACGGCAATGAGCCATTTTTACCCGTGTGACGGGTATCCCTCTGGTTGGGCGGGCGATCGTGAGAGCAACGCGCTCGCACGGTGGGAGGGGGGAAGAGGGGTCAGCGAGCGAATGAGCGAGCGCGCTCAAGATGATCGGCGTAATTGATCTCTTCCTCGAAGACGACCCCTGTGCAGTGCAACCGAACAGCCCCTTCCTCTTGCTACTGACCGCTGTGTTCATTTTCCCGGAGCGTTTTTTTTAGTCGCAACGGGGAGGGGATGTGCAGAAGAGCGTCAGGGTTGTGAACTGAAGTCAAGCCGAGTTCTTGAAGCGAAGAAGGAGGGAAACGTCACAACTATAATTGTTGGGCTTGGCGCAGAGCGTTGAATACGAGCCTTGCATCTGGCGTCTAACCACGGCCAGTGAAACGGATATGAGGAACCGGCGATGACTTTGGAATGACGTCAGCAGCGCAATCAGTAAATGGGATCCCGCTGCTGCGATATAACGTACATACTCCTGCAATGTCTTACAGATAAAGCGAGTGTCCCGTAGCGGGGACGGGAGAGGGCAGAGGACCCTTGCGACAGAAGACCCCGGATCTAAATTACGAGAGAAGGGCAAGGATTAAGAGCCAAGAGCTGAAGGGATGAACCTCATAAATAGATGCCGTTGCATAATCTCTTCCCGCGTAAATTTCTCCTCACGCCGCACCCTCCACCCTCCGCCATCGCCGCCGCCTCCGACCCTTGCGTTCGTTTTGCGTGAGAGCAGATCCGGTTCCTTCTGTTGCAGAACCGACAAGGCAAAACACGCCTCTCCAAGTGGTGGATTCCCCTGCACGACGAAAAAGAGAAGGTGAGGGTTTTATTTTCCGCGCGATGATGATTTTTTTTCGCTTGTTACCAGGTATCAATCACACTGTATTCGTCCTACGAGTTTATGTACATTTTCATGCTCCTTGTTATTTTTCCTCTCGTTATTCTTTGTTCTTGTTTTGTTCTCTTGTTGTTTCCTTCTGGTTGTGTTTGTCAACGTTTTTATTATATTCGCAAGATTTTGTTCTCGTCAGTTGTGCTCGCAGCCCTTCATTTTCTTCCGCTCCCTGTTGTTTTTGTTGCTGCCACTGCTGTATGAATATATTATATACGTCAACACGTATATACGTAATATCGCCTCCCTCCCTCTTGTGCGCTGTGGTCCACGCCCGACCCGGGGCCACCCTCAACGCCCCCAACCGCCGTCCAAACCACAAAAAAATGATACCCCTGTGGGGTGCGCGCGGGAAGGGGGTGTAGGGGCTTCAGGCATTTGGGTTTCGAAGGGTTTTATTCACATCTTGGGCGCGAGGGCATGCATTGGTTGCATTCCTCCTCGTGCTTTCTTGCGAGCACACACCAACACACCACTCTTAAGACACACACGCACACACGCACGCACGCATAATAATCACACTCGCACATGCGCAACCGCGCTCACGCACACATGCACATCCTGGAGCCTGTATTACGACCACGAACTAGATATGGCGATGGCTATTGCGGTAGTCTAAAGGGCCATTATTATCGAGCAACTTTTTTTTCCAAAATTCCCAATATTTTTTCCAAGAAAAACAGGAAAAACAGGAAACATTTCCTGAGTTTGGAAGTTCTTCAGAGGGGAAAATGTTTGGAAGGCTTCGCTTGCCACTATTTGGAAAAAGAAGAAGGAAAAAATGGAAATACAGAAAATTGCGCGAAAACAGCATTGGATTTTTTGGAAATTCATGGCTCCGATAAGAATGATGACCCTAAATAACACAAAACAACACCAACGTACAGACACACACACATATACTATACAGGCACACAGGCCCACCGACACATAGGCACACACAAATCGGAGACGCACACACCCAACTCGTAGATATGTGAAACTGACAAGTTGGGAGCAACACAAGTCATGGATACACAAACACGCACGTACAGGAACATTACATACCTACACATGCACAATACACGTACAGACACTTATAAAACACAGATATTACACTGAATCACTCACACACCATCCCCTCTTCCGTATCGATATCGTTTCGTTTGTGGAAACCCTAAAGGTTCGAATCGAAAACGAGGTGCACCGGTTGGTGGTCACTCGCGACAGGAAATACACCAACTTCGTAGAGGTGAGACAAGAGAGATTGGCCCCTACATATATGATTTTTTCAGAGGAAACGTCTCGAACATAAAGGACGGTTACTACGTAGAACTGTGAATTTGCACGAAAGCCGGCAAGTCGGCTGGCCATGAACTGGATTCGCCAGCCGACTTTCCGACTAAATTCAGTTATTTGGCGAACGGTATCTGTATACCGATATTCTAACGGGGGACCATGGTAAATACCTGGTAGGACTTACGGTACACACAAAAACCTATAGATTTACCTGTTTTTACTATCAATATTTGGTTCTATTTACTATGGTCCCCCGTAAATAGTCGTGAAATCCTGCCGACTCACACACCTCTAAGGTTTACAGCATATGGCCACACTGAGTAGCCCGGGCTGCTGGGGCAGGGGGAGTATGTGTCTTGAAGTGAAATGTAGGGAGACTGACGACACGCGCGCGTAACATGGTGATACTGGTACTGCTGCACGCTCTTTCTAGAAGGTTGATAATACCGCGCTGTTCGTGTTTTAGGTCGCTACCCGTGGGGTTACCAAAAGGGCTACGGCAGAGGGAGACATTGGCAGCTGTTGGTTTTATAGCCCTACCCACTGTCCTACTCAGTCACGTGACTAACGGGCCAGTGGGTAGTGCTATATAACCATCATCAACAGATGCATTGAGACGTCGAGAGAGACTGCAAGAGAGAGGGCGAGGGGAAGAGAGGGGGGGGGGGGAGGCATACGGGGACGTGCGAAACAGAGAGAGGGAGATAGAGAAAGACACGGAGGCGGAGAAAGCGACGGAAAGAGAGATAGGAAGGGTAGGGAGCGGCAGACCGAGACAAGACAGACAGATAACACAGGCAGAGACAAACATACAGACAAAGAGATGCATGGGAATACCTACAGAGAGGGAGGGAGCAAGGAAGGGAGAGAGCGAGGGAGGGAGAGGCAGATACGCGGGCACAAACCAAGACATGCAGACATAGACATACAGAGAGATGGCAGAGGGAGAGATTCATAGGTAAGCAGATAGAGAGAGAGGGAAAAATAGATGCGCGGAGAGACAGAGAGAGGATGTTGTGAAAGCTGAGAAAAAAAAGAGAGGCAGAGACAGACGCACCATTAGAGAAGAGCGTCAGGTACATGTAGGTGGGTGTCAGGGATAAGGGGGTATTTGGAGAGGCGAGTTTGAGGGTGTGTAGGAGAGAGGCATACAAGCAGACAATCAGATACATAAAACAAAGCAAAACAGGGGGGAGAGAGAGGTACCAGGTACCTGTGTCAGATAGACATAGAAATGAATAGGCAGAGACAGATTTGTGGGGGTGAGCTGAACAGAGAGAAAAAAAGCGAGGAGAGGGACAGACACATATACAGAGATGGCAGGAAAGGGAGAGGGGTGTGTAGGGGTGTGTAGACACGATAAAGGTTTGCGGCTTCGCGCGATCATACACCGTAGCAGCGACGCGGGTGTCCAAAGCCAAGATCTCGACAGGCGCCGCTGCCGCCGTTGCCACGCTGGCATAGGGCGAACAGTGGTGGTGCCGCCTGTCCCGAAGCCTCCTCGCTGTGTCTGCGAAGGGAGTTCTATAGACATGCGCAAGATTTTGGGAATACACCAGTTTGAATCGCGGCGTAGGTTACCGTTTATCTTGACGTCTCGGTGTCTTAACGACGTTTGCTGAGCCAAGGGACGCGGCAGTGTTGGGCTTGCTGTCGTGTTTATTCCCTATTGTCCTGAAAGATCCACCATCGTCACCGTTAGCACACAGCGGCTGCCTAGACTTACAACTGGGGTAACGCGCCGACAAGCACTCGAGCTCCTTGTCGCCATCGCGTTACGTTTTGCACGGGGTAAGGTACGGCAAGGCGCGGCTTCACCACTTTTATCCCTCCGTGGAAGTCCTGTCGTCGTCTGCCACTGAGGCACGAACAAGCGGCCTTACTGCTGACCGACCGACAGACAGACCGATCGGATGAAGGACCGAACGATTGACCGATAAACAGACCGACCGGGCGATGGATCGGCATGCCGACCTACTGGACTACGGGTCAAAGTACCGACCGAAGGGACACACCGACGAACCGTCCGACCGGACGAAGGATCGAGCAACGGATCGATCGACAGCTAGACTGACCTTACAGACAGACGGCACAAACTGCTGCAGCGCCGTGTGCCGGAAATGGACGGTGGATCCGCTATGTGGAAGGCGCACACACGGTTACCGGTCCGTGGCCAGGATGCTTGCTTCGCACCGACGATTGTTATGCGTCGGGTAGGGGGGGTGTTGCAGGGCTGTGGTGCCAGGATGTATCTACGTAGACGCGTGGCGACTAATGTCATGCGGAGGGCCTATTCTTGGGGGGGGGGGGGCGTACTCATTTGTTGGTGGCCTTAGTCATTTGACCATTGACCACGCACCCCTTTCAAGACGGAGCACCGTTGTATAGGGGGGGAAGTAGCCGTCGAGAAGCTCCCTATCGTAACATGAAGGGGAAAAGGGGAGTGTCCCCGGCGAGGGACACCCTCCGATGCGTGTGGAAAACCATAATCAAATAAACACCCGTGCCCGGCATATGTCGATCCTGTCCAGAAAACGATAGAGATGAACATACAAACGATGTGTATACCTGTCATGTATCCCATATCGTTTTAGTCAACCCCGTTGCCAACTGGAATAGTGAAAGACGCAATACTGGTGCTCTGTAGAGCTGGCCTGTGGAACTGAACCCAACAAACTCAAGCAACAGGTGAGCCACTCGCAGGAGTGACGGTTCTGGTCTGCTCTTTGGCCCGAGGGCTGTCACGTATCGCAAATCGTTTTTGTCAATCTCGTTGCCCGTTGTTCCAACTGGAATAGTGGAAAACTTCATATTGATGCTCTGCGGAGGTGGCCTGGGGAACTAACTCCAACGAACGCAAACAAAAGGGTGAGGCAGTCGCAGGAGTAACGATCCTGGTCTACTCTGTGGCCCGAGGGCTGGAGCTTGCTGCGAGGCAGTCGCAGGAGTAACGGTCCTTGTCTTCTCTGTGACCCGAGAGCTGGAGCTTGCTGCAAGAGCAAGCTCCAGCCCTCGGGCCACAGAGTAGACCAGGATCGTTACTCCTGCGACTGCCTCGCACGTTTGTTTTCTTCGTTCGAGTTGTTAATAGTTCCCCAGACCAGCTCCGTAGAGCGCCAATATGGCTCATTTAAGGTATTCCAGCAGGTATATACCGGGCAACGGAGTTCATAAAAACGACACCAGGTATGTCATACGTGAGAGCTAAGTAGATCGTTTGGCTTCAGTCTCTTTTGTTTTCCGGCGGCATCGAGAGTTATCGGGCATGGGTGCTTCTTTGAATGTGGTTTTGCACACGCTTCGGAGGGCGTCCCTCGCGGGGGACACTCCTTCTTTCCCTAAATTTTACGACAGGGTTGCCGGCAGCTATTAATAGTGCAAATAGACCCTCCGCGCGGCATTGAGCCGGACCGTCGCCACGCATCTAAGAAACTTCTGGCGCCACGGCGCTCCAACAAAACCGCCCAACCGGACGAATTACCGACCGATCGATGGGCCGACCAGCCGAACCGAGACACACATCGATGTACCGTTCGATCAGACGAAGGACCAACCGACGAACCGTCAGACCAGACCAAGGGCCTACCAGACCAACGACCAACGGAAATACATACCGATCGAACGCATGACATGCCGACGAACCGTCCGATCGAACAAAGCGGGTGTCGACGGACGGATGGATCAACCCGACCGCCAGACAGACCGACCGGTCGGACAATTGGCATACCGGAACCGTCCGACTGGACGAATGGTTGCTGTGTGGGACAATAGCGCCGGCCGACCGACAATCATACCGACGAACACACGGAATGGCTGATTGAACACTGAATCGACATACCGACCAGACGGAGACCCAGGCCGGACGACGATTGGACCGGTCGACGGATTGATCGAGCAATGGGCCCACCGAACGATCGCTCAACCGTGGGGGCGGATGGACCGACGACCAAAAAAGGATCGACCCCGACCTCCGCCTTCTTTGCAGTGTGGCGGTGCTCCGCGCGAGCAATGAACAAGCGAGGATGAACGCTTTCGGGGCAGCTTCTATTTCATCGAGGGAAGAGACCCCTTCGCCACCCCGCGCGTCGGTCGGATCAGCCGACGACCGCCGGCCCCTCCTCCTTTGTACAGTGGCGCACGATCGATTAGGCAGTGGGAACCTTAATTCTGAGCGTTTGCGCTTTGCTGTTATTTTCACTAGGCCATAAAAGGCCGGAAGAACCGTACCGTGCAAGGCCACCAAAGTATTTTTTGTCTCGCCCCCCCTCCCTGATCACCTCCTTGTTCTACTCCCATCGTGTGATAGCCCGTTATCCTCCTGATCACCCCCCCCCCCCCCCCCGCGATGTCCGCCTGGTCGGTGAAAACCCGACGTGCTCCGTCCCGGCATTCCAGCGATGCGAGGGTCTGTAGTCACGACTACGGCCATGCATGACATGAGTATGATACAACCCTCCCGCCTCCCCCCCTTCGCCGGCCACCCTTGTGTGTTTCCCGGGTACATAGTTCGGGACGTACAAGCTGATCTACCGGCGATACGCGGGTCTGTTTTTCACCTTTGGGATGGACACCAACGACAACGAACTCCTCGCGCTGGAGACTGTCCACCTCTTCGTTGAGCTCCTGGAGTCGTATTTTTCCAACGTGTGCGAGCTGGACATCGTCTTTAACTTCAACAAGGTGGACGAATGAGCATGCCTATAAGATGTGCTGCGATGTGATCCTATCCTCCACGAGCTGGGTAGCTCTACTGAGGATGTGTTCAAATTTCGATGCAGCGCCAATGAATGACATTGGCCTGCTTTTCCTTTGGTGTTCATTTCTACTGAAGGTTGTGGACGGAAGATTTGTGTTGGACTTACGGTATGTTTTTTTTTCCGGACGAAACACATCAAGGCCGGCACGCAGGCAGCAGGTTCGTTGGCATAGGTAGGCCCCTCAGCACCTGGCAGTGCGTGCCTAAGGTCGTTCTTCGTAGCAATTTGGCTGAAGACAACACGGGTGTAGAAATGAAGTATACAGCGTTGAAATTACGGCACGGTCTGACAACAACAGTGCAATACCCCCGCTAAACAAGATGAGACAACACACATTGCTTATTCATACATGCTTCGTGTTGATATTCGTAAATAACATAAAACCGACAGGTGTTGGTTAAGTAAAGGGGGATTATACTGCACCTCCGATCGCCTGGAATAGTTTTACGATTGTTGCTTGTTTTATACCTGATATACCTTCTCCTTCGCCCGCTTTCTGTCGCACCATGTTGTCGGTTTCACCTCCCGACAACGGGTACTTTCGCGTGCTACCTTCTGCATTTTCTGGGAATGTTCCGAATCACAACACTGCAGGTGTACAATATATTGGACGAGTTCATTCTCAGCGGAGAGGTGGAGGAGAGCAGCAAGCGAGAGATACTCGAGCGGATCAGAGAGCTGGAAAAGTTGGATTGACCAATGGGAGGGACGTCCTGCGACGTTTCGTCCCAGATATAGAGAGAAGGAAGGGGCAGGCAGTGTGTTTTACTCGACGGGGTACTGTTTTTGTAATTTGTTTTTTGTGCTGGTTGTGGCGTGGTAACCGCATCCTTGTGTCCCTAAAAGCGGTATCTGGACTCTGTCCCATATTTTCCTTGGAGCAGCCACCGCATGGACGTTATTTGATCCGCGTGCTGTACTGGGCTAGAACCATCTGATGTAGTTTCGCTGTTTGGCTACCATGCGGGGCGTGAGATAGGTCCCCGGTGGTTTCCGGTCGGTATCTCTCCCCGTGGAATTACGGTCCCCAAGCGATCATTAACCCCTGTACGCACCACACTTTATTTACCGACCACTGCTGCGTGGGCTGACGGCTCTCCGGTGGTCATGAAGTCCTTTACGACTGCTCCCACATGTTTGGTACAACAGCTTGGTCATTTTTGCATTAGCAAAAAGGTTAAAGGGGCGCTCAAGTGTGCTACCCTTGCATATATGGATTTATGGGCGGTGTGGGAAATCGCGTTTTGCGATCGCGTTGTCCGATGGACATTGTCACGGAGGAAAATAGTTTTCCGCGTTCACGAAAAAACTCCTGTCGGGGCGCACGCGCGCTATTAGTATTGATTCCCCAGTGGTGACGTGTCAACTGAATGCAAGACGGAAGATATGTATTGCCTCAACTTTAACTCGTGTCTTGTCCCAACGCACCAGTCTGTACCCATGCAGTTCTTATCCTCGAAACAACCCCATTCGATTGAATCCATGTTGCTACGGACATCGATAGCTAGCACCCCCTCATTGGCAGGCGCCAACTCTCCGCTTCTTTCGGGGCGCCCCGAAAAGTTTGTTTTCGACACCTAACTATCTAAAATGGTTCTGACCGTTTTAGATAGTTAGGTGTCGAAAACAAACTTTTCGGACGCCTCGGTTTCTTCGTTCAGTATATAGCTTCATATGCACCGAAACAGCTTTGAAAAATCTCCGTGTCCCGCCGCTTCACAGATCGCCCGAACGCCCACGCCATTATGTTTTTTCTCACACGGAATCGCGACGGAAATCAGTACCTGAAACACACAGCGGCCGGTACCAGGTTTAACCTGATCGCGTACACTGCTCTGAGTGGACACGACGCCGAATCTGCAACGGTGGAATGTATGCCCGGAAACTG
This sequence comes from Saccharina japonica, assembly GCA_008828725.1. NCBI lineage: Eukaryota > Phaeophyceae > Laminariales > Laminariaceae > Saccharina > Saccharina japonica. The sequence goes on along the minus strand of MEHQ01003080.1, from coordinate 93,206 downwards.
CACTTGCGCGATTTTCGAGGAACACCGCGTCTGCTTGTTTCGATGCATCATCATCCCGGGCTTCCTTCGGGAAAAGGCATCGGCCATCGGTATAATTTTTCTAGAGCTTCACTCGTGGTACGCGGGTTTTATTTGCAAACATATCGTGATCAATGTTTTTGTAGAGGTCGGAGCCCGCTGCTAGCAGCACGTTGTGCATGCAACGGCCAAACGTGCGGGCTACCACTAATCCCGGGGCCAGCACTTGGGAAACCGAGGATGGAACCAGGATGTCCCCTGACAACTACAGCGCGAAAAAATCGGTGAATCTGATTACGCCGCCTCCTCTTTCTCTGCTGCCTGCACACGTGACTGGGGAGTGCCAATCGTAACGGTAGCGGCGGGAATTGAAGGCGCAGTCGGTTTTCCCCGGCGGCCAGCACGCCAGCACCAAATCCCAAGCCCTCGCCGCCAGCGCTCGGTCGATTCTTGCCGTTGGGGGTCTCCCGTTTCGCGGGACTCCTTCAGCCGGCCGCTCCATTCCGTGCGCACCGGCCGAGGCCACCGAGCCTGAAAGCGTCATCTCCGCCGGTGGAGGACAGAGCACCGCGCGTGCCGCACGGCTTCGGCCCTCTGAGCTTCCGTATTCAGAGAGCTAATAGTCGCGGGCGCGCCAACAAAAGCAACGTCTGACTGGCGTCGGCCAACTTTAGGACGTCGTCTGGCGCGCAGCGCCCCCATACTGGCTACGATCATGATCGGGGTTGGGTTTCCCCGCCCGTTATGATTGCCGGGTCTAGTGCCCCCCCCCTAGCTCTCCGGCAGCCTGTAGGATGTCGGTGGCGCCGTTTTTCTGCGCCACCACGTAAAGCGGGGTGTTTTTTGCCGGTGGGGAGTTGATGAAGGTTGCCGGGGGCGCTGCGGCGTCAAGGAGGAGCCTAGCCGCCCCCGTTTGCCATGTGTATGGGGAGGTTAGGCCGGGGGGGGGGCGTTGCAGTCGCTAGAGGTGATGAGAGGAGGGCTGGGGGGGGTGACCGGGGAGAGTGAAACATGCCGATGCGTGCTGCGGTAGGGGTACCATAGTAGCTCCTTATTTGTCTGAGGCTCCTGACTGGAGGCATTTTTTGTGTCCCGCCCCAAAGCCGGCAGAACCTAAACCCACGACGACCAATCTCATGGCCTAGGTATGCAACGAATTTCAGTTTATTACGAAGTACATTAATGCATGAATTAATGGCATTTCAACGACAAGGCATGCCTTATTGGGTAGTTCCTCAGTTCATGAGCCCCTTTGATCATAAACTATTTGGCCAAAAAAGTGCCACCTCTACGTATCGTAGCACGACTCTAAACCCTGGTATCGGTACCAATTATAGAAGCAAACACACATGTCGTCACTTGGCATCATATCTTTTTTTGATCACATTATGCGTTCATCTGCAAGGTCGTGCCGAGGTAGGCAAGCCGGCAGGCAGTCGCCGCACAGCAGGCGTGGTGCTTCGGCAACGTGCCTAATAATATTTTGACGCAATTTAAGCTATCCGGAGGGGGGGAACTGGATGTCAGGAGGAGTGCTGGTTGCTACGTGCTTAGGCAACATGTCCTAAAATACGACCAACCTTGCACGCAGCCTCAGCGTTGCTGTATTCTGGCTCACTGGCATATTTTACGTCTGAATCCCACGTCATCACATACAGTAGTACACATCGTACGTGTTGGTAACATAATGTGTATATACCAGTAATAAACAGTACAAAATATAACCTCCCCGTCATGTAAGCTCGTACGCAGTTTATGTTAATATTCTTCATGTCGAATACCTGGTACTTTTTACTATTTCCAGGCTGCTCATTTACCCGTGAATTTATTACACCCTATCTACAGCAGTATCTTGGCCGCATTCGCACTAGAGAACGGCGAACATCGAAGAGCCAACTATGTTGGGCAGGGCACCCACTTCGAACTTGAAGACATCGGCCAAAGCGTTGGCGCCGTATTCCCGTATTCCCGCGCTGTAAGCAAGGCCAGAGGTGCATGCGGGCTAATACGCAGCTTGGGTGCGCATGAAGTCCTTTGAACCTTTCCTGGAGGTTCTTCACCTGGGCCTAGGCCTTTGTCAGGAAATACACTGCTGATGCTGTGTCTTCCGCCAAGCTGTGCCGACGGGCCAAGTGTCCCAGATAAGCCCGAGCAAACATCTCGTGATTGTTTAGCTGCGGATACCTAGAGGGCGGACCCGAGCACAGCAGTAACCGCATGGCCACCTGTAGTCGAGCGATATACAAAGGCCCGTCAGAAGAATTGAGGCACGACGAGCGTCCTTCCGCAACGAGCTACTGATAATAATAGCTTGTCATCCGCATCCTCGTCCACCGCTACATATATAGAAGGGAGGCTGATCGCGCTTGGAGCGTTGATCGGGCAAGTTGTCCCACTGCGCCTCTGGCGGCAGGGTGTCATTGTCGTTGATGGTAGAGTCGGCGGCATCGTGGGTAGCTAATCATGGCTCCTGTCGAGCTAAGCATTCCTGTGCCCCCAAACAACGCAGTCGTTCCTGCTGGTGGTGGAGGCTCCGTTCCTGCTTGCGATGTTTACGTATACTGATGTATTCGGCCATTACGAAAGTGTTGGGTTGGAATGAGGCCTCCAGCCGTTGCTGGAGACTTTCACCCCTGATCGCCACCCTCCTGCGAGCATCGTCCTAGATGTCCGATGGAGGGTAACAACATAGATGCCAATGGCATAAACACATGCTATCGCTCCTCCGCTTAGCTGGCGCGCTTTCGGGAATGTCATATCTTGGATTGGCGCCTCCGCCGACGCAGGGTGTATACTCGTAGCTCCGCCGAGCCGCTCGGTGGAGAACGCCATGCAATTAATCTCCGCTTTTTTACACTCGATCTCTTTCATTTCGTAGTCGAATTTCGGACGCCTTTCTCCAAGCCCACTGAGGGCATGTCTAAACAGAAACGAAAACGAAAAACGAAAAACGAAATGAAAATAGACAGGGCGCTGATTGGTCCCTGGTACAACCGTGTTCCCTTCGTTTTTTTTGTTCTGAGAAAATCAACGATTTACAACCTATTGCCAAAAACAAAAAGTTGACAGCTGAAAAACGAAAAGGAAAACGAAAGCACGAGCAGCAACAATTCAGCGGTCCTACTGGTCAGCGCAGCCACGCCAAAATATAATATCAGGACTGCCACACGCAGCACGCAACCCACAGCTAGCACGCCAACACAGCCGCACAGACCCCCCGTAAATAGCCAGCAGGCCAACCACAACACCAGCCCCGATGCTCTAGGGCCTTTGTTTGCCGGCGTTCGAGCCAAAGCGAAGAGAATTTGAGTAGAGTTCAGCATCATGCCCTCGAGAATGAGGTTGAGTGTTCGTTCTCAGTATAATTTGAATTTTGATCCCGGGGCGTCAAAGTTGGACACGCGACCACCTCCATGGGAGGCCCAACGACCTCCCGGTATCGGATTGTCGTGGCTTCTGCCTGCTCCTCTGGTGGGCCTGTGGTGCCGAGCGCTAGATTGTCGGCAGGTGTACATAGTTGTGAACAGCCCATGGCTTGTGCTCTCAGTTAGTGTTAACCAACAAAAAAAAGGGCTTGATTAAATTATTGATTATTTTGACATTTCCGTGGTTGATTAACCGCGATTATTTGATTATAATCAAGTAGCTGTTGATTAATCATGTTTGGGTGAATAATCGCGATTATTGATTATTTGTAGCGAAATGGAAGGCGTTTTCATGCGAGGAAATCGGCGTCGCTACTTCGCAGACCAGCACAGCGCCGCACACCAGCACACAACAGGCCGCGGCAGTCTCACAGTACGGGTACAGCACATTGCAGCGGTAGTAGGTATGTTTTCCGGTGCGAAGAGTCAGTCACGAAAATGATCACAGATAATCACCAAATATGGGTTGGATGATTAATCATGATTATTTTTCAAAAGTTGGCACCATACTGGTGGAACCTCACAGCAGTGCCGCGGAAGTTTCGCAGTACGAGAACAGCACACTGCACGCGGGAATGGGTGGGGTATGTTTCCGTAGGGAAAAACGTATAGTTACGAAAATAATCATGATTAATCACCAAAAATGGGTTGGTTGAATAATCATGATTCTTTTGGAAATAATCAAATAATCACGGCCTCGGTGATTAGTTTTTGATTGTGAATAATCACATAATTTAATCAAGGAAAATGTTGATTATTTTGGTTGGTTAACAACACAAGAGTCTCAGTTTGTTTTCGCCTGGATCTTTGCTGTTCCGAATTCGTTTCTGTTTGGACACGTCGGCTAAAATGATACCGAAAACGAAACGATTTCGTTTTTCGTTTTTGTTTTCGTTTCTGTTTGGACATGCCCTTAGACATGCCCTGCAGGGATGGGGCAGTCTTCTTACATCCACTCGTATTGTTCCAATATCTTGAACCCCCTTGGTGCCCGCGTGTACTTCTACATATTACGAGACAACAAGACTACTGCCTGCTGTACCAGGTATACCGTGTACGTACGAGTACCTGGTACGAATACAGTACGCGTACGTACGTATTTTATTTTTTGAATTTCCTCCGCGTTTGAGTTTTGGTCAGCGAAAGAGCTCTGGAGTGTCCGAAACAGAAGCAAACGCGTTAGAACTTGGATCACTCAGATATTTTCTGGACCCGCAAGGGTTGGCTACCACTCATCACTGTCCTGGTCACCACGCCGGGTTCCCTGGCTAGCCAGCTCGTAATATATTCCCGACAACGCGTTGGTCCGTTGGTCCCTGGTTGCTGGTTGCAGCCAGCAACATAGAATATTTGAATTTCCTCCGCGTTTTTGTCGGCAAAAGTACCCGATATACCAAGTGTCCGAAAAAGAAGCAATGCGCCAGCAGATTCATACCTTCTTTTGGAACAAAAGGTCTGCCTTCCACTCGCTATTGTCTTGGTTGCCTTCTCGGGTTGCCTGGGCTTGTGCTGGGGCTGTGTCCAACGCATTCATTCCTGTTCCTGCTGATTATCTCATTGGTGCTGTCGAGCACAGGAGGATATGATACTTCGATATTTTTGAATCTCCTCCGTGTTTTGCCAGCGAAAACAGTGCTGAACTATCCGAAACAGAAGCAATGCGTCGACATACTCAGATGCTATGTCCATGCACAAGGTCTGGCTTCCATGCACCGCTGTCTCGGTTACCACGCTGGGTCGCCTAGCTCAGCGTTGTGCCCGCTGTGTGTGCTGTTGTGCGTGGCGTGGCGTGCGGTGCAACCTCAACCTACCTGGGATGGATTTTAGCCCCTCAGTAAACAAGCCTCCGATTCTGATATGAGATACCTGGACCGACGAAACTATATACCGACGGTTTTTGTCTTTTCGGGCGGGGGCGCTCATCGTCGTCACTCGGTTTGCGGTTCGCTTCGAGATTGAGCATATCGACGTCCGGTTAAAGTCGAGAAGCTCTCCCTCGACCCATCAGAACCCGAGCCCTGCTACCCCTCGGCTGACGTGCTTTCGACAGTTCCGTGAGCCCCGTAGAAAAAAAGAGTTCCCAGAAATTTTTAGGAAGTACTAAAGCTCCGACCTACTAAACTGAGTACGAGAGCGCAAGGTGGGTCAGCAGTTCGAGCTTATTTTTAGGGCCAGGTGTCTCCGACTAGGGGGTTGCTGTGAGAGCGGAGCAGCCTAAAGACGATGGCGCTGAAGCGTATCAACAAGGAGCTTCAGGACTTGGGCAAAGACCCACCGGCGAACTGCAGCGCCGGGCCGGTCACGGACGACCTGTACCATTGGCAGGCAAGTGTGGTGAACGGGTGAAAACATAGTACAGGAGATGTTTTGAGGACGGACCTCGAAAACGATCACGAGAACCATTCCAAAGCATCCCCCCAACGCCATCGAGCTGGACACTGCCAAGGTGCTGGCATGGCACTTCACGCCAATAGCCGTGCCCCGTACATCGCCCGGGTACTGCCGCCGATCTCGCCGGGACGGCTCGCGCACCCGTGACGCTGAGCACTGCTGCCGTTCATTTCTCCCCGCCGGGCCCACCTCTCAACCTCCCCAACACTATTTTGTAGATGCATTTTTTTTTCCAGTCACTCTTCTTGTAGCGTATGTCGTGCTGCCGTGAGATTTTTGTCGTGATGTGTTTTCTGCTTGCAAAATGCGAATGAAATGAATCTGCTCTGCTGCTTCTGCTGCTGCTGCTGCTGCTGCTGCTGCTGGTCTGCTGTCTGTGATGCAGTGATGTTGATGATGGCGGTCGCAAAAATTATCCGAACCTTTTTTTTTGTCTACACAATAATCGCAACAATCGAAAATTAAACGTTCCTCTCTTCCCACTGCTCCCCACTCCCTCGACAAGGACCAGAAAAACACCCGAAATTATTCACGTAGGGACCAGCTGCTGTCCCCATTTATCCCGCCAACCCGCCCCCTATTCCCCGTCTTGCCTGACAAGCACGCTTGCTCCTTTCTGCATCGAGGATCTTAGCCTATTAGCTTGGGGAATGCACCCTCCTGACCCGCCCACCATCATCTGAGATTCGATCGACCATCTTATAATAATCTGCATTTCGTGTGTGTTTGTGTGTGTGTTCTTCACATTAAACTTCCTTTCGTAGAGTGTTGCGGCGTTTCGGCAATTTTCGGCCCCGATTTTCTGTTTTTGGCGAAATCGTCGACGATAATGACCGATGTCACTTTCCCGTTGTTCTTCACCTTCTGGAATGAATATATTCCCGAGGCTCTCTGTATGGACTCTGGACATTCCGCCACCTTTTATTCGTATTATACTGCTGTACGTACTGCTGCTGTGCGTATTATTTCGTTCGGTACGGGAATACTACATACCAATACGTACGTACTTCCTTGCTTTTCGGAACGTTGCATGGTAAATGTGGGGAATATCATGGTCATTGTCGCATTTTCGTCATGGCTATGATCAATTCTCGCGAATGCCCTTCAAATCAGTCAAGATCATTTATCGTTCGTAATGCATCGTTCGTAAATATGGCATCGTCGTCCGTAGCTTTCGCGTTCTTCATGGTTGTGTACCTAAGTCCGATATCCCAGGTGGTTGTTGTTAATTCTCGTACATATTTATAATCGTAGCATCGTATGGTCGATTTTGTGAGTTCGAGCTCCCCCAAAAGGGAATTTCTCTTGTTCGAAAATCAAAATTAACCCCAGTCAAAGAGGGGCGAAAATGCCGAACTCTACCACTCGCGATAAAAAATGGTTTATTTTGGTTGTCACTCTTGTTCAGTCGCCTTTACCGCAATTCTGAATTATTATATAGGATACAGTACAGAAATCGGGGACTTGGTTGTGGCCCGCGTGTGGTTCCATTGTTATGATACCGAAAAATTAGAAAAACGCCGAAAACACTACTTTAGACCCTAACCCTAACCCCAACCCCGTCCCCGCCCCGACCCTTACGAGATTTGTCTCGAAAAAATCGGGCGTTTTTTTTTTGTTTGAAAAATTGGTCGAACACACTAAAAGGTATATAATAAAATATTCCCCGATTTCCATACTTTATCCTAGATAATAATTCAGTGGTGCGGTAAAGGCTACTGCTCTTGTTGCTCTGTCGCTGTTCTCTCACATGAAGTCATCGCCACAACCTTCGTTTCCAGCGAGGTCACAAACAGGAAATGAACTTATTTTCACGTTCGTATACAACAACAGCAGAAGAAAACAGCAGTGTTTATTTACGTCATGCTCCAGGCCTCTGTGCGTCTGCAAAGTGTCATCAGTCATCAGTTCATCTGATGTTGTGTCTTGTCAGGTGTCAAAGTGTGCACACGTATGTATCATATTTGTATGTATTTACGTAGCATATCACCGGGTATATGGAGGTCGCCTCCACAGGTATATACGTACGTAATCGCCTCGTAACATTTTTCTTTTTTTCTGGAAGGGGTACGTAGGGTGGGAGGTGGGAGGGCCAGCTGGCGTAAAATCTGCCCGTGTGGTTCAGGCGATCTCTTCCTCAAACCTCAAACATGCCCGAATAAAAGTAAAAGTATGCTCTTCTAATGTGTGTGTTTGTGTGTGTGTGTTCTTCACATTAAACCTTCCTTTCTACCTGTCGACATCCAGCACACCCAGTGTCCGTGCCGATTCTTCATCCTAGAGCGGTACCAGTTCTCTATTGAGTAAGGCTAACCCTAACCCTCAACCAGAGGCATGCTTGGTTGGTGTGCCACCTGGTCGTTGTGCTTGGAAAGGCTATACTTGCTGTTTCGGGCACATTTAAGGAAGCTCGCCTGAACGGGCAGATCTGCGCGTACACGGGGGGTGGGGTGGGGAGGGGTACGTCACGTTTAGAATACTGCTTCTTCACCCCCGTTTTGCAGACTAATTAACATGGAATTAGACTTGGATAGTTGTTGCAGATGTGTCTATACCTATCATGTACATACCAGGTGTGGTTTTGTATGTACCCACCTGGCTGTGGCTTCAGTAGGAAAAAATGCCAAAAATACAGGACGATTCTATTAAACGAGGTATGTACAGCCGTGGGTACCCCGACTTATGAGAGGATATGATATATACATATTATGTGTGTGTTGTTCACATTAAACCGTTATTTCCACCCGTCGACATCCAGCACACACCCAGTGTCCGTGCCAATTATTCATCCTAGAGAGGTACAAGCTCTGTGGTCACAAAACTACGACACAGCAGAGAAACTACCTTTGTTACGCAGTAAGCAGAGTAGGCAATGCAATGCCATATCATCCTATATACGGGGTACCGTACGACATATGATACACGCGTTGAAAGAGAGAAAAAATCGAAAGAAACGAACAAAAATGCCACAGGTCGAAAGCACCTCTCTTGAATACTACTATATAGCCCTTTGTCCTATCCATACTCGTAGCACTGGGAAATATTCTTCGTTCGTACAATTTTAGTGGGGTCCAGCCGATTTCGGCCTCTCTTAACTGCACTCTTACGGAGGACCATATTAAATAGAACCTACGGTGTACACTAAAGTCTATATATTTACCTAGTTTTATTAACAATATTTGGTCCTATTTACTATGGTCCCCCGCAATATTAATACCAGGTAATTTCTTAGCGTGCCCTCTCTTGAATCGGGACCACATGAGACAGCCTGGACTGCTGGGGTAGGGTGCATATGCCCGAACTGCGGTGTAAGGAGCTGTGCTGATGCACGCTTAGCGCGCTCTGCCTATTATTAACTCCTCGTGAGCCTAAACAAGGGAAAACTGACGATATAAAGTGACAAATACCGCTGATACGGGCACCGCGTGATATCATGGGAGGTAATACACATTGGTGTCCTATTATAGTAAATGATTACTTGGCGAGAAGTCGTACGGCACAGGTGCGACATGATCCTGCCCATACTGCTCGGCGCTCACGCTCCTCGTATATAGAAGGGTGATCACACAAACGTTACCGTTGTTTTGGTCGCTATCTAGACGCTTGGTGAGATCGAATCGTCGTTTTTTTTTTCTTTTTGGTCGCTATTAATAAGACGCGTGCCCCAAAAGGGTTTCGAGCTTTCGAGGCGTTTCGATCTGTTTTGCGCACAGCACCGTAATTCCATCTCCCTTAATTTGATTTTTGTACAGAAAATCGTTGAAGTTTATCGGTTTTGTGCTCTATTCGGGTAACCAGGCCATACGTTGACCGTCACCACTCGCTTGCTGTTGGCCTGTTGTGTTTGAATCTGGACTTGTGTTTTACGATACAGTACGTGGTTTTGTAGTTTTGTTTTATGGGTATATACATGACTACCGGTACAGGACACGTACGTATGATACTAAAAAGCAGAAAATCTGATCCAGGCTGGATTTTTCTTTTTCAAGAATGGGTGCGTTTTGTGTACACTAACTGAAGTATAACGACTGCCGAATTTATTATTTTCCTGCAAATCTCAGCCCGTCTTTCTTATTGCTCGTTTTCTCGTTAGGAGTCCTGTACTGTGATAACGGTTTCTAGATATAGTGTGTTGATCACATTAATTCGTTATTTTTACCCGTCGACATCCAGCACACCCGGCAGTGTTCGCGCAATAAAAAGTTCGGCGTGCGTGTTCACGGCTCGGCGGGCATTATATACGTGATTTTCAGGCATGAACGGAACGAGCTGAAACGAATGAAACGCACCAGGAAACACAAAAAAAAAAACGCCACGAGCTCTGGGAAAGGAAAGAAACGAGGAACATGCTGCTGGACGTACGTAGAAAAAGCCAGCCATGTGCGTACCTACCAGAGTAATGGCCCGGCTGAATCTTGACTGGTATTATCAACTCAACCTTTGACCTTCTAAACGAAGAGCTTGCAACAGCAAGCAGTGCAGTTTCGTGATGCCGCACGTGTGTCGCTCGAGTGCATCTTCCCGTGGGCACCTCGGACTCCGGGCACATCAGACCACCAACCCGAGCTGCTCGGTGTGGTCCAAGTGGTGTATTCGTCACGTTTTTTCGACACTGCTGCTGTGACGTATTGCTTTCCTAAGTATATATGAAGTCCCGAAGCTTCCCTTGCGGTACGGTGCCTTGTCTTTATTTTTCTTGGGCTTCCTTTGCTTACCATCTATATACCTTGCCTCGTGAAGAGTGTTCGAACGGCGACTCCTTGCGCCCTGGGTCAGCTAGTAATAATATAATACGATTTTTGGTCGAAATATTGATACAACGAGATACAGCAGCCTCTCTACAGTTACAGTAGTATTAGGTATATATCATGCCAGTATACGACATATATGTAGACTACCGCAGCAGTAGGTTTATGTTCAACCGAGCTTCAGTAGGTTTTACAGCAGTATCATAGGTACGTGGCGATTTCGCCCTGCTGATGGTAGCCTATATGATGCTCTTCATAATGGCAGTCTACGTAACCATTCTGCGCCCACGTCTGCAACCATTGTGCGCACGGGATATATAAATTTCACCATTTAACCCGTTTTTTGTCTTGTTTCTTGTATGGAAAGACCACACCCGCCCCGTTTTATCCATGGAGTGTGAATTGATTTTCTTCTTGCTTTGTGCCAGTGGATGTTTCGGTTGTTCGATTGTCTGTCGGTTCACCGTATGATGTTAATCGACAGAATGACACAGCCACTGACAGGTTAGACTCGTCCATACGTAACGCTGCTGCATATTTCGTACCAGGTGTGATACAGGTTACAGCAGTGTATACTGCTATTCATACTAAGATTAAGATTACAGACACTTTTCTTTTCTTTTTTCCATTTATTATCTTCGCCCTTCCTTTTTCCCTTCTTCCTATTATATGTATAATAGTCGTAACTCAGATCCGGGGTCACAAAGTAGGCTCTTCTCCCTCCTCCCCGGTTCTTGCCTTGCCTTTTATCGCGAGAAGATTTCAGCACTTTCTTCCCTCGTCAACTTTCGTCGAATTGTGCTTACCCACGCTATAATATGCGCTCTCGACAGTTGATATCATTTTAGAATAAAAATCTCCATACGAGGAGAATCGAACCCACGACCTCCAACGCTAACAGGCTTCGTGGCTATACCTGTTAGACCACCGGGGCGACCAGCTTGCTTAGGGTTATTCATATTAATTGTAGGTAAACCCATTGTAAGACCATCCGGTTTTTGACCCCTTAAGAACTGGTCCCACGAATTTGGCGGAACACTACTTGGAATTAGTGTGGGACATTTTTTTCAGTTCTGGGTCAAGACCATAGTAGGTGGGAGGTAAGAGCAGGTAAATCGGCTTGTCACGAGAGGAAAAAAAATACTTGGAAGTTCAGTTAGCGGTAGGAATGCCTTTTTTTAGACGTTAAATTCTCCATTTTTTTGTCCGGGGATCCCTAAGCTGGCAAAAAGAAACGTTCATGATCAGCCAATCAGCGATGAGGGAAAAAAAGAAATTTCACAAGTCTGTTCAAATTTTGTGGATGCGTCTTCCCTTTTTCCGACGGCGAGAGAGCTGGACCTTCCTCATTGACTCGTACGATCAAAACATGCTTTGAGCTGCTGCGTTACCTACCTGCTATCGTACACAAATGGGGTTGCTACACATCACTGGGGGCAGAGCGCACAGCGGCAACACACGGAGGCTTGACGTAAGCTGGCCGCACTCTACTGTAGGAGCATTGAGCTCGATGGCCGGCAGCAGAGGCCAGTGCACCCCCTGGGTTCGGGCATGCATCAAGCCGCGGCTTCTGAAGAACCAGCTGGTGACCCTGCTGCAGCTCCACCTCTCTTCGGTCATCGCCTCGGGTGCGCATTGCACGTCCTGCACCTCGCTGTGACTGCGGGCCATGACCAATCCTTTCTTCATGGGCCCTCAAGGCTAGGGCAGTTGGCACGAGTGTAAGCAGGTCCACTTGGTGGCGCTTCTCGGCTGTGTCTGGTACATCATCAGCCGATCCAACTCTGAAAATGCTACGAGTACGTTCCGTCAGTTTCAAAACCTGGTAGCGGAACATTTCCCAGAGGAGATTTGGAAACAAATATTTGTCAGGCCTGCCGAGATGACTCGGCCGCGGCGAGGCCACCGCGTTTGATGGCGGTCGCCTGGCGTGCAACCGCTGAAGCCGCGTGGAACGCCTGTTCTGTGCGTTCTAGATAATTTTCCATCCTGGCCGGACCGACTCTTCTCTTTTTCCCTTTAGTCGCATACGTGTCTCATGTTTTTTTTTTGTTTCCCATGACAAAAGCAATTTTATTGTTGATCGAAAAGCGGCCAAGAGTCTATTTTTGGATGGAAATTCCTCGACAACTGCTGGATGAAATCAGTCGCGGGTTGCGCTGTTGTGCGCACGTGCGCACCATATATCCCAAGTCCCAAGGCAGCGGAACGTTACGTATAAAGTTTCTTGGTCAACGTGAGACAAGTACTTCCCTCGCCCAAAGAGCAAAGAGGACGCCAAACCACACGTTATTCCGCCTTTAAAAGCGCCAGATATTAACAATATAGCCGAATGTGCGTCCATCCTCTTCGTCTACACCAGCCAGAGGTGTGTGTCGAGTGTCAGCGCCCAACTGATCTCCACCTCAGAGGATTTCCGGATATAACAAGTACCGTTTAGGCAGTGTAAAGCCAAGTAATTGGACTTTCCCCGGCTAATTTGATTTTTATCTGTTTTTTTTTTTTTTTTTTAGAGTGGTTGTGATTTCGAACAGCCTGCTACGTTTTTGGGTCAAAACAGGCCTTCATTCCGGCATCTAACAGTACGTAGTAAAAAATGAGGTCATAGTAGATACAAATACACGTTTTTGGGCTTGTCTCGGGGCGGTTGGTCTTAAAATGGGTATATCCAGTCCGACAACGATTATAAGCTCGATTTGTAAAAAAAATGGCATAACCCCTGCGCTATTCTCTGCGTTGCGTTTTTTGTGACCCCGTTTTTTGCACCAGATTCCTGGTAATATCACTGGAACTCCCAAAAATTACCGCAGTACTGGACGAAGCATGATAGTAGATCTTCCTGGGGTGGATTTTTAGGCACTCTGATTGGCTAAGGGTATGTTTTACGCGGCTCAATCAACTTGGAGTCTTTCCCAGGCACAGCATCCCGAGTCACCCTAACGTATTTTCAAGCTCAGCATCCACGCCGGCCGAGCCAACCTAGAGTCTTACCAAGCACAGCATCCCAGCCTGCTGGCATAGGGTTAGGGTTCGAGTCGGAGGGTCGGCTTCAGGCGCCAAGCATAAAACCCCCGTAAATGTCGACTATTAAGGTTCGTCCACCCCTCCTCGCTCGTGCCACCCCACCAGCCAGCAAACCGAGCTCCCGCGCGGCCAACACCGGTTGAAGCACTTCTCATATTGTGTGTGAGATGCCAGTTTCTGGAAGTGCTCTCGGGAGATACGTACTGTAGTGCCCCGCAATAATCTGAACGAACAGAGGCATCGATTGATCGAGCATCTACTGCAAGGCAGCAAATATGGCAAGCACGACGTGGACAACGCGGCCACAAAGTTTGCATGCGCCCGGTACCAGATCCTGCGCGCGCGTGGAAGCGCTACAAGCAGCAGAAGGCTGGCGGTGTCGACATCGACCCCTCCTCCGCAACAGGAGATTCCAGAATTCTGGCCGCAAAGGCATCGACATGGAGAAGATACTCGAGATCCTTGATTGAGACCGTGCCGCTGAAAAACCGCACCACCCAGAGGGCTCTTGCAAACGAGGTCGGCCTCACGCAGCAAAGGCTCCAGCATAAACTTAAGAGTATTGGCCTGCGTGCGGCGTCGCGGTTCCTCAAGCCGCTCCTCACCGAGGCTGGCATACAACGGAGGCTGAACTGGGCGCTTTCGTTTTTGCGGCCGGGGCTTGGTGGTACCCGCAAATTCGACACCATGGACAAGGTCGTCATGGTGGACGAAAAGTGGTTCTTCCTCAAGAAGAACGGGCAGAGGTATCACCTTCGTGATGGCGAAAAAGCACCCATGAGCAAAGTCCAGCATGAATCGCACATGAAAAAGGTGACGTTCCTGGCTGTCGACGGTCGTCCTCGTCTATATATCCGTGCGTCCTATCTCCTGCTATATATAATTATATACGACATGTTTTCCACCTGCAAGAGCCAAGCTGCCGTCCGTACTCAATACAGCCTGTCGTGTGCCCACAGGCAGGAAATCTGTTAAATGTGAGAACATCATAATTACTCGTAATACCAGCAGCGTTACGGCGGGTAGCATTATGAAATGTTTTCACGTAAACACGCAAGATATAACACGGCCTCGAACGAGTTTTCCAAGCTGGTTTATCGACAGCGGGTAGAGCGAAAACTTGCATAAAACGCAGAGCGATGCGTCGATGGAAAGATTCCGAACGAGATATTTCCAAAACCGCGTGTTCGTGTGTTCACCCCCCTTGATTCGGGGAAAATTGGCTCTCTAAAATTCTCCCCACTGCGTGTGTGTTGTCTTCACTTGATTCAACTTTTTTTTTTTTTTTTTTGTCCATCCCATTTATTATCTTCGCACTTCCGTCTTTCTCCCTCCCTAGTCGTAACTCAGATCCGGGGTCACAAAGTAGGCTCCTCTCCCTCCTCCCCTACTACGGTTCTTGCCTTGCATTTTTATCGCGAGAAGATTTCAGCACTTTCTTCCCTCGTCAACTCTCGTCGAATTTTGCTTACCCACGCTATAATATGCGCTCTCGACTGTTATTTCTATATTTTTATGAATATTAAAAGTAAAAGCTGTGAGATCGAAGATTTCGTCGAATCTCATTGTTATATATACTTGCACGTACTACGGGTTTTATACGGCCTCAGGTAGGATACACCGTACGGGAACCGCCCGCTACGTGAAGCGCCTTGTATAATGTACTTACCAGTATATGCTGTTACCGGTATCTGCATGCCTGTTTCATATGGACACATGAGCGGTACAAGGATGCTAATACTACTATGAATACTATCAATAGCACATGCTCTCACTCGTATATGCAGTATTAGTACACGCGATCGAAGTATCACGTGATATCTCAACACAGGTTGCAAAACGTGAGTTTTGACCAAATCCTCGATCTCACAGCTGATACATGTAGCTTAGTTTCATTGCGAAGAAATGCCGGTCCTCTCACAGCCCAAAACGAAGAAATCGCCCACGGCGGACGCGCCAGAAAACTCGAAAGGGTTCTCTCCCTATTTTCGTAAAAAAAATAGGAGCTACTCGTACAGCAGTCGCTCGTAATTTTTAAATTTCGGCTCGCCACCTTGATCCCACCCGGACCGGAGAGAGCCCTCGGCCTGCTCCCAAAAAAGCTATATGTATAAGGCCGAGTATTGTGAGATCGGAAAACAGAAAGCGAATCAGTTTTCCCTCTTTGTGGTGATAAAACACCACGCCCAAACCATGTTTTCCCCTTTCTGGTGGTATAACCCACACAAGGCTCGTTTTTTTCTTTTTCTTTTTTTTTTCCTCTTTTGCTCCATAACATGCCCGGATACAGCAAAAAATACGTGCTTTTCGGCGTAGCGCTAACCACCGCTGCCGAGTGCTCGCCTCACAGAGCGCACTGGTCGCTATGATACCGCACTTGATAAATGTGTAAGGCCCACTGAGCAGAGAGTCGTCGGTGGCAAGGTTGAGGACCGTCGTAGATGCTCTGTGCCTGGAGTTGTCGCTTGGGGCGTGAAGCCTGGTCGATTTCTGTCTCATTTTTTTTTGCTGAACAGAACACATGGGAGATAATTTCCGATCGGAAAAAAAAGTTGATACAGAAACAGGTCATGCTCTCACGACTCAAGCGAGACATACCTCTGGACACAGGCCACGTACGGCCCTCGAACTTGGCAGCGAGGACTCGCGGAGAAATGGAGCTGACACCCATGGACGTTTTGGCGTGATCCATGCGCTGCGAGGCGAGGACCCGCGGCGGCGGTGGGTGGTGTATGCAATAAATATTTTTTTCTTTCTTTCTTTTAGCAGCGCACAGAATTTTCCTGTGACTACCGACGGCACTGCTCGCGGGGTTTCTGCACGATGAGGGGAACCCCTGTTCTGGATTCATGGATTCCAACCCCATAAAATGTCACAGCCACCAGTTATTACCGAACGGTACATGGCATACGTGCTCCCTGAATGTTGACGAAGCTCATGGTTGAGCACGTGTCTTGTGAGCGTACTGACTATTATTGATTATGGCGATGAGTTGACGAGAGAACACCAGCTACTAGATGACGACTACCCTGAATACGACTACTGCTGCTGCTGCTACGGTTATCGATACTACTACAGTTGTACTACTGCTCTAGCTCTTGTATGGCTCCTACCGCTACTTATACTGCTGCTGCTGCTACTACTACTACTACCACTACTGCTACTACTACTACCACTACTGCTACTACTACTACCACTACTGCTACTACTACTACTACCACTACTACTACTACTACTACTACTACTACTACTACTACTACTACTACTACTACTACTACTACTACTACTACTACTACTATTAATACTGCTACTATTAATATGTGCTCATGTTTGTTTGAATTGCACTACTGTAACTACGATCAGCAGTTCAGCAGCAATATGTAATGCGTACGTGCGTACATGTCATATAGCTGATGTAGCAATCGAAATAGTTGCAGTATGAGCGAGGCATATACATACAGTACTGGTCTGTCACGTGGCGCATGAACGTATACACGTACCGATGTAAGCTGTGTGGGCGTCTCCTGGTTCGGTCGACCTCTCCCTTCTCCTTCTCGAGGACGAACTAGAAAACGAACGGTACTTGAAAGAAAAAACAAAACCTATCGCATCCCATCCTGTAAGACCTACTCTCATTCCACGCCATATTCCCCCACAAATAGACACACACTTCCTGAATTCTACAGCCTCAGATTGTGTCCCCCTCATACGGGATGTACATCCTACATGAGGACATATAAAATCCGTAAGTACGCGCGATCGAAGTATTACACTCAGCTAGCAAAGATGAGTTTCGACGAAATCCTCGAGCTCACAGCTGTGGTTTTTTTTTTAATTTTTTAATATTGCCCACCCTCGTTCCAAACACGGACTCCGGTTTTGGCTTAATCTATATACCCATATACATCAAAACCAGTTATCTACGATAGCATACCTGGTATGATATCACAGCCGCTGTGTACGTAGCGGTACGTGGCATCACAGCTGACGTGATTGTAATTTCGAGAACGAAATTATATTGAAATGTGAACCGCAGTGCAATGGAAGATAAGATTCAAACGAAGAATGTATAGTCTATACTTGTGCTTTTTTGTTTACTTTGTTCGCCGAACGATATTTGTTTTTACTCGTGAGTCATACATAGTATGTATTATCCCACGTATATTCACATATACGAGTATATATCTTGTTGTACCACCACTGCTGCGCTGTGTGCCTCGAGGCACTCGCGTATATGGCTACCAGGAGATCGAGTGGGAATCTGTTTTCTGTTCGGGATGTGCATAAGAGATAGACGCTCGATTAGTCAGGAGATAAATATGACGTGGTTTATGACGTGGTTCTATAGATACAGGTTGGCACTACACATTTTTGAGGGCTGAAGTCGGCCTTTGAAAGTTGTGTATTTTTGCTTTATTTTCATATCATATAGGTGAAACATCATACTTGCAGGTTTGGTTGAACTTGCATTGTTTTTTCAGCATCGATATTAACTACCAGTATTACTTCTACAGCAGTTTTTATATTTTACGAAGTACAGGAAAATGCCATTGCCAGCCTGCTATTAATAGTAAATACAAGGGACGGGAGCATGGCTACAACAAAACAAGTTGTACCTTTTTACGAACAGCAGTTTCGGGATGTACCGTATTTGTTCGACCAGACTGATATGACAGTAGTTGTGAGAAACTACCGGCATTGTACAAGAAGCTGCATGGAAACATGAGTTGTGACAGATAGTTTGTCAAGAATAATGAACAAAGCCCTAAGAAGGCCTTGATGAGGTTATTCTATCTGAAGGCCATCTCAACTGTTGTGCGCGTGATCATGCTACAGACATGGCGCAAATAGAGTTTTGACGGAATCCGCGGCCTCACTCATGTTTTTCTTCGATTTTTTATTTTATGTTTTCAAGCACAAAGACAGCAGGAGGGAACGTAACTTTACTGCCAAATAGAGGACCCATGTTATACATGGTAACGCACATAAGAGTAGTGGGGCGTATATAAGGCGGTGCGGTGTAGGTACGTAGTGCACCGATAATTTCACCGCCTTGTATCGGGTGACCGCCTTACTCATTCCACCATGTGAGTGCAATTATCCGGTAATGACGGCTGGTTTTGACGGCCTTGTATCGAGCGGCCGCCTTATTCGTGCTGCCTTGTACATGCCGCAGTAGTTAATGTATACCAGTATCATATTTGATCTATATTTATAATTTAAAAAAAAACAGCTGTGAGATCGAGGATTTCGTTGAGATATATTTAAAAAAAAAAAAAAAACAGCTGTGAGCTCGAGGATTTCGTCGAAGCTCATCTTTGCTAGCTGAGTGTAATACTTATCATGCGTGTGTGACATGGCCTTTCGCGAGGTATGATGGGTCATATTGAAGTTTCAGTTTTCTGCGGTTTTGCGTCCGTTGTTGCTGCTGTTGTCGCGTTTCTCACAATTTGCCCATCTCCACCATCTATATATATATAGACCGTGGTAGCAATTCAGGCTCCAAACAATTTTGGACGGAAATATTTAACAGCAGTGTTGTACTCCGTAGCAACGATCGTACGTCAGCAGAAGCAGCAGCGACAGCAGCAGCAATAAGCTGACCCCTCTCGAGCGTGTACAGCATTCTTGTACTATTTTTCGCAGAGCGCTTTGGCAGCAGCAGCAGCAGCAGCCACAGCCACATCGGCTAATCAAACCTACGCTACATGCGTGTGTTCGGAGTAGTACGTGGTCAAAATGCAGACTTTTAATTATTCTGGAGACGTTTGAAAAAATTGGCGCAAGCTGCCCCTCCCGAGCGTGCGTAGCTTCTTTAACACCTTCCTCGGCCAGCAGCGGCAGCAGCAGCAGCGATGGTTTCCTTTGCCGGACCGTAGAGTTAGGGGTAGGGTAGCGCAGGACGCGGCATACTGCAGGATAGAAGATGGGGGTGGGTAACCACGAGGGTCTTGTGATGCTGTTTTGCACGACGTACTTGTGCCACGTATTTAGTAAAGCGGAAAACGTTGTTACTTGGTATCTATACCGTGCGTGCGTACGCGGCTGCAGTTTAGCAGCAAGGGGGACTGACGAATCACGAGTACGTAAGCGGCATTTGCATTTCTAGTACGGGAGCATTCATGAGCCATCCCCGGGTTTTCCGCCTTGCGATTCGCACTTTCTCTACGCACCCGTCCTGGAACCCGGGGTTAGCTCTTAAATGTCCCCGTACCGTCATGATTGTCGCCTATGTATGTTGTTGTGATAATCAGTTCCGGCAGCAGTGAATCGACCTGTTTTTTCGTGTGTATCGTGTGTTGTAGTGGATTAACGCTAGAACATCACAGACTGTTTTTGCTGCTGCTGCTGCTGCTGCTGCTAAAACTACAAAAGCTGCTGCTAAAACTACTGCGGTGCTACTGCCGCTGTCTTTTGTACCCAATGGCGCCCGGCACACCCCAAGGGTCCTCTATCAGCTGGTCCTTTTTCCTACCCATATAGTGAGGCATCGAGTTGGGTGACCACTACGTAGCGCTACATATGCCTTAAGACACATATGAGGCATGAGCGTACACGGTAGCATATATGCACTCTGGATTTCTGCATGTCAGCTGTGTACCGGTGCTTACCCTAGAGCACGTAGCTAACACCCCCAGGTATAATTTCCGCATTTCCGAGCGGACTTTCTCTAAACAAGGGGCGCACTAGCGTTGTACCCCTGTCAGAAATACCCGGGTATTCGCGAGTACAAACTCTGTTCCGTCACTATTAATAGTCGTCACAAGGGTACTACAGTAAGGGACACCTAATAAGAACAGGCGAATACGAAAGCCAGGCTGAGATTTAGAGGGAAGTAAGAAATTCTGGATTCGTTATCTCGAAAATAGTGTAGAAAGCACCCTCTCAGATAAGAAATCCAGCCTCGACCAGATTTCCTGTTTCTCATTTCGTAGGTGTACTGCACTGTAGTAGAACTTTCGTACTCTCGCGAGTATTTGGGGCCCGTTTAATGTGTGACGTTTACGGTAGTAGAGCTTACCAAAACCCGTACGTACACATACAGCTTATTATTAATAGTAGATTGTTGTACGAAGTATGGCATGTAGTATAGTCATACTAAAACCCATACGATTTATAATAGGCATAGTAAAACCCTCACACTTCATTTTGTATGACGTTTAGTATACCGTACTATTTTGTTTAATTTTATAACTATTTAATATACGGTACACACAAAAACCAATATATTTTCCTATATTTACTATGGTCCCCCGTATTATTATGTTATACTACTTATGTTATTACCCGTTATGCACCAGGTATAAATTACTATTAATCTAGGTAGTGTAAGCAAGTTATTCAACACCCGGTTCCAGGCTGTATAGAAGACGCTTCAAGTAGCGACCCCCCCGACCCCTAACAAGCACGGCGGGTCCACCCATCTGTAGCGTTCACCGCTTTGTCGAAAAATATCGTTGACTTGAACCAGATTCTTCAACTTGATAAGTTAATTTCTGGAAATTTCCGGTCATAGTTACAGCCTTCCAGGATCGTGGTGGTAGACTCACCATTTGTTTTTGTTTGTGATGTTGAGGACGGACTGATTTAATCAAGCGAAAGGCACAAATTTTGGCTGCGAAGATAGGTTTGTACCAGGTGTACTGCCGTAAACATTTTTTTTGTAAACCGGTTGTACGCTTGGTGTAGAAGACGCTTCAAGTAGCGACTAGCCCCCCCCCCCCTTGCCCTCCCCCCCCCGCACGACAGATAAGACAGGCCGGGATGTTATTATAGTTGTTGACTGATTTGTCGAAACCTATGGGTGATGTAGTAAGCAGATTCTCCGGCTTGATTATGGTTAACTCGGAATTTTCTGTCAATAGTGGTAGTGAGCGTTCCAGTATCATCGTGAGAGCCTGGCAATCGTGAGTAATGTTAACCCCTTAAGAACTGGTCCTATATACCTGGTACGTATTTGGGGACAAACTACTTGGAACGAGTGTAGGATATTTTTTTCAGTCCTGATTTTTTTTTTTACCGACTGGTTCAAGCGAAATGCCCCCCAAGTTGTGTCTGCAACGACTCGTGTGTACCAAGGCATACTGCTGTCAAGATCTTATTCGTTAACCGGTTTCAGGCAGAAGCTGTGGAAGACGAGTCAAGTAGTGTCGTAGCGCCCCCCCCCCCCCATGACGCTCCGTCTCGAAAGGGATGCGTGGTCAATGGTCAAATGACTAAGGCAAGCAACAAATGAGTACTGGCCCCCCCCCATGACGCACGACACGCCCACCCATCAGTAGCGTTCACCGCTTTGTCGACAAGTGTGGTCGGTATAAACCGATTTCTTGCAACTTGATGGGGAGCAGATTGTTCAACTCGATGATACACGTTATTTTCCAGGAATTTTCCAGTTGTTTATGGTTACGAGTAGCTTTCCAGTACGTATTGTCGTGGGGAACTCGAAATTTGTAGGATAAACGTGTAGACGCTGGTTGAGGCAAAACGCTCCAATTTGCGTTCGCCACGAAGGCCGCATTCAATAGGTACTTGAAAGTCACATATGTGGTATCATACTGACCGCCATGAACAGATTGGTTGGAGAGGGTGACATCGTACATGAAGCCAGTTTTTTTGTGCTGCCGTGAGAACTCGTCCCACGTATATATTTGGGGACAAACTACTTGGAATGAGTCGGGGATATTTTGTTAACCCATTCAGAGCTGAAAAAAAACTCCACACTAATTCCGACTAGTTTGTCCCCAAAAACGGGGGACCAGTTCTTAAGTGGCGCTATCGTAGCGGCAAAAACATGTCCCCACCAACCGTAGACCTTCAGAAAGGTCGATATAATGGTCAAGACGCTTCCGTAGAAGTAAAATGTCTGTACGTTAAGCGTTTCGCTCGAGTATTCGAAGAACTTGACTGCTTTATCCCCTTTAGAATTGCACTGCTGTCTAAAACTAAAGTTTTTACTCAAGTTCCAAGTGTTTTGTCCCCATATCGGTACTGCAATACTAAAGGCGTTAAGTCCAATATCAAGTCCCAAAGTTATTCCTACGGTATATTGAAACTACAGGAGGTGACCCCTACAAGGCAACGGCGTAAATTGTTTTATCATACATGTACCGGTATACCACTCTCATCCATAAATATAAGCACCGTTTGTACATTAATATTCAATAAAAGGTGCTTATATTTATGGACAGAGTGGTACCGGGTAGGTTTCAGCACAGGTCCAAATGTCCACGCGGTTTTTGAGAGGAGACTCTGAAATTTTGCTCGCGTGTTCTATGACCCCCTGCTTAAGCTACCCCTGATGCCGAAGGCGCTACTTACAAGCGCATGGGGCTGTTTTTTGTTTTTTTTTTTCTCCGGAAATTTGGTCACCTCCCCGTGTGCTAAAGACACATACAACAACAAAAAAAAAAGCTGGTGTACTAACTAACTGTCCAACGTGTAATGTCACAACTATGAGTACTAACGCTGCGTTATTGCTACGTTTATAACCCGTTGAGGACCCATTTATGGGATATATATGGGTCATTTTAACCCACTCAGAACTGAAAAAAGTTATCCCACACTAATTCCAAGTATTTTGTCCCCAAAAACGGGGGACCGGTTCTTACGGGGTTAAGGAATGTATGGGTCATTTTAATCCATTCAGAACTGAAAAAATGATCCCACACTAGTTCCAAGTAGTTTGTCCCCTAATACGTGGGACCAGTTCTTAACCCTTTTAGAACTGCAGTCCCGTTATGGGGACAAACCACTCTAATTCTAAGTAATTTTTCCCCAAAACGGGACTCCAGTCCTATAAGGGTTAATGGGTTAAGGGGTATAAGGGATTTAGCGACCAAACCCAACGATGACTTTGGTCTTACCAACCGTCTACAAGCAGTATTATACGTATGAGCGACCCAGCGGTACGGGTAGGATAGTATTAATAGTGTTGCTTGCGCGCGTGCCGCACGACTTTTGCTGCGCTGTTAAGTCGGACACCAAGGTTTGCCATAATCCCCCAATCGCATATAGCGGCCGTCCCTGTAACCAGAAATTTTGTTTTCTGAAGTTCCCAAGCGAGGGTTTAGCTGCGCGGTAAGGCGCAAAGCTATCCCACGAGTATATACGAGCCCATCGGCGAAGTGCTGCAATTTTCTGGCCGCTCTCTGCGCTGTGAGAGGCGTCCAAAAGAAAACCCGTCCGTTTTGTAAGCTTCCGCGGATCGTTCCAGGCTAGCCTCCCCTTCACGGCGGCTCGCGGCCCACTACTTGAGACCCCCCCCCCGACTCGTAGAATTTTCTGGGATTTTTCCGTGGTCGAATCTTGTTGTTTGTACGTCCTGCTGTGCGTTCCCCGTTCACCCGTCGCCGACTGAGTCGTTGAATCCTACCGGACTTTTTTGTCTTCTTTTTTTTTTTCCAACAGTCCGATTTAATTGTCAAAAAGTCAAAAGTTGTAAGGTGCAAGCAGTCTGGTATCAGCTGCTCCGCAACAGTGTTCAGATGTTTGCTCTTTCACTTTTACTTCGTACCCATTAATATTTAATAGAAGTATTATACATACAGTATTAATTTGTGCACGTACCAATATATTCTTTTTTTGCACCTTTGCCACGTACGCGTGTACAACTCATCCTTGCCACAACGACCGCGTCACACGTTGTTGCATGTTTATGAGTGTACCCTGTACTACTGTGGCAAAAACTATTGTCATAAATAGTAGACTTCGTGGGCATTACTATTAATATCAATACGTACTCATAACTGATTTCGAAGCAGTTTTATAGACTATTTTTTTATAAAGCTTTGCTTAGACCTGGTGTCGCTTTTTTTATACCTGGAATAGGTTCACGGTGATGAGTCTTGTTACCCCTCAAGGGAGGCCGGCAGCGTGCTTGGATTTTCGTGATGCTCTTGTGTTTTTTTTTTCCCCTTTTTTTTTGGTGTCCACCACGAAGGACACGAGGCAAAGGCCTTGCCCTCCTTACCCTGCCTCTACCTGGACCTTCTCCATACCCTGCTACTAATATTACTCTTTCTCTGCCCTTTTACCCTGCCCTACGCTACCCTACCTTACCCTACCCTACCCTACCCTACCCTACCCTACCCTATACCCTATACCCTATACCCTACCCCACCCAAACCCGACCCACACCCGACCCGACCCGACCCATGCGTGGAACTGCCTGCGCCGGGCGTCTCATGAAATATACATCCCGTATTAAACTGCAATATACAAGAAAGAGGTTGAACCTTAGCGCACTCTCCACGTCAATTGAGCTACGACAGCGCCACAGGCAGACTCAGATTTCACGGCGCCCCATGACCACATTACATGACATCAGAAAGCCTCCAACCTGCGACGCCATCGACTTACTCGCTGCCCCCTCCCCCCCCCCCCACCCTTTTATATGTGTGGTTTGTGTGTTTGTGTGTGTTTTTTTCAATTATTATTTTCAGGCAACTATCATGGGGCCGGATGACAGCCCCTACGCGGGCGGGGTGTTTTTCCTTAACATCCACTTCCCGGCGGACTACCCCTTCAAGGTGAGAGGGGGGGGGGGGGGAGGCGTCATGGTTTTGCTTGCGTTGATGGCTGTGGTGATGGGGTTGGGGTTGGTGATAGTGATTCTGATGGTGGTGGTGGTAATGATGATGAACTGGTTGTGGGGGTGGGGGTAGTGGTGATAGTGGTGGTGCTACTGTTGGCGTTGGTGATGATGGTACTGGTGCTGGTGGGGTGAAATTGGTTTAGGCGATGAGGATACGGGTGGTGATGGTGACCGTGGTGGTGATGCTGATTCCTTTTTTTAGTTATAACGCAACCCCCGCCCCCTACCTATCCCCCCCCCCTCCTCCCCATGCCGCTTGAAGCTTGTGCCGAAGTGCTGGCTGCATGTGCTTGAGCCGGTCAGGCGGGGACGCCGCTTTTGGACCTTCCATATTTATCCTTTTTTTCTCTCCCTTCCTTGCTCCACTGTTTTCCCTCTAATCTACGTACCTGGTATATATATATAGTTCTTTCGTGCAGACCCAATCAAGCGTGTTACCCACAGAGACCTAACCGTTCTCGTACATGACTTTGGTTTCATTCTAACCTTTTATTTTTCTTCTTTTCTTCTTTTTTTCTTTTTTCTGTATCTCGTGTTCCGGCGCGCTCTTTTTTCTTTTTTTTTTGTGCGCTCCCCTGCTCCCGAATAAAAAAGCCTCCTAAAGTGAACTTCACGACGAGGATCTACCACTGCAACATCAACAGTAACGGCGGCATCTGCTTAGACATCCTCAAGGACCAGTGGTCCCCAGCTCTCACAATCTCCAAGGTAATTTGGTGACAGTTTTTTTTTTTTTTTTTTCAATCTCATTTATTGTTTTCGCCCTTCTTTTCTGTCTCCTTTACTCGTAGCTCAGATCCGGGGTCACACTGAAGTAGATTCTTCTCCTCCCTCCCCACTACGGTACGTGCCTTGCATTTTTTTCGCGAGAAGATTTCAGCGCTTTCTTCTCTCGTCGACTCGCGTCAAATTCTGCCTCTACCCACGCGACGAAGGCGCTCTCAGCAATTGGTTCCCTTTTTTGTTAGCAAATAAAGTCGAAATCTCACGACGGTGGGATTCGAACTCGGGTACCAATGGGAGTATATACATACATACGACAGAATGGACGGCAACAACAAAAAGCAACCCGCTCCTTCCATCTCTCGCCGTCCCGTTCCGTCCCACCGTCCTTCATCTCCCCCTCGTTGCTCGACCTGTCATGCTTCTGTCTGTTCGTTTTTTTTCCCTCGGTGTTTTGTCACGAAAAAAATGTGGACGTAATGTTTGTATGTTTCGCCTCACTCCGTCTAATAATCGTATTTTTGTTGTTCGTTTTTGTGATTTTTGTGATTTTTGTTGTTCGTTTTGTTTTTGTGTGCAGTTCCACCTCCATCTCCGCCGCCTCGCTCGACCTGTCATACTACTGTTTATTCGTTTTTCTTCGGTCTTAAGTCACGGAAAAATATATGTTTATATATGTGTGTTCGTATGTTTCGCCTCGCTCGGTCTAGTATCGTACTTGTTTTGTCCGTTTTTTGCGATTTTTGTTGTTCGTTTTTGTGATTTATGTTGGTTGTTTCCGTTGTTCTGTGTGCAGGTGCTGTTGTCTATATGTTCGCTACTGACGGACCCCAATCCGGACGACCCGCTCGTGCCAGAGATCGCACAGGTGAGCGTGTGTGTTGTTCACATTGAAGCGTTATTTCTACCCGTCGATTTAGTCGCGGCCAATCAAGGATGTCAGTTATAACTATTAATATTACGGGAGACCATAGTAAATACGACCTATGTGGAGGATAGGGTACGTAGACACCGTCAACCTCTGATCACAAATGCCAACCATGAAGATACGTTAACCAACGTCCGGTCTACGAGACCTGCCATCATGGATGGTCTTCATATGGTTGACGTTCGGGAATTCAAACCCAGAACGCTACCAGGAAGTGAAGGGTCCTCTACGAGAACGACCCCCACTCCCACACTCTTACCTATGAGATCTCTCCTTGCGAGATGCGAGGGAGGTTTTGTGGAGGCACCTCCTTGCTTTATACAAGAAAGAAAAGTGCGCGTCACGGCCTCGGCCAACCCTGCTCAAGACCCCGACACGGCCGACATCATCTGAGGAGGCGACCTCCATATTGGCGTCGACGATGAGACCCTACGGTAGACACAAAAACTTGATATTTTCCCTATTTTATCTAACAATAGCCCTATTTTATCTAACAATAGTTGGTCCTATTTACTAGTGTTTACTATGGTCCCCCCCGTAATAGTAATTAATTAGTGCCAGTAAATGAACGATTTTTAGCGTTAAACATGACTTTATATTTTGAATATCAGATATAACCCTTAACCCTATCTTCGGATTTATAAATCTATATATCTTAGTTCGCTTATCACATATGCACATCCTTAGGTCTGCGGATATCTCCAGCCTCTGATCGCCTTTCCGCGCGATTTCGTCGCTG
The DNA here is from genome assembly GCA_008828725.1 of Saccharina japonica. NCBI lineage: Eukaryota > Phaeophyceae > Laminariales > Laminariaceae > Saccharina > Saccharina japonica. The sequence continues at coordinate 65,617 of MEHQ01003080.1, read as the reverse complement.
AGGCGTGCCCCCGCCTCGCCTGCAACCGCCGGCTTCGCTGATCCGCCCGCTCGGCGCCGTAGCGCGCGCGCGAGGCCTCGACGTCGAGATCTACGACGAGATCTCCGAAAAATCGTGCCCTGTGAGACGTTTGGTTCGTAGTCTGCATGCAGGGCTCATGTCTTCGCGTGTTTTCTTCGGTACGTGTTCTCTGACCTCCGACCCGTGGGGGGAGTCGATTACGTGGCCGGCGTCGCCATTGTGAAGGCCACTGAGCGAGGTTTGTGCTAGGATCTGGGGAAGAGTTTGTAATCCCCGAGAACACGTGCCACCCAGGCCTCGTGGAGAACTGCGAACTCTCAATATTTTTGAACCCCGGGTAGTCTACAGCAGCACGTATATGCTGTATGTACATAAAGTACAGCAGCAGCTGAAGCTGCTATGATGAGCCTGCAGCATCACGAAGCTACACATGGTATATGCACAGCAGCATCACGGAGCTACAAATGGTATATGCACGATTTCGCGTCTCGCCGTCACGTGCACGTAGAGGGAGCACGGTCAAGCAAAGAGAGGTCGAGAGCTTGAAATTTACAGTTTTGCATGACTTTGGCAGCACTCTGGACGGAAAAATAAGAACTGTTTCAATATACATATCAAGTCTAAACGGTCCCTACATTTGCGCCCAGAGTGGTGCCAACTCCAATCATAGATACGAAATGAGTCCCCGTGTCGGTGACTCGTCGAACGAGCTCAAATGGCGTGCCCGTCAAGCGCGCCCGGAGACGACGGGGCTCTCTGAGACAGAGAGGACGGAGAGTCTCGGTACGCTTGAATCGGAGACGTGTCGGCGAAGGAAGGACGATCGGGGATACGAGGCTATCGAGAGCATCGCCTCAAAAAAAAAATCTCCTCATCATGCTCAATATACGTTGAGGGTTTCAAAATAAAAAAATGGCATTTACAAACGGGGATGGGGAAACACGTTTTTTTTAAACGTTTTTTTACGTTTTTGTTTTTTGTTCTTTGGTCTTGCTTTGGCGGAGGGGGCGCGTAGATGTATACGTGCATCGGGTATATATCGAAGACGCGTGTGTGGAGTGTACCAGTACTCTGAAATACTGCTGTACTACAACAGTACCTATCACGAGCTGTGTGAGCAGTACGTAGGTTGGATATGTATCATGACCAGTATCAAAGATACACGCACGTCGTATCAGTTGTTGTTTTGTTCCTGTTGTCGCCGTTGTTCGCCTGTTTCGAAGATGTGTAGACCCACAGGCCCACACAGCAGTAGTAGTAGGCAGAACTGTACAGCAAACAATGTGCACGTGTCAGGTGTGTGACCAAGATACATACGCGCACACACGTATGAGTACAGCAGCAGCAGGATCACATTTATTACGAGTGATACGGTTGACACTCTCCGTGGGCAGTGTGCAGAGCACTCTCACAACTCTTGGCAGTACGTCTGATTTTCTAAGCTTTATTTTGACCCATCCGCCGGAGGATATAAAAAAAAAAAAAACTCTGATTTTCGTCCTTCGACACAATGCTGCTCTGCTAACGTGTGTAACTCTTGGCATTACGCCTGACCCCTATCCTTAGCCAAAATGCTGCTAACATTCCCGATATCACGCAAGGCTGCGACCGGCGGCCGTCCAGGCCGCCGGCGAAGCCCCTTGTAGTTTTATATATTATATGATCTAAATACCGCTCTTGGCGGAAATGTAAGGACCGGTGGGCTATAAAGATGAAAACCAAACGGTCCTTGTATTTACGGTGGGCTATAAAGATGAAAACCAAACGTTTCTTGTATTTACGTCCAGAGTGTTGATGACGGCTCTTGACATGACCCGCGGGTCGGGTCGGTATTTTTTTCCGAATCTCACGGGTCGGGTCGGGTCACCCTCACCCGCCCCGCCCCGACCCGCGAGGTTTGATCTGACCCGCGAACAAACAGCCCTCGGGTTGTATTGTGGGGAGTCCCGTGACGACTGTGTGCGTTATTGGCGGTCCGTCAAAGAGGGCAAGAGTGCCGCCAACCGACACATTCGTTTTTTTTGTGTTGGTGTCGGTTCGGGTGAAACTGTCACATGATGAGCCAACCGACACCTCCGGTTTTTTGTGTTGGTGCCGGTTCGGATGAAACTGTCACTTGATGGGACAGAAGTCAAGAGACCGCTCATTTCACAGGCCGTTCAACAAGTCACGTTGGCGGACGCCAAACTACGACTTAGTTTTATTGTGAAGCACTGTGCCCTACGCCCTTGAGTGACCCGTCTCCTGGTGTAATTTTGAGCAGAATGGTTGACGTGGCAAGAGTCCTGAAATCTCGAACCCCGAAACACGCAGCAGTACTTTTTATTTTATTTTCGTGCTACAGCAGCAGTAGGTGGTTGATTCCGTCGGGTGCATATGTTTTTGTTTGTCGTCATAAACGTGGCATCGATCGCCGGCGTGTATTGTGTGATGTTAAATAGCTCGTACACAACTGCAGTCACTGAAGGTATGCGACTTTTTTTTTGTGGCGCCTTGAAATCGGGTTTCTACGGCTGAAAGAGAAAACGACACCCACACACTTCCCCCGCCAGTTTTTTTGTTTTCTTCAAGCCACCCCGCAGGGAGTGGGGGGACTAGCTGCCCGAATTTAGAAAATGCGAAAACTAAAACGGGATGAAGTATCGTCTCATGCTGTAGCACAGGACACGTACGAAGAGAATAAGCAAAATAGGAAAGCCAGGCTGACATTTATCAGGAAAATACGAAGTTCGAGAGGCGTTATGCTGAAGCTATACGTATTGCAGAACGCGCGCGCACTCGGACATTGTTGCGAGGTGTCGATTTTTCGCTTCTGCTTGAGCTGAGGGTTCTCGGGCAAATCGTTTCGGTTCGCTGATTGGTGGCTGCTGACTGGAGTTTCACTGCCCACTGTATACTTGTATATCATACGCAAAAAGGTTATACAGGTATACTGGTATACCGTAAGTACGCGCGATCGAAGTATTACACTCAGCTAGCAAAGTTGAGCTTCGACGAAATCCTCGAGCTCACAGCTGTTGTTTTTTTTTATTCTTTTTAATATACGGGCCAGTTACTCATTCGTTGCTGATGTTATTACGGAGGACATAGTAAATAGTACCAAACATTTGTTAGTAAAAATAGGGAAATGTATAGGTTTTCATGTGTAACGTAGGCCCTATTTACTAGTGTTTACTATGGTCCCCCCCGCAATAGTTGCTATTTGTGTTTTTGCCGCTGCTGCTGCTGCTGCTGCTGCTGCTGCTGGTGTTGTCGTAGTGTTGCTGTTGCAAGCGTATTTGTTGTTGCCAGTGAATTTGTGAAATTGTGGTCGGCGTTTTTGCTACTACTAGTATGTTGTTGCAGCCAGGTTTCGGAGACAAACTGCTTGATTTTCGAGCGTGGAAGGGTCGTTTTCGTAGGCGTAAGAGAGAGAAACGGCGAAGGAAACCCAGTGACCGCTCTGTCGGAAAAAGAAAAGAAAAAAGAGCAAAAGGACAGACAGACTGAAAAGCTTGTTGCCGGAAAGCAAGGAGCGTTTTATGTTTTTTCTGTGCTTTGTGTTGTCCTTTTCACATCATATTTTCGCTGAACGTTTTTTTTTTTCTGTTTTGCAGTTTTTTGTGTCTCGTTTTTGTTTCAAGCTTTGTGTTGTGCTTCTTCAAACTTTCATTTTTTTCATTTTTTTCATTTTTTTTCCAACGTTTTGTTTCTCCTTTTGTTTATTTTTTGTTTCCAACGTGTTCCTCATTTTTTTTTTTTTTTTTGGTCTTCCTCTTCCTCCTCCCTCCTCTTTCTTTTGTTTTTCTTTCATCAGGTTTTCAAAACCAACCGCACGCAGCACGACGCCACAGCGAGGGAATGGTGCGCGAAGTACGCCATGTGACGCGCTTCCGCTCCCGGTTACCTCGCCCTTACCCTTACCCTTACCCCACTGCTCGGGGGTGGAGTGAGGGGGGATGGGAGGGGAGGGGAGGGGGGGGGGGGGGG
>MEHQ01003080.1:45243-55431 GCA_008828725.1 Saccharina japonica | reverse complement strand
CCCCGCCTCCCGCCCCGCCGCCGCTCGACATCGACCCCGCGGGCACGGCAAGCCTTCCCGAATTGGACGTCGAAGAAACCCCGTTGCTGCGAGTGGAGAACGAGGTGGATTTTCGGTCACTGCTGCCGGTGCTACCGCTGCCGCTGCTGCTGCCGCCGCCACCGGCGCGCTGGCTGTCGCTGTAGTAGTTGTTGAGCACGCGCCCGCTCGTGTAGCGCAGTACCCTGGTCGCCAACTTCTCCGTGAGGCGCCCGACCACCTTAAATAGGCGTTGGTTGACACAGGTGGGGCGGGGTGGGGAGAGGTGGGGTTGGATTGGGTTGGGTTGTATGGGGAGGTGGGGGGAAGGGTGGGGTGGGGGGGGGGGGGGGGCTTACTCATTGGTTGCTTGCCTTAGTCATGTTGGGACCACTTGACCACGCATTTCCCTTTCGAGACGGAGCGGTGGGGGGGGGGTTGAGGGGGGAAAGTGAGATGCGTTAGCGAGGTAATCTTTCACTCGTACCTTTGCAGCGCAGGGGGGGGGGGGCGGCCATGATGACGAGAGGAGCTCGCTTTGGAAGCAGCAAGTAAGACCTTGGCTAGGCGTGTGCACCCTACCGTATATCATTCGGCCTGTTATTCAATCCTCCCGTCTCCATCGCCCTCTCCCCTTCCCCTCGCCCTTAACGTTGAAAAACAAACAGTGAACGGAGCCAGACACCCCCAAGCAGTATGATGTCGCAGATACACCACAGCAACACACAGTAGGAACAACAGTAACATAACTATCATCGAAATCAGCAACAGCAACAACAACAACAGACCCAACATCACCACCACCATCACTCGTACCACCACCAATCTCCACATGCGGCGCTACTCCACCTCCCCGCCTCCGACAGCAGCCCCACCCTCTTCTCATCTTTCGAGGCTACACCGACCCCGCTCACAAAACCGTTCCAAGTAGGATGCACCTAGCCCTTCATGCGACTCGCCGAACACCTCACGTTCGCTTCGCGCTTGGTGCAAGCAATGCCGGCCTGGTCGGTGAAAACCCCACGGTCCTCCGTTTCGGCATTGTAGGGATGCGAGGGTCTATGGTCAAACAACTTCAACCATGCATGAACATGAGTACCCCCCCCCTTTCCCCTACCCCCCAACCATGGAAAGCCATCCTCTTACCTGCAAACCGAAGTCTCGCATTTCCGGGCCCAGCTCGCGGATAACAGGGGCGAGTTCTTCCCGAAGCGCCGTTCCCCTCTGGGAGGCGCCCAGGCCTAGCAGGCCAAACGGGGGGGTGGCGACTCGGAGCCCGAACAGACCCTGTGCAGGGTTGACGGGCGTCTGCCGCTGGCTAGTCTGCGTGTCATCCTGGAAAGACATCGGCGTTTACGGATTTTAAGGGTTGCCGCAACGGGGGGGGGGGGGGGGGGGGCGGAAGGTTTTAGTTGTTTTCAGTAGTCCAGATAGCACAAGAAACGATAGTTCAGTTAAAAAGATAAATTTCTCCCGACGTCATGTCAAAAGCAGTAGGAGCACCGAAGACCAAGCAAGGTTTGTTGGTGTTCCAGGCGTCCTGCCCAAACGGAGTACTATCACCAGTCAAGACGAGCCTTCCAACATATGAAATACTGTTATTAGTAACATAGCGCACTGCTTCGCCCACTACCATGACCAGTTCCGACGAGCAAAGAAGAGGCTACACTAAAACGTATCACGGTAGTACGCATGACCCTACACAGCAAATAAAAAAATCGATCGAAGAAAACGAAAAAAAACGAAACATACACTGGGGAAAATGTTAAATTAGACGGTTTCGGGCCCTTTCAAGTACCCAAAACACCAGAGCTAAAAAATAGCAGTGCTGCCAACGCCAACCAACACCAATCTCCAACACCAACACTAGCACCAACATTAACATCACCGCCGCCCCCACCGTCGCCACCACCATCACCACCACCACCGCCACCACCACCGCCACCACCACTGCCACCACCACCACCAACACCACCACCAACACCACCACCAACACCACCGCCACCACCATTATCTCACCTGGAGGTTTCCCAGCAGAAACGCGAGGAGCTTGTTCGTGTTATCCACCACCTTGCGGTCCTCGTCGCTCAGCTGCGGGGTCACCGCCCGGAGCAGGTTGGGGACGCTGCTTCCCCTGAGGCCGACAGTGAAGGCGAGCTCTCTCGCGGCGTCTCTGCCGAGGCAATCGGCTCCCTTAACAACCTGGCGTGCGTTCGATCGAGACCATACGAGGGGGTGGGGCGTGCGTCCGATCGAGCCCATACGAAGGGGTGGGGAGGGGCGGGGCGGGACGGGACGGAGGGGGTGGGAGGAGGCGACCGAAGTCCATACGAAGGGGCGAGGCGCGCACGGGATGGGGGGGGAGAGGAGGGACCATGGTTAGGGTTTAGACATGAAGACATGTTTCTGTCAGGGCGGGGCGGGGGGTGCGGAGGGAGAATATATGAGGACATGCTTCTGTCAGCGCGGGGCGGGGATGGGGGGGGGTGTACTCATGTCGTGCACGGCCGTAGTCGTATGGCCATAGACCCTCGCATCCCTACAATGCCGGGACGGAGCACGTTGGGTTTTCACCAACCAGGCAGACATTGCTTGCACCAAGCGCGAAGCGCCGGGGATGGGGGGGGGGGGCATGGTCAGGGCTCGACATGAAGCCATGGCTCTTATCAGGGGACAACATATACGTCCAAGCACACACGAGTACGCATAGACAGGCGGCTTATGTCAGGGGGCAACAAATCCAGTGGGGATCGATTTAAGAGCCCCTCGGAACGCCCAGTGTGGCCGTATCTCCGAATCGCTCGCATCCCCGTTTAAGAGCGATTTGACGTTATATCGGGATAAGTGCGAAACTCTCTTAAGTTGGAATTTATTTCTGCTTGAAGAACGCAAAAGCTCGTAATGTGGGAAAAATCGGGCGAAACGTGGATATTCAAGTTTCCGTCCCAATCCGAATGTAACGTCTTTGAAGTCCGGTTCATCTTATATTAAGAACGCTCATAAATCGAGTATCCTACTGCAATTCCACGCAGACATAAAAAAAACATGCATAAACAGGTGCAAACACACACTAACGTACACCATAGACACGCACAGGCGCATACAGATACAGACACGCGCACCAAGCAAAGAACGGGCACCCAACGAAAGCTTAAACAACAAACAGAGAGCGTCACTGCCAACCAGCAGACAAGGCAAGCAAGCAAACAAACGAACCACCCGAAATGCCGCAGAACAAAAAAACAAATCACATTACGAGGGCTCGCCTCATCCAGCAGATAAACTCCCTAAACCCCTCCCCGTCCTTCTCCGAGCAGGAATTGCCACACCACCAAAGACGACAGCACTACCCAAAACAACGCCAACACCAACACTGCCACCACCACCAATACCACCACCACCACCAACACCACCACCACCACCACCAACACCACCACATCAAAAACAAGGACACCACCACACCAAAAAAACAAAATCACATCAGGCTTGCCTCGTCCAACAGGAACTCCCTGAAAAACTCCCCGTCCTTGCCGAACAGGAATCGCAGCGCCTCTCTAGCATCATTAGACGAAGGGCCTGACGCCGCTGACCCTCGGCTGCTAGGCTCCGGCGATGCCGCTGTCATGTCACTCATGGCCGTCGCATCACCCTTCGCCTGGAATGACTCCAAGGCCTGGCCGAAGTAGGACCGGGAGGGAGAGGGGTAAGGAGTGGGAAGGAGGGTGAAGGAGGAGAGAACGGTGGGGCCGCGGAGGGGGGAAGCGGGGGAGGGGGAAGAGGGGGAGGGGGGGGGGGGGGGGGGTATAGAGCGACATCCCCTCCCTTCCAGAATAAATATGTCTTTATCGGATATCGGGAGGCGCTATTCTCCGGTTTGATACGCAACCGATACCGGTATAATTTCCGATTTATCCAACAATATTAACACACTTTCCGCACTACACCTATAAAACGTTCCCAGTTCTACGGCGAAGCGTCACAGGCATCAGACTGGATGGTAGCAGAGCTTCCTGTAGAAATACGTTTTTATTGGATATCGGGAGGTGCTATTTTCCGATTTGATAATCAATATTATTTCCGATTCATCGGAATCGGGAACTTCCAATAGGAGTTCAACACTATTATTACAACGATACTGCCGCGCGAGCTCTCATATAAGTAGCGACAGCTTATGTCAGGATCATCTTAGTTATATAAGGGTTAAGTTCACCATTGTACGTACGCTATAAATACAGGCGCTATCATACACGCTCAAAACGCTCCTTAGTATATGTACGGCGAAGCGACACAGGCGACAGACTGGACGGTAGCAGCTTCCTGTAGAAATATGTTTTTATCGGATATCGGGAGACGCTATTTTCCGATTTGATTAAACCGATATGATTTCCGATTATCGGAAGCGGAAACTTCCGATAGGATGTCCAACACTATTATTGCAACATACTCCACATGCTACATCGTTAAAACACACCAATTGACGACAGTTACAACGATACTGCTGCACGAGTTCCTATATACGTACTCGTAGCGACAGCATATGTCGGTATTATCTTAGATATATAAGGGTTAAGTTCACTACTGTACGTACGTTATAAATACAGGCTCTACACGCTAAAAACGCTCCCGGTTCTACGACGAAGCGGCACAGGCGACACACTGAACGGTAGCAGCTTGCTGTAAAAATACGTTTTTATCGGATATCGGGAGGCGTTTTTTTTTCGATTTGACAACCGATATGATTCCCGATTTATCGGAATCGGAAGCTTCCGATAGGATGTCCAACACTATTATTAATAGTGTAACATACTCTACATGCTACACTGTCGAAATACACCAATTGACGACAGTTACAACGATACTGCTGCACGAGTTCCTATATACGTAGCGACAGCTTAAATTGGCATTATCTTAGATATATAAGGGTTAAGTTCACGACTGCTGTACGTAGGTTATACATACAGGCTCTATCATACACTCTCAAAACGCTCCCAGTTATACGGCAAAGAGGCGCAGGCGTCAGACTGGACGGTAGCAGCTCCCTGTAAAAATACGTTTATATCGGATATCGGGAGGCACTATTTTCCGATTTGATAAAACCGATATGATTTCCGATTTGTCGGAATCGGAAACTTCCAATATTGCAACATATTCTACATGCCACACCGTCTAAACACACAAGCTGACGACAGTTACACCGATACTGCTGCACGAGTTTCTATATACGCCGCAATAACTTATTGTCTTAGATATACAAGGGTTAAGCTCACTACGTTATAAAGACAGGCTCTATCATACACGTTCAAAACGCTCCCGGTTCTACGGCGAAGCGGCACAGGTGACACACTGAACGGTAGAAGCTTCCTGAAATAAGTTTTTTTAATCGGATATCGGGAAGCGCTATTTTCCGATATGATGATCGATATGATTTCCGATTTATCGGAACTTCCGATATGCCGTCCAACTCTATCAACAGACTTTATCGGAAATACACCGCTAACACGCTCCCGGTTCTACAGCGAAGCGGCACGGTTTTTTTCCGATTTAAAAACCGATACCGGTATGATTTCCGATATATCGGAACTTCCGATATGATACCCAACACTATCGACATACTTTATCGGAACTACACCGTCGAAACGCTTCCAGTTCTACGGAGAAGCGGCGCAGGCGACACACTGGACGGTAGCAGACCGGGTGGAACCACTCGCTGCTTGGAAGGAGAGGTCCACGCAATCTGTCTTCGATCCCCATCCGCAGCAGCAGCATCGACATCACGCGGTTGGTGGTCGTTGTCCTGTGAAAAATGCAACATTTTTTATCACGAATCATGGGGGGGACAAAAGAAGGGGGGGTACTCATTTGTTGCTTGCCTTAGTCATGTGACCTTTGACCACGCATCCCACTCGAGACAGAACAGGAGGGGGGGGGGGGGGTGTACTCATGTCGGTGGCATAGCCGTACTCGTATGACCATGAAACCTCCGCATCCCTACAATGCCGGGACGGGAGCACGTTGGGTTTCACCACCAGGCAGACATTCTCGCAGAAGGTGTACTCTTAGCCGATTGTCATGCATGTCCGTAGTCGTAATGAATCATAGCCTCCGCATCCCTATTTTATACAATGCCGGACGGGCATGTCGGGTTTTCACCGTACCAGGGAGGGGGGGGGGGGGGTGTACTCATGCCGTGCACGGCCGTAAAGTCATATGAACCATGACTGCATCCTACAATGCCGGAACGGAGGCTCGTTGGGTTTTTCACCAACCAGGCAGACATTGCTTGCACCAAGCGCGAAAAGCGCGTGAGGTATGAGCGAGTCGCATGGAGGGTGCAGCTGCATCCTGCTAGAATCCCTGCTGAGGCGGACTTGCATATGGACCGACAGCTCAATGAATTAATTTAATTTCTGGTGTGGCCATTCCAAGACCAGCAATGGGTATTACATAACGTTCTGCCTCTGGGTGCCTTACCATATACAGCACTACGTTGATTAGCTGATCAATTCCCCTTGTGCGGAGTTGAGGTTCCCAGAGCCCGCACAAATGATCTAACTAGACTGCCAGCTTTGTGACCGCCAAAAACAAATGGGTAGCCGTGGTTGTCTAGCTCAGCAGATGAGAGGACGTGTTTTAACAGCAGTCCGTTGCCAACGCCGACGCCAACCCAACCTATATAATATATGCATATATTTATAGGGGGGGGGGTGTAGCTCATATCGTGCAATCGGTGGCCGTAGTCTAATGACATACACCTCGCATCCCTACAATGCCGGGACGGAGCAACGTTGGGTTTTCAGCCAAACCAGGCAGACATTGCTTCCCAAAGCGCGAAGGCGGCCGTGGAGGTATTGGGCGAGTTCGCATGGAGGGTGAGCTGCCTATCCTGGTAAGAACCGAGCCTCTTGAGGCGGACTTGCATATGGACGACAGCTTCAAATGAGTTAATTTAAATTCTGGTGTGGGCCACTTCCAGGAGAGCAGCAAATGGTTTTACTATGTAAGCTGGGCCTTTGCGGATGTCCTTTACCTATTAACACTAAACGTGATACGACCATTCCCGCTTGTGCGCAGCAAAGGTTCTCCACTCCGCAAAATGATCTACTCGACGACGCAGCTTTGGTTGACCGCCAAAAAGAAAACGGCACGTCTGGTTGTCTAGCTCAGGCAGCGGTGGCGCGTGTTTTTAACAGGTCGTTGCCAACGCGACGCGCCACTATAAATATATCACATTTTTTGTGGGGCGTACTCATTTGTTGCTTAGCCTTAGTCATGTGACGAATTGACCACCGCATCCTTTCGAGACGGAAGACGTTCCTACTCCTAATAAGAACCTCAACACTTGGGCGCTCATTACGGTTGTTTCCATATATTAAAAGAAAAGTTTTGCTAATCTTATCCCCTTCTGTTCGCGCCTGTGGCCCATCTAATCTCCTAAGATAGCGATCGTTTTTCCTCGCTACTATTTAGTGACGCAAAACTGGCTCGCATGTCACATCTCGGTCTATTGTTCTCATCTCCTCCTCTAACCACATCCTTCCTCCTTGTACCTTTCAAACATTCTCCCACTATTGAATTCTACTCTCTATGGCTTTGCACATGGGCACGTCTGTGCATCTACTTCCTCTCCTCCCGCTACTGGTATATCTTCTTCTTTCTGGCAGTCCAGTCCCCTACACACGAATCGCAGTTTCAGCTTTTTTCGGCGAAGTCCATTGGGCGGCAGATACCTTTTCATTCCTATTCCTTCTCTCAACCCCCCGTATATCTCTCAGTGCTAGCCTTTCCCTTCCACCTTCTTTCTTAGGCTTATAGTGACATTTGTGACTTAAGGCGATTAATCGTTTGCGTGCATGGCTTGCCCAGAATCGTTAAGGTTTCTATCTAAAAGGCGTGCTGAAAACGGTGTGCACCTGCAATTTTTCGCTGGGGCTAATACTATTAACTTGTATTAGTAAATATTATTAGCAGATGGGGGCGCTCGTAAATCAGGACCCTTTTACAATACACAAAAACCTTTATATTCCTGTATGTTTACTCAGCATATTTGGTCCCACTGATTACTACCGTTCCCCGTGATAGTACTAACTGCAAGCCGAAAATTGTTTCAAGAAAAAGCGTACCTGGTAACGCCCCGCTTTTAACTCCGGACGAGCGATCCGCAAGCTTTAAGGCTTAAACGCCATCGAAAATATTGTCCATAAAACGCGATAAGGCATGCTTATAAGGCGCATGCCTTATGAGAAACTTGAGAAGTATACGAGTAGTGATAGTCATCAAATATCTGGCCTCAGAAGGCAAAAAAAAGTGGTATTCCAACGATAAATCCATGCCCTTATTATTGGGCAGTTCCTCACTTGAAGTTATACCATTGGAGGGCCATAGTAAACACTAGTAAGTAGGACGCAAATATTGTTGGTCAAAAAATGGGGAAATGGCATATGGTTTTTTGCCGTGTATCCGTAGGTTCCTGTTTATAGTGTCTTAACTATGGCCCCCCAGTAATACTAGTCAGTCAAATATTTGCCTCATGAGGCAAAAGTGGTGCTCCAACGATAGGCTAATGCCTTAATTATTGTTAGTTTCCTCATTTAAGAAGTATACTACAGTAATAGTCAGACACTATTTGCCTCAAAAGGCAAAAAGTGGTGTCCACGATCAAGGCATGCCTTATATGGTATTCCTCACTTTAGAGTATACTAATTATAGTGTCACAAGAATTTGCCTCATAAGGCAAAAAGAGAGTATTCCAACGAATAAGGCATGCCTTCTAAAGGCACACGCCTTATAATGAGTATTCTTCACTTGAGAAGTACCAAGGTATACGATTAGAAGTCAGATCACAATGTTTGCTCATGAGGCGCAAAAGTTGGTATTCCAACGACAAGGCAATGCCTTCATTCTTGGTAGTTAGTTCCTCACTTGAATAGTATACTATAGCAGTCAAGATATACTGCCTCAGGAGGCAATACAAATGGTATAAGTACGATCCTAATCCGTATCCTATCACCATCCCCAAAACCTCTTTCAAACTACAAGACAGTAAGACACCTGATGAGAAACAGGCTCATAAGAAAGCCAGGCTTGAGATTAAGAAGAAAATAAGAAAATCGAGACGTCGTTATGCTTTGAACATTAGTGTTGGAAATCACCTCTCTGCAATTAAGAAACCCAGCCTTGACCAGATTCCTGTTTCCTAATTAGTTCCGTACTGTGCTAATGATGGACCGATCAAATATGCAACACGTTTTAATAGCCCCGCGGTTCATATTGTTTTTGGTTTTTCTTTTTTTCCCCCAGTTAATTAATCGTCGCCGGTTTCTTTTTCTCCCCTCCTATCAGGGGGAAGCACAGTAAATAGGAGCAGACATTGTTAGTAAAATTGTGGCTGGGCAACTGGCACAGTATGTACTGGCAACGTAGTAATCATACTGGCAGTATCATCTGCTGATTGGCCCGGCGCAGTATATTTGCCAAGTAGTTTTTTCTCGTGTAACGTCCAAAGAATTCACGCCATAAATTATAGTACGGAAACCACAAATGCGTTTCGAACAGGAGAGAGGGAAAAGGCGAAACAATTATGCTGCAAATCCAGTATACTGATTGACTTTGACGACAGTATAACATCGGCTACTGACTGAGTCAGCCAGTGCCCAGCCTATAGATAAAAAAATGGCGGAAATATTCAGCTTTTTTTTAATGTTTTTAGTAGATCCCTACGAATTCTTATAATATTTTTTTTCTTTCGGTCCCCTGTATAGTCGTACCCTCGGAACCCGGGGCCCATATGCAGCCCCCCCCCCCCCCCGCCTCTATGCCTCCCACTATTAGTAGATATCGTCTACCTTAATTTTTTATCGTCGGAGAAAACTTCAGCCCCTCCCCTCATCGACTTCATAGTAGGGGGGAAATGGAGAAATTACGCGATTTTTTGCCCGTGGCAGGGGTGCACTAAAGTTTTCTTTCAGGCTCGCTCCTTGATTTTTAGTATAGGAGCTCCTACCAAATTTTAGGTAGACACACCGAAAAAACATGTTTTTTGAGAACAGCGAAAAAGTGGCAAACGCGCCGGTGAACGACCCTCAAACTAGTAGTGGACGAAGCATGACGTAGTAGCTCTTCCGAAGTAGCTATTGTAGGTCATTCTGCTTGGCGTAAGGTGTATGTTTTACG
>MEHQ01003080.1:0-45218 GCA_008828725.1 Saccharina japonica | reverse complement strand
GGGGGGGGGGGGGGGGGGGGGTAAGAAAGAGTGGACGAGTAGGATGGAGAAGAGCGGGTGAGGAGGGAGGGGGGGGGTGTACTCATGTCGTGCATGGCCGTACTCGTATGACCATAGACCCTCGCACCCCTACTATGCCGGAACGGAGCACGTTGTGTTTTCACCAACCAGGCAGATGTTGCTTGCACCAAGCACCAAGCGCCAAGCGCCGTGAGGTGTTGAGCGAGTCGCATGAAGGGTGAGCTGCATCCTACTAAGAACCGCTTTTGAGGCGGACTTGCATATGGACGACAGCCTCCAATGAGTTGATTGGATTTCTGGTGCGGCCACTTCCAGAGAAAGCAATGGGTATTACTACGTATCTGCCTCGTGGGTGCCTTACCATATACACACTACGTGATACGATAATTCCCCTTGTGTGGAGTTGAGCTTCGCAACCTCGTACAAATTATCTAACAAGACCGCCAGCCTTGGTGACCGCCAAAAAAAAACAAAAACGGCACCCTGGTTGTCTAGCTCACGCATTGGGAGGCGTGCTGCTGCTGCTACTGCTGCTGCTGCTGCTGCTGCAATCGCCATTTAGTTTCGCAGCTCCGAAGTACCCAAAAAGGGCTTGCTGGTGGTGGCTGGTGCTGCTACTGGTGGTGGTGGTGCTGCTGCTGCCTCTGCTGTAACCGCTAGAGCCTTGAGTAAGGCATGCTTCAGCCGGACCTCACGGCTACCTATTACTTGGGTGGCGAAGTAAGCCAACCAACTGACTCAGTATTTCATTTATAAAACAAACACACGCCCTACCATAAACGTGTCAGTTAGACACAGTAAGTGTCCGCCATTAAGGCGATGGTGCGCCGAAGCAAAATTACCGCCTTACAGGAAGAAGCTGCCTTATTCAGTCCAGATTATGAGAGTCGTTCCCCAGTCGCGCCAAGCGCTTTTGACCGCCTTATATCGGGATACCACCTTATTCAGACCGCCTTTTTTAGGGACCCCTGACATACAAAGACGCGGGACTCCGCAAAATACCACACGCAACTAACTGTAATACCTAGCCAACTAATAACTGCCTAGTAGTCGAGGGTTCATGTTCCGTCAACTTGCAGCCCCAGTGATCGTCGATTATTTTCGCCATTTTTGTTTCTGTTCAAGTCCGAAAAAACGGTTACGCAACGGTTATAGCCGTCAACGGCTATACATATAGCGGTTGGGTTGATTGGTCACCTGCAGGAGGTCGATCAGTCTCTCCACGTCAAACACGTTGCTCTTCCCGTAGATCATGTAGCGCAAGGCCTCCCTAAGCCTCGGGCTGTCATCGGTCAGGAGGCGCTTGGAGATGTAAGGGTACGCCTCGTCCACGATCGCGAACCCGGGGTTTCCCACCTGGAGGCATTCCATTGAAACACGGACGCGAAAAAAGTGTATAGAGTCAGAAAAAAAGACAAGATAACATAATGTGAACAAGAAAAGAACAAGAATAAAAACAAACCCCCCGAAAACAGAAGACAGAAAGACAGGGAGTCGCCAGAATATCGAGGAGAAGAACCAGACAAAGAACGAGCATAAGCACGAGAACAACAACACCAAGAACAAGAGCGAGCCCCCCAAACCAAAACAAGAAAAAAAATTAAAACAAGAACAAGAACAAGCCCAACCCCAACCCCAACATCCCACACTCCCGCCCACCCCCGCCCTTCCCCACCCTCCCCATCATGGTGACAACAAGAAGAGCTCTCGTTTGTATCAACGACCCCCCGCCACCAACCCAAAATCCCACGGGGACCATTCTAGCTGATTTTAGGTTTGCGTTCTAGGTTGTCGTGTTAGGTTGCCCTTTCAGGTTGACGTTCAGGTTGACATTTTAGTTATCATTTTCGTGTTAGAGTTTCCCGTTCGTACAGCCCCATCCGGTAATCCCTACCCCCCCCCCCCCCCCCCCCCCCCCCCCTGCCTGGATGGTGAAAACCTGACGTGCTCCGACGTGCCACTGTAGGGATACGAGGGTCTATGGTCATACGACTACGGCTACGCATGACACAAGTACACCCCCCACCCCGTCTCGAAAGTGATGCGTGGTCAATGGTCACATGACTAAGGCAAGCAACAAATGAGTACCCCCCCCCCCAACCCCCCCCCCTTACCAGGGCGATTCCCTCTAGAACTCCGATGGCTCGGATGATGAGCGCGAAGTACGGCGGGATGCGGAAGGGGTAGTCGAAGGTGATCTGGGCCAGGTCTGCCGCCAGGGCCTGGAAGTTGATGCTCTTGGCTCCACCTCCCTTGAGCGCCATGTTGAACACGTTGGTCAGGGACATGTTGGTCAGGGAAGGGATAGTCGGGCGTAAAAGGTGGGGGTGGGGGTGGGAGAGGGAGAGGAGGAAAGGGCGGGAGGAGAGGAGGGGGGGAGAAGAAGGGAGAGCAGAGTGATAAGATGTAGAGAGGGGGGGGGCGTCGAAAATACTTCAGATGAACAACCGGAGCAGTACAAGACTCCATCACCATCCCTACCACCAGTAAAGACATTAACTACGCCAACATCAACAACTTCAAATACCTAATATAAACTCAAACGACCTGTGAAGAAACAATTGCAATCAACACAATGACCTCAGCACCGACTCCACCACCAAAAACATCACCAGCTTTAAAACAACAGCCGACACAATCAGTACCACCTCCAACTTCTTATTCAACACGAACACAAACAAGACAACATTCAACTTCAACTTCAATTTAACTTCAACATGAGCACATATAACACAAACTTCAACAAAATCTTCAACACCAAATACCGCACGACCGATGCGGCATACCCGCACGCTCCGAATAACGCTCCTGCCTTCTGCCGGGAAAAAAGTAAGACGCTCGAAGTCGTCCCCGATCTCCTGCCAAAGGCGACCAAGTCCAATGAATCTCCAACAGGAGCACAAAAAACACCGAGTCCGACACTGTCAACAGGAGCACGAACTGCACCTATCCTAAAACTTCAACAAGAGCACACCTTACAACGACTCCACAACTTCCAACAGGAGTACAAGCACTACAAATACCACAACTTCAACAGGAGCGCGAAAAACAAAAAGACCGCACAACTTCAACAGAAGTGTAAGAATACACCGACTCCAAAAACTTCAACAGGAGCACAAACACACACACCGGATCTCACCACTTCAACAGGAGCACAAAAACGCACCGACTCTTACAACTCCAATGGGAGCACAAAAAACGCCTACTTCACAACTGTAGCGGGGTCACATAAAAAATCACCCCCACAACTTCAACTTCAAGTTCAACTTCAAGTTCAACTTCAATACGTACCCCAACTTCAACAGGAGCACAAACTGCAACCGACTTTACAAGTTCAACAGGAGTACAAACAACGCCGGTCTCACAGCTTCAACGCGAGGAAAAACAATGCGGACTATACAACTTCAAGTACGCAACCGAACACGAAACACAAGTGACTCCACAAGTTCAACAGGAGCACAAAAGATCCCAGTCCCCAACTTCAACAGGAGCACAAAAAACGCCGACTCCACAACGTACTTTCAACAGAAGCACTAAAGCAAAAATATAACTCCACAAGTTCAACAGGAGCACAAAAAATACCCCAGTCCCCGACTTGCAACAAAAGCGCAACAAATACCGACTCCATAACGTCAACATGAGTACAAAACAAACTGGCTCTACAACTTCAACAAGAGCACAGAAAACACGCCTACGTAGTCCACAACTTCAACCTGCAACACAGATAAGAACGGTTCCATAAGTTCAACACGAGCACGAAACAAACCGACTTTACTCGTACAAATTCAACAGGAGCACAAAAAACACCCCACTCCGCACCTTCCAACAGGAGAACAAAAAACACTCCAGTCCACGACTCCAACATGAGCACAAAAAAAAACACTCCAGTCCATGACTGCACCAGGCGCACAAAAAACTTCGACCCCCATCATTTCAACAGGAACACACAAACAGCAGACTCCACCACAATTTCAACAAGAGCACGAAAAACAAAAAAAAAAAAAAACGAGACCACAACTTCACCAAGAGCGCAAAAAACACGGGGACTCCGCCAACTCGTCCCCGATGCCCTCGTAGTCGGGGTGAATAATTGAGGTGCGGTATCAGCAGTTCATCCCAACGTGATTCTCGCGGTGCTAGTCACGATGGAAGGCATAGTAGCACCGTTGACCGGGGATAGCGAAGTTAAGCAGTAAACACGAGTCTTACTGACAACGACTGAGGATAGATCTTCCCGGGGTCGTATGGAAGCCTACTGTCGTAGAGTCCCAAAGGTCCCAAGTGATGTGGTAGCTTTGACCCGCTACCGAGGGCTGCACGTTTTCTTCCTTACGTTTAGGGCAAGGAGAGAGCCCTCCACGTTGGGTTAGCAGCGTGGAGAAGAGATAGATCGAGTGAGGTTCGGGCGGGCAAACAAGGCCCGTCTCGACTTCAAGGAGGCTCGGTTATTAAGCCGAGTTCTCCGGTTCTCGGAAAGATACTCAGACGTGATAACACTTCTGGTGTATCTTTCATGGGTACATGTGCAACGACCATTCTACGAACTTTCCCCAAAACCTGTCCTCACCAGTCGGGCTGATGATTACGATTCTGGCGCTGGGAATCAAGGCACGGGCGTAGACCCGACCCAACCCCTACGAGGCCCTAACCCTAACCCTGACACCGACCCGGGCCCAAAACGGTCCAGAAAAATGGGTCGAAAACGAGACTGCGCCGCTTTCGTTTCTTTTTTTAATTATACCGAACTGCGGACCACGAAATTCCTCCCGATACTGCGAAACAGGTGAGTTCAAATTTCCCGGAAAATTATTCCCTACCGCTGGAAGATCTATCTTAGGTCGTTGTCAGGTTTACTGGTAAACACTACCCTGACTTGGGGCTTGCACCCGTGCAAAAAACAGCGTTTACAGCACCAGCCATCAGCTTTCAGAGCAATTTAAAGGAGCTCTGATAACTCGGGCACAAGGCCGCCGATTTCGAGAAATTCAGCTCCAACCAAGCCCACGGTCATTTCATGGGCCACCCCCCCCCCTCACATTTTGAAGACCCCCCCCCCCTCGTCCTCGACTCTGTTTGTTTTCCTCGACACGCGCGGGGCTTACCCAAAGCAGTTCGTGTACGTGTACGTGAGCTCGCGTGTACTCACCAATCGGTTCGCGTTTACAAAACATATCACACACAGAAAAATAGAGCCTTTATCTCAAGACTTTAGATGAGTTTCGACGAAAATCCTTGATCTCACAGCTGTTGTATTTCATTTTTTGTCAATATACCGTTGTATCTCAAACAGATGGGAAACAAAATTGAGAGATATGTTGGGACACCAGCGTTTTTATCGACTGGACCCAGACTTTCATATTTTGGGGTCAACACAATTCACATTTGAGGTCGATACGTCGATAAACTTGGAGCCTTGGAAGGGTGAAGCTTATCACACGTCCAACTGTGTATTCACCTCTTCTGGGATGAAATCGAGACGCTTGAAGTCGTCGCCGATGCCCTCGTAGTCGCGATGTACGAGGTGCGATATCGCCTCGATCATCCCGAACTTCTGGTTTTCCGTGATCTCCGTCATCAGCCCGAAGTCCAGGATGGCCAGCTTGCCGTCCAGCGTTCTGATCAGGTTTCCTAAGCAGGCGGCGTTTTTTTCGATACGCATACGAAGGAGACCGGGGGAAGGGTGGGGGTGTACTCAAATACCGGAGGGGGGGGGGGGGGTATCATTTCGAAGCATGGCCGTAGTCGTATGCACAGCGCAAGGGGGAGGGGGCTACTCATTTGGCTGTTAGTCATTTGACCTTGACAATTAGCGGGCGGACGTAGGCTGGTAGGTTTCCATATTTGCATACTTTTGCTAGCCAGCGCGCCCGTGCTTGCGGCGGGGGGGGGGGGGGGTGTACTCATGTCGTGCACGGCCGTAGTCATATGACCATAGACCCTCGCATCCCTACAATGCCGGGACGGAGCCGTTGGGTTTTCACCAACCAGGCAGACATTGCTTGCACCAAGCGCGAACGCCGTGAGGTATTGGGCGAGTCGCATGGAGGGTGAGCTGCATACGCTGCTAAGAACCGCCTCTGAGGCGGACTTGCCTATGGACGACAGCTTCAATGAGTTAATTTAATTTCTGGTGTGGCCACTTCCGGAGACAGCAATGGGTTTTACTATGTGACTGCCTCGCGGATGCCTTACTATATTAACACTACGTGATACGACCATTCCCCTTGTGCGGACAAAGGTTCTCCACCCCGCACAAATGATCTACTCGACCGCCAGCTTTGGTGACCGCCAAAAAAAAAAGAAAAAAACGGCACCCTGGTTGTCTAGCTCACGCACCGAGTGGCGTGTTTTACAGCGTCGTTGCCAACCGACGCCAACCCAACCTATAAATATATCATATCATTTATATGGGGGAACGGGGGCGAGAGCGGTGAGGGGGGGGGGGGGGGGCGTATTCATTTATTGCTTGCGTTAGTCATTTGACTCGTACTGACCACGCATCTTTTTCGTTCCAATTTTACCCCAAGCCAAAATACAAGGCTCACCGGGGTGGGGGTCGGCGTGGAAGAACCCCGTGTCTAAAAGCTGCGTCAGGTCTGTTGCGACACGACAAAAATCATCAGGGGAAACATCCGGGAAAAGTCCGAGAAAAACGCCGGATGAAGGAAGCCAGAGAGCGCGCAACACGAACGAGCAACGACACAGCGGAAGAAACGCACATACCAAAACCGTGGCAGGGGGGAAATGTGAGGGAAAGAAGGAACGCGTGGCAGGGGGTAGGGGGGGGGAAGGGTAGGGTAAGGGGGTAAATATCTAAACACAAGGCACTTCGCGTAGTGGGCGGTTCCGCCCGCTTCGCTCGCTCACAAGGAAGAATGGAACGAAACACATGGTCCAAAAGTTACAGGCGACTTACAGATGTCAAGAGCATGCTCCGGGAAAACAACCCGGACGCCGCATGCATGTCCGTGCATACTTCTTTTGAGGCTTACGAAAGAGAAAGCACACCACGGCACAGCATCGCACGGCGCTGCGTTACGATGCTGCGCTGAGCTGGGTGTGCCTTTTTTGTGATTATTCTACGCGTATGTGGTATGCATGTACTTCGTTCGTATGATACCTCTGGTATGCACGAACGAGAAAGCACAGCACAGCACAGCACCGGACCACACGGCAGGGCAAGGCAGGGCAAGGCAGAGAACGGCAGGACACGGTACCAATCGGCGCTGCCCTACGCTGCTGCGCTGCATTGCGCTGCTGCTGAAAGCTGAGCTGGTTGTGATTTGTGGCTTTTTATTATTCATATATGTGGTAGTTCTGTGTAGAAGCTGTACTATACATACCCCGGAAACAGTTCATAACGGCAGCTTAAGTTCTAGACGGTCTTGATGATCGGTAGATGATCTGCAGATGATCTGTCCGAGGTGCGCTAGAATCCCAACCCTAAATGTGAAGGTGTTACCTTACTGAGTTACCCGGGGTACAAATAATCGACCGATGACCCAGCCTAGGGTAATCCGTAAAAACAACCTCCCCCCTCCTTTGAACTCCGGGATCTTAAGGACGTAACGGTACCGTGACGTGTTCACCTACCGAGCTACCTAAGGGTAAAATATCGATCGAATACACACGAACTCACTTAAATACCCGGCCAACTATTTCACTATAAAGACGGCCAAGTCATGACGCATGCCATATACGGTAGCAGAGGTGCACCATGTTTTGTTCCTGAGGGTGGTCGCTTGATTAAAGTATAGGATTTATATACTAACAGTAAGTCAAAAACCGATTTTGGAGGGGAAAAAAACTTATATCCGATGCTCAATCCCGTGACCTAAGAATACAATGAAAAAAAAAATCGAAAAAAAGAATGGAAAACTCCGACGATTTTGGGTTAAGGACTCCCCCGTCAGTCAGAAATCGTTTCACCCAAAAACTGCCACCTCAATATTAACACGCGTTTCATAGTCAGCCAAACCGCAGCCCTACGAAGCTATGTCGGGTCTCACAGGCGGTGACTCCGACGTTGACAAGGTCCTGGACGTCGTCGGCCTGGCTCTGGCTCAACTTCTCTCCGTCGATCCACTCCGACACAAACACGCGCCTGGTGGTGAACTCCGGGTAGTTGAACGGAACCACAACCTGTTCGCCCGCCGCATCGAAAGGCGTGGTGAGTTTCGAGAACGGAATTCGTTTTTTTAAAGTCAACCAACCTATCGATCGATCAGTTCCCTTCACTCCATGAACCTGTCAGCCAACCAGTCCAGTCAGTCTGTCAATCACTTAGGCAACCAATCAATCTATCAATCAATCAATCAATCAATCAATCAATCAATCAACCAACCATGACCAACCAATCAATCAATCTAATAACAAATCAATCAATCAATCACAGTCAATCAATCAATCAATCAATTAACCAATTAATCAACCAACCAATCACCAACGCACCAACAAATGAACCAATCAACCAAGTAATCAAGCGATCAATGAGTCACCCAATCAAACACCGTCTAGGGTGGACGACCTGCAGTACCAGTAGCAATATAACGCTAGCGTGTTGGACAAAAATCCTCGCGCGTCAGACAGATAATATCTCCATTTCATGATCTAGACATAATAGGGCAGATATGTGTACTTTGAAGTACGCTTCGTAAATAAATATAGATATAGACATCCTTGATTGTCAAACTGTCAGCGAGTCAGTCAGTGTATAGCTCAACCAACCAATCAATCAAGCAATCAATCAATCAACCAATCAACCAACCAATCAATCAATCAATCAATCAATCAACCAATCAATCACTCACCCAATAAATCAATCAACCACTCAATAAAATCAAGCAACACACCCATCGATCAATCAATGAACCAATCAAATCAATCATTCGATTAACCAACCGACTAACCAGGCAAACCAAGCAGCCAATGAGATCACCTGCTTGATGTGCTGCATCTGTTCCCTTATGGTCACCCCGTTGGCGCATTCCTTCACGTAGTCCAGCTCATCGAAAAATCTGCTCGCGAATTCGTCCAAGAGAGCCACAAGGTCCGTCCTCGCCGCCAAGAACGGGATCTGCAAAATATTCAACGGCATTATCAACGGCATTATCAACGGCATTGTCAACGGAAATACCAACCACATTGAAAAAATACAAACGGATACGAGCAATATCTAGGCCTGTGATTCGCATTATTAATAGCAGATTTTATCCCGTTCAACTGCACGATTCAATCGAGACATCGGAATCGCTAAAATGGCTGCGGTTATTTCGCGATATCTTTTGAACGTACTGCAGTTGGAACCGCTACGTATACGACACTGCCCCCCTTACCAGCCCGGGGGTGGTGATTGGGGCTCGCTCATTCGCTCGAAAATCTCTCGTTCGTTTTCACGCCGTAAAATTTCAAACGACTCGACGCATGCAAAATCAATTTTTGATGAATCGGCTTCTCGCCGAAACCGATCACAATGTAATCGCAGAACCGCCCCGATTCACAGCCCTCGTAGCATTACCGGCAACATAAGAAAGTAATAACCGTATTATCACCGGCACGACCTCAAAACCAGGGCTCTTCATGGGTCATGACCCCACCCGCGGGTCGGGTCTGGTGGAGGGTTTCCAACTCTCACGGGCCGGGTCGGGTCGGGTCGGCCAGTGAAAAAACACTCTCACGGGGCCGGTCGGGTCAGATACGTGTCGACCGCTCGAAAAACCCGTGCCCGTGCCCAACCCGACCCGACCCGTGAGAAGTGACCCAAACCGTGAAGAGCAATGGTCAAAACGGTAATATCAGCGATAGGAGAGGGTATCAACGACATTCAGGAAGAGCGACAAGGTCCGTCCTTGCCACCAACGGGATCTGAAAATGTTGCGACGGCATTGTCAACGGCATTGTCAACGGTGCTATTATATGTATCAACGATAACACCCCATGCTAACGGTACCATCAGAAACAACAGCAAATGTCAACAGCATTTGTCAGCAACAGCATCAACTGGCAACGGCATGATCAAGTACCTGGTGCCAGGTACAACACATCAAATTCCAACGGTACTTGTCACCAACACCGGCAACTATCAACGGTCTGAAAAGTGTACTCCGCGGTCTTTGCTGTGCACCACTGCTTGTTTCATCTAAAACATTTATGAAGCGCTAACAACCCCCCGGTGCTCCGTGTCGAAAGGGATGCGGGGTCAACGGTCAATATGGCAAGCAACAAATGTGTAGCCCCCCCCCCGCCCGGACCCCCCCCCCCCCATTCCCCCCAGCCCACCTCCCCCCGCGCCCATGCGATTATCACAAGCTGTTGTTACGAGTAGGAGGGTGCAGCTCACCCTTCATGCGACTCGCCGAACAACCCACGGCGCTTGGCACTTGGTGCAAGCAATGAGTGCCTGGTCGGCGAAAACCCGACGTGCTTCATCCCCAGCATTGCAGGGTATATGGTCAAACAACTGTGGCCACGAATGACAACGAGTGCACCTCCCTCCCTCCTCCGGGTCCTCCCCTCCCCAGTCCCCTCTGCCCCCGCTCCGCCCTTCCCGCCATCCTCACCTTTCTCATTTGGTAGCCCAGCTGTCTGGCGAGATGGAGGTCGAGGCTGACAGTCTCGAGCACTCCCGGGCGCTGCACCTTCACCGCGACCGGTTTTCCATTCGATCGAAGCGTTGCCTTGTACACCTGGGACACAGGAGACGACAACAACAGCAACATGACGATACATACAAAGAAAAAAAATTGCAAAATATCACGACCCACCGTTGAGATGGTCATGATAAAAAAAAAACAGCAAAGGCCTGCTGTTGAGACTACGTGTTCGCTCCTATGATATGTCCTAAGAGGACGACAGGAAACATGGCACACGGGTACGCACGCACGCACACACAGAAGCACCGTCCGTGGCCGTCACGAAGAGGCGCCTTTACCAGGCTTATCCCACATTTCGTACCAAATATATTACGATATGATTTCTTGCTGGTTTTACGTGTTTTTGGGTGTTTGTTTTTTAATCAAATCACGAGAAGCCGTCGACGCAACCTGATCCTAACCCTAACCCCAACCCTAGCGCTGGCTGAGGCTCGACCCGTGCGCGGCTTCGCCGCGCTGTTTTGGACAATCTGAAAAAAATGTGGACTACCACAAAAACCGTAATATATTTGGTACTTATATTTGGTACGATTTGTGGGACAAGAGGTCTGGCAAAGGCTACGACTGGTCACGAAAGGGAAGAGCTCGCACGTGCGAACGCTGTTGCATCGTGGCTGCCACAACGTAGACAGCTTGAGAGCGCTTGAAGAACGGTACGATACAGCAGCAGCAGCAGCAGCAGAAAGAGAGCGAAAAACTGAAATCGTGGGGGTTTTCATGGCCCTGCGAGGCCCGGCGGCGCGGAACGCAACCCCTTGAAAAAGGGCAAGCCACGGCCCAAACGTGCGCTGCCGTGCACGGTAAGGGCTCCTGCACGCCCCACAACCAGAAGCGCGAGAGACGGCCCCCGGCGGGCGGAGGAGGGTATACAGATGTGCAATAACAATTAATTTTATGTGTATGCATATTTATGGTAGATTTGTTTTTGCATTCCTAGGCATTTTCGTACCTGTCCGAGCGAAGCAGCGGCGAGAGGTTCCGGCGTGATGTCTACGAAGATTTCTTCCACGGGTCGGCCGTACTCCAGCTCCATCGTCTGCCGCCACATTGAAAGTAGGGCGCGGATAGGAGTTGTAAATAAAAAATGCGGGATAAATAGGATGTGGTTTGGGATTGAGAAAACAAAATAAAAACAGAAAATATTGGATTCGGTTCCAGTTGAACGACATCAACACCAATACCACACACCATCGCTACCACCAACAACACCACCCACCAATACCCACCAACACCACCCTCACCCCCACCCCCAACACCAACAATACCATCACCACCAACACCAACATTCCCCACCCCTCGCCCCCCCCACCCCCCCCCCCCCCCCCCCCCCCCCATAAACCACCACCACCACCACAATCAACCCACCCCACTCGGTCTCGTCCTTTTGTCCTGTCTCTTATACACATCTCCCCCCCATCCCCACCACCTCTACGACGAACACCACCAACGTACCAGAAACGCGATGGTGCTGTCAAAGGAAGGGACTTTGTCACACAGCCTCTGCAGCTCCACCATGGCCCCCGGAGAGAGGATGTCGGGCCGGATGGACAGGGCCTGGCCGAGCTTGATGTAAAACGGCCCCAGCGAGGTGATGGTCTCGCGCAGCTGTATCGCCCTTTTTATCTGCGTTGACGACGTTGGGAGGGGAAAAAAATGGGTCGTACAAGAAGAAGAAAAAAAAAACAGCGTGTGGGGGATGCACATTTTGATTGCTTTGGTTTTGGTTTCGGTTTCGTCGTGACAATTTAGATCAACCAAGATTATGGTGTCTTAAGAGGAGATTTTGATTTTGGCAGTTTTTATTGAAAACTCCCGGAAGCAGTTAAAGGCGTGCAGCCACTGTATGTTGCCCTTTTGATCTGCATCGACGTTGGGAAAATTGGGTCGGAAAAATGGAAAATCTGGGCGTAAGGCTGCACATTTTGATTGATTTAGTTTGGTTTGGTCACGACAGTTTCGATCAACAAAATCATGGTGTCTTAATCAAGAGGAGGTTCTGATTTTGACTGTTTCGATCGAAATTCGAGGCAGTTTAGGCGCGCAGCTACTGTATCGCCCTTTCAACTGCGTCGACGTTGGAAAAATGGGTTGGAAAATGCGGAATCCGCGTGTGGTGATGCTCAGTTTGATCATAATACTTTGATTTTGGCTGTTTTGATCCGAACTGCGAGGCAGTTTGAACCTATTTATTGATCTGGTTCGGTTTGTTTGTTTGTTTGTTCGCTTATTTTTTATCCTCCGGCGGATGGGTGAAAATAAAGCTTAAGCCCTCCACACTTCCACGTCTCACTGCGTGTCGCGTGTCAATTCACTCCATCCCCCCTCGGCAGTATCAGCCCATGCTGCAACTGCTCCGGAGACTTGGGCATTCCGTTTGGTTGTGACAGTTTTAGATAAACAAAACCATAGTGTCTTGAGAAGAATATTTCGTTTTTGGCTGTTTCGGTCGAAAATCGACGCCGTTGTAAGGCGCGCAGCGACTGTATATACGGCCTTTTCTATTCCGCGTCGGGGATAGACGCACATCGTACGATCCGCATAAGGGTGCGAGGGACTGATGCGCATCTTGATTGGTTTGGTTCGGTTTGGTTAACATGATGTATGGCAGCTCATATCACTGTATATACATCGAACGAAGCCCATAGTTCACGACGTTAAGACCAATAAAACACAAAACCCACTACGAGTCCAATAAAAACACAAAACCCATTTGACGAGTCCAATGAAAACACAAAACCCATTACGAGTCCAATAAAAACACAAAACCCATTTTACGAGTCCACTAAAAACACAAAACCCATTTTACAAGTCCAATCAAAACATGAAACCCATTTACGAGTGCAGCATCTCGAGATTGAACAACGATGGCAGTTTCACTTCGCACCTCGTTTTCCTTGAGCTTCCCCGTGACGGTGTCGATGAGGTAACTCGCCACGAACCCGGAGAAGGCGCCAGCAAGTTGAAGCGTACGTCTCGTTGCCACCTTTCAAGGTCGAGAAACAAAAAAAAAAAGGATGTAGAGACACTTTTTAGTTGTTGATACGTGTAAAAGGTGATTCGTTGGTGGGTCGGCTTCGTTGAGAACAGTTCTTCTCGTCGCAACCATTCAAAGTCGGGGAAACAGTAAACACAATTAGCTCGGATGGCTTGTCTTACCCCCCAAACCCCCCTTCCTCGCCCCCCCACCCCCCCTCCTACTCCCACCCCTACCCCCCCACCCTCCATCTTCCCCTAACAACCCTACCGTTCCCCCTACCCCTATCCCCGGCGCACCCACGCCTCCTCCACAGCAAAATATCACCCGTGGCCTGCGGTCGAAGCAATCCTTCAGCGCGGCCATGCATGAAAATGAAGTACACCCCCCCCTACAACCGGATGCAAGTCCGCCTCACAGGCGGTTCTTAGCAGGATGCAGCTCACCCTCTATGCGCCTCGCCCAATACCTCACGGCGCTTCGCGCTTGGTGCGAGCAATGCCTGCCTGGTTGGTGAGAACCCAACGTGCTCCGTCCCGGCACTGTAGGGATGCGAGGGTCTATGGTCATAAAACTACGGCTGTGCACGACATGAGTACACCCCCTCCAGTCTGCCATGTCAGCGTGCTCCGTCCGGAAGGGTGCGAGGGTCAATGGTCAAGACTAGGCAAGAACAAAAACGCTCACCCTTCACGCGATCGCCAGCACCCACGCGCTCGCGCTTGGTGCTAGAATTCTGCCTGGTCGGTGAAAACCCGACATGCTCCGTCCGGCATTGTAGGGATGCGAGGGTCTATGGTCATACGACTACGGCCATGCATGCATGAAGTACACCCCCCCCCTCCCCCCCCCCCCCCCCGCCCACAATCCCCGCCTCCCCTAGCCCCGGCACACCCACGCCTCCTCCGCAAACCAAAAAAACGTTACCTGTGGCCGACGGGCGAAGTAATCCTTCAGCGCCTCGGGGTCGTACGCCATGGGCAGCCTGTCCGCCTCGCCCCCGGCTCCCTCAGCCTCTCCGTCCTCGATGTCGAGCAGCCGCATCTCCCCCTCCGCCTCCGCGTAGTCCCTGATGCCCGCCCCCCGTAACGCCTGCATATACGCCTTGGCCTCCTCGTTCTCTTCCAGGTCTTTTCGCATCTGGTATTTTTTTAACCATGTGGGTTCGGTCGGATATGAGATGGTTGAGTATGGGATATGGGCCGGTGGTATACATGTGGGATGATGGAATACGGGAGGGGTGGACGCTGGTGCATGGACGCCTCGGTCTCGTCCTTTTGTCCCAGGGGTCTTTTCGCAGTTTTGATATTCTAGACTCCTCTGGTCCCGAATATAACGACCTTTTGTATATTAATTTTCAATACAAAATGTCCTTCTATTTCTGTCCAGAGTGGTACCAGGTATTGTGAAGATGTGGATGAGGAAAATATGAGACGGCAAAAGGAATATGGGACGGGTGGACATAAGACAGGGGGGATATAGGAGGGGGGAGTATGGAACGGCGGAGTATGGTAAGGTGGAATATGGAATGGTGGAATACGAGGCGGTGGAGTATGGGACGGTGGGAGGAGTATTGGACAGTGGAAGGAATATGGGACGGCCGACGAGCTAGATCCTTGGCAAGCGTCACTTCCTTGGTATGCTTTGCTTTCTTGGCAGGCGTTACTTTTTCGTTGGTAGGGGTTTCTTGCTTGGGCAGGCGTTGCTTTCTTGGCAGGAGTTACTTCCTGAACAGGTGTTACTTCTTTGGGCACGCGTTACTTCCTTGGTAGGTGATATTCCTTACTGTGCAGGCGTTGCTTCCTTCTTGGTAGGCATTGCGTTCTCCCTAGCAAGCGGTACCCCCCTAGCAGGTTTTACATGCTCCTGGGCAGGCGTTACGTCCTTCTTGACATATGTCATTTCCTTCTCAGCAGGCGTTACTTAGGTGGGCAGGCGTTACTCGCTTAGCAGACCTTACGTCCTTAACAGACGGTACTCGCTTGGCAAGCGTTACCTCCTCCAAATAATGCATTAGCTGGCGTTTCTACCTCCTTAGCAAGCGTTTCTCCCTTAGCAGGTATTACATTCTCCTTAACAGGCGTTGCATCCTACTTAGCAGGCGCTACATTATCCTCAGCAGGCGTTACTTTTTTCCTTGGAAGGCGGTACTTTCTTCCTTGGAAGGCGGTACGTTCTCAGCAGGCACTGTTTCCTCCTCAGCAGGTGTCACAAAATTAAGCAGGCGGTACATCCTTGGCGGGGGGCTTACTTCGTTAGAGAGACGGTACGTACATACTTCGTATATAGCAGGCGTTACTTCTTTGCCAGGCGTGCCTTCCTCGTTGGAAGGCGTTATTTCCTTGCCAGGTGTTGCTCTCACGTAATACCTCCAGCAGACCTCGTGATGACACACCGTACGTATATACGGATCTCTACACAAGAGCTTACGTATGTACGGGATACCTTTTCGTATCCCGCTCGTTCACAGTTTCGACCAGTTCGATGCGAGTCGACGAGGGAAGGAAATACTGAATTATTCTCGCGATAAAAACGATGGCTAGCACTGCTGCTGTAATGGGGAGGGGCGAGGAGTGCATGCTATGTTTGACGGCGGCTATCCGTGACAAAAGGGGGGGAGCTGGAGAGAGCAGGGCAAAATAGGGTACAGCAGCGGGAGCTATTATAGTATTTGAGAGAGAACGATACAGAAGTGGGGGTTACGGTGCGAGAGATAATGACATAAGAGAAGTATACAGTACGTACGCGAAATGTTTAAGAATTTGGGAGCGAAGCATTTCAAGCTGGATTGTTTATATTTAAGAATGTACAGCTATTGATCAGCATTGATGCTCAGCGGGGAACGGCTTTCTAAATCTTAAATAATTGATTTCGAGAGCCTATGCTCAAGGTTGACATCACAGTAAGCCCCGAGCCTTACAAGCAAAAATAGGAGATTGTTGACTGCTGTACGAGAGTACCTGGTACTGCTGTGTGTCACCATCGCTTGGCAGGCCTATGATATGATACCTGTGTCGCCTTACCGGAAACAGAGAAAACCGTACGAGTGGTATTGAAGAGAATTCGAGAGAGGCTTACCTCGCCTGGCCTACCCCTCTGGTAAACCGTACGTAGCCCCCGCTGTGTACCAGGTACTGGTATGTATAACGTGGGACCATAGTAAATAGGACCTACGGTGCAAACAAGGACCTATATTTTTCCCTATTTTTACTACCAATATTTGGTCCTATTTACTATGGCCCCCCGTACATAGTTCGAGGTCACGGGTCACGGGACTACTGCTGTGTCTGTGCTTGTACCTGGCAATCAGCACGGACACTACAATAGCTGTACTACTGCAGTTGTACCCAGGCAGCAGTACCAGGTACGATGCGTGTAGGTGTGTGTAGGATGTATTGAATACAAGTAAGAACGACTACAGCAACACTAACAGAGAGCTTTTGCGTAGGGATCGAGATGTGCCAGAGAGGCATTTGGTTATTTACGGCAGTATGGTAAGACTACTGCTGCTGTACATACGAGCACACTGCTGTCGGTACAGCAGGACGAGTATACCGGAGGAAGGAGGTAAATAGCATATTGATAGGAGTGGAGTGACGTTGCCTGGTGACTCATGATAAAAACACCGGTCAGCACAAAAGGCATCTTATGCTATCAACCATATCCAACAAACACCACGACACACGGCAGCACCCTGCTACCGCTCGGATAGAGCCGAGCCAGCAAGAGGCACAACATCAGACCACCCACTTACTAATAGCAAAGCAAAGGCAAAGAGGTTTACGGGTGCCTCACCTGGCTCATTTGCTCGGACATCTCCCTGACAGTCTGAGTACCCCCATCGTTCCTATCCAAGACGGCTGCACCTCCTGCCTCTCCCACTCCAGGAGGAGTCAGCGTCGACCTCATCTCAATGCCCTGCCGTCGGGCCACACGCCACGCTCCCGCCCCCACACCAGCACCGGTCGGCGACACATCCACAGCAGTCGAGTGGCCACCCCCTCCGCTGACGCTGACGAAGGCCCTAGCCGGCGCGCCTTGGGAAGGAACCAGAGCGTTGGCGCTGGGAACATGCTGACACAGCAAGTTCAATCCCGCCGCAATTTTCATCACCTTGCCCATCGACGCTGCTGCTGTGTTCCGGGTGCAAGCGCGTCGTTGGCGCCGGCCTAGGCTCAAGCTGCGCGATGGGGTGGTAGCATCGGGTTGGGATTGCGGATGCATGGCAGACTAGGATTCTCACGCGAGGAGGTCGCGTGGGCGGATGCACTGCTACTCAATGCACGTGCTGCTAATACGCACCCACTTTTGGGAGACAAACTACTAGGAATCAGAGTGGTTTTTGTAGTAAAGAAAAATAGGACTTCCAAATAGACGGAAGGCATGTTCAAGTCGGGCAACGTAATTGTGGGTGAAATCTGAAACCGCGTGGATCGAGCAACGGCGTAGCGGCAGCGGTGTGTCAGAGGTCAGAGGGGCAGAGGGCGCAAGGACTTGATGGGGGGTTGAGGAACGCTGGCCGGGGGAAAAGCCGGGCACTAGGGACATAGATTGCGGTAGATGCACATGATACTGCTGTCCAGCATTGCAGGTATGACGAAAATGAAAATGATGGACGAAACGTATAACGGCTACTACTGCAATGTCTGTCACTGAGGTTCGCATAAATATAGATACTGCTGTACGTACGGATGTTACGTACGGATGTTCACAGATGTGTGGGTGGAGGGTGGCAGGTGGCAGACGACTGGGGGTCTGGGAGTGCATGCGACTATGTCGTGCTGCGTGGAAAACTCGTAGTTAGGGCAGGAGTTGTCCAATCCCATCCATGGTGTCACCCTCTCTATAGATTTCCCAGGTCTCTTCTGACTCAGAGACTCCCCTTCCTCAAAAGGAATCCTGATTCATGATATCACATGCTGATGCGAGACAAGACTCACCTGGATCTTGACTAGAATATGAGATTTCTACGGTTACACTTCAAGATTGGTATTCCCTTCACACTTTATTGTTGTGAAGGCGTAACTATGTCCCTCTTGAAGGGGCGGCTTATCAGATCTTCTGCGCCTCGCTCCTATGGGCCATGACACTCTCCAGAAAAGGTGTAAAAAGTACTGTCTGTCATAGCATCTCTCCACGGGCTTGGGCTCAGAAGTCACCAGGGCGAGGTGAGCGAACAGTACTGCAACACCTGTCAGTTATATCCAGGCACTCCCAGGGGCAACCTGCACGACCAAAGCAAGAATGCAAGCATATAGTACCCGCGCCTTATTGTTGCAACAACAGTTGTAGGTCGGTACTGCCGCGTCCTAATAATGTTTTGTTTCCCTCACAATAAACTGGAACGGCTGAAGGTTCATTCCTACTGCCGTATCCTAAGAATGTGGGCCGCAGCAGTCGGTTCCCTGATAATAACATCGCGTCGTCGTATTTATTTTCAATACGAAGAACGGCGCGTGTTTTTGGCCACCGTGCATATAGCGGGTGGAGGCCGGGAGAGTTTTCGTCGCATCCTCATCATCCGTAGGAGCTTGCATGGTGCCTCCCCTGACCCAGAGTAGCAGGCTCTTCCTTCAGCGCTGCCACGGCGTAGCCATGAATTACTCTGTCAAAAGTGACAGGTTATCCAACCTCCTCTTGAGACAATGCTTGTAGAGAGAGGCGCTCGTCGTAATCACGTGTACGAAGGCGTTGTTGTTTCTGGAAGCCAGGGGGGCATTTTCCCATCCTTCGGAGTCCGCACGGTTCCTCTCCTGTCCCAGAGTAGTAGGTCTTCCTTCCTTCGGCGCTGTCACGGCGACAACCAAGCACTTCTCTCCGTCTCTCCGGAGAAGGTCGGCTCACCGACCGCTTCGGCAGAGTCACTTCAGCAGTAGTCGCTGTGACAGCGCCGAACGAAGAAGAACCTACAACTCTGGGACCCATTCGAGCTCCGAAGGATGCAAATTCAACGGTACTCTTTCGTAATCCAGCTAAAACCCGCCAATACAAAATCCGACGAAAGTTGACGAGGGAAGAAAGTGCTGAAATATTCTCGCGATAAAAACCAAGGCAAGAACCGTAGTGGGGGGGGAGGGAGAGGAGCCTACTTTGTGACCCCGGATCTGAGTTACGACTAGGGAGGGAGAAAGACGGACGTGCGAAGATAATGAATGGGATGGAAAAAAAAAAAAAAAAAAAACGGAAAGACCGTTGAGTTCGCACAGGGATGCGATCGTTTTTCAACGCTCTATTTTTCCAGGACGGAAATGTTGCCAATACCGAACCAGGCATTTTCGGGAAGAAGTACAGGACAGGACGACAGGACACCTTATAAGAAACAGGCTACTAAGAAAATCAGGCTGATATTCAGAGGAAAAACAAAATCGGGAGTCCTTATATTGAAATTAGTGTAGAAAGCACCCTCTCTCAAATAATAAATCCAGCCTGGATCAGATTTCCTGTTTCTTATTAGGTGTCCTGTACTGTAGTCGAGAGCCGAGAGCCTTCCGAGAGTATATGGTTTCGACTTTTTCACCCTTACTACTGTTGTCGAGAAAACGAGGGCTGAACAACGATCTCGCACTCGTGTGCGAACTCAACGATCTCGACGGCACATTATTACGACAACCGCCTTTCTCTACGAGCATCATCTCGAGAGGATAGAGAGGCCGCTTCGGCAGAGTCACTACAGTAATAGTCGCCGCGATACCACCGAAGGAAGAACATCCTACTACTCATGGCCAGATGAGAGGAACCATGTGAGCTACGAAGGATGGTGCTGCATGAAACGACGCTCTCCCGGCCTCCAGCAAACAGACGTCCACACAGTATTACTACAACCGCCTCTCTCTACGGGTGTTATCACCTCGAGAGGAGGTTGGTTCACCGGCCGCTTTGACAGAGTCACTACAGCAGTAGCGTTTGCGTGATTTTGAAGGATTCGAGTCACAGGTCGTGCAAGCTCGCTTGAGGCTTGACAGTTGCCGCAGTATTGACGGTGGGCTTGCGACGGATTCGAGTCACAGCGTCCAGCTAGCTTGCTTGGCCGTTCTCGTAACATTACTGGTTTGCTACGCAAGGGATTCGAGTCACGGCCTGTGAAGCTTTACTACGCGAGCATGGCAGCGGATGGAGCAGTAGCACTGCTGTCCCATGTGCATGCCGAGGATGCTGTCCGTTGTGCGTTTACGAGGAAGCAGCGCGGGCACCGTCGGACGCACAATGTCGAGCTCCTCGTTGGCATCAATGGAGGGGGGGCTGTTTTGCGTGTAATAAATACTTACTTTCGCGGCACAGCTGTGTACTGTTAGATGTGCGCCATAATCACTCTGGAACTATTACGGGGGAACATGCAAAATTGCTTAGTAAAAATACTGGAATACATAGGTTTTTGTGTGTGTGTTATGGGTCCTGATTACTATTGTTCCTCGTAATAGTCAGTGCTGACTGTCACTAAAAATCCCACACTAGAATGTCGAGAAAATCATCTTTCGAATTTCGTGCGCGGGGGTGGGCTATATTCTCACCCCCCGTGATTGTTATCACCCCCCGGTGATTATTATCACCCCCCGGTGATAAGGTATTGTGTTATATTATCACCCGTGTGATAACGGTACGTACTGCTGTGTAATATTATCTTATCGTGTCACCCGTGTGATAACGGTACTGTGTTATATCACCCCCCGGTGATAAGGCAACCCGGAATTAGGGTGGGATTATTTGTGTCGTAGTAAAGGTTTGTCAGCCCCTTTTGCAACTAACTGCTGCGCATCCACTTTTTGGAGACAAAATATTTAGGGTCGACCATTCCGCCGACTAACCATCCAGCCATGTGCGCGCGCGCCAATACAAGCTGGTGGAGGAACCGCACGCGAGAAGTCAAATTTATCTGACCAAGTTTTTTTGGCTCCTGACGCTGCTCACCAGTTCCTTTTGTCAGACTCTGACACGGCCCATAGCCCATGGCGCCGGCTGTGGTTCACAATTATGTATCAAGCTACCAAGAAAATAATGGTACGACCACTTTAACCCATCTACCGCTGCGAAAATGTATCCCACCCTATAATTCCAAGTTATTTGTCCCAAAAAACGTGAGTGCAGCTCGAAAGGAGTTAACCTTGGAAAGCTCTTGTCGAACTCTGCCCAGCGTATAGCCCATGGTACATGCTGTGCCTCAACATTGTATACCGAAAGCGGCGCAAAAATTAAATGTGCGGCATACCTTACGTAGCCTTCGAGAATGCCATAAGATGGCCCAGACACCACACATACATGTCATGTACATGGATCATGGTGAGCTCGCCTCACTTCGTCGTCATCATGTAAAAGAATGAGCAACACGCGGAGAAATAAAAGCGTTGGACAACAGTGCCACAGGAAGGCCCAGACGCCACATATGAACAAATACCTCGTAATAGATTTATGTGGTGGACTCGTCTCAATTCGTCGGCAATACGTAAAATAAAGAGGAAGCGTTAACGATTCTACATCATCAATTGACCCCCCCCCAAAAAACAAGTGTACGACCATCTTTTTACCTTGGGACTCTCTTCTCGAGGTAGGTTTCCTCGGCGCGTAGCCCATAGCAGGCTACTACGATTCTGCACCATCAAGCGACGCAAGACACAAATATGCGAAAACTCTTACCCTTGCCACTATTATACCACTACAACAGTAATCGCCCCTCTATAGTGCCGGTATGCGCCAACCAACAATACCGGCACTATACTGGCAACCGGCACTATTTCGCACACTACCACGTTGGTGAATCGCACCTGTCCCACGCGATTCCACAGGCACTATAGCGGGCAACCAGCACTACTCAACCGGCACTATAGAGGGACCACTACTACTACTGTGCGCTGCAAAAATTGTCCCACACTAATAACAAATGTTTTGTCCGCAAAAACTCGGCTGCAGCTTTAAAGGGGGCAACCTTGGACAATGAAACGTAGATGATGAACGGCTTCACCTCATCGTCAATACGCATATGAAAGAGCAAGTCAGAACCATGTTCGGGTAGGGTGGGGTATCATACCTATCTTTTTTTCTCAGGGTAACTCACGGGAGGAGCTCTACACGCTACATTACTACCCCACCCAAAACTTCGCCGCGATTTTAAGCAAAAATGTATGTACTGTACGCGCAGCCCGATGAACCATCTCATTGGCTACGTACATCGTAGGTGTGTCACAAATAAAAACGTAAAGCTCATATTCATAAACGTGTGACTTGCAAATAGGCAATTTCTCGGTCGAGGAGAGCCGTTGATTGGTCAGACCAATTTGCCCCCCAAAAAAAACGCCAAGAGCCGTTGAGTTCGCACAGGGGTGCGGTATCAGCGCTCGTTTTCTCGACAACGGTAAGGGTGCTAAAAATCGAACATTCTATTTCCGGAAGGTTCTTGACCAGATCTACCCGAAAACGCCTTGCTCGGTATTGGAAACCTTAACCTTCCCGTCATGCAAAAATCGAGTGCTGAAAAACGATCACACCCCTGTGTGAACCCAAACGCTTTTTACAGGTACCCCTTCTACCGACCATGGTTCAAAACAACTGCTTGTTTGGTGTTGATGTTTGATTGGACACGTGGCAAGACTGTGCGTGCTCGGCCAACCTGCTGCCGAGCACCGTCTGTGTGTCCAACACACAACACGCACCAACCCGACCAGCTATCCTTCCACCCCCTCCGTCTCAAGAGCAGGAATTTTCCACAAAGTAACTGCAAATCGAGCGTCAACAGAAAGAACTTTGGAGGCGGGCCAGCACCACCTCACAAAAAAAAAGTATTCTACAGCAGAGGAGTGGTGAGCAAGATAGTGCAGAAGACTGTCCTGTCCCACTCTCACTATCCTGGCACTGCATTGGATACAACGAAACAGCAACTCGTCACGCCATAGAAAAACCTTTGTCCACCTGCGTGACCTGGAACATCACCCCAACCCCCCCCCACCCCCACCCCACCGTCGCTCTATGAATACTTTACAAAGCTACGTTGATCGGTGCCTTCCAAGTGCACGCGAAACACGACTGGGTAATTTTACCCCCCCACCACCCCGACGTCAAAACGATCGCCAACACGCCCCCCCCCCAAAAAAGAACACTCTCAGCCTTGCATAACACCAACCACCAACTTCAGTCCTGTGAAACTCCGCGAGCCCTCTTCCCTTGCACCCAAGCTCCGCCTCGAGGTCTTGTTGCCACCGTGCGCGTGGCAACCTTTTTCACACGCGGGACAGGTCATCTACAGATAGATCATGATCTAGACAATCTAGAACCTCACCTGTCGTTATGAGATGCGGGGCAGGATCTGTATAGTACAGATCCAACCCATGGACCCATGTCCTAGATCATGCAGACTATACGGCTCCCACCCGGCAGCATGAGCTAGATCATACAGATAATACGGATCTCTTAGATCATACAGATAATGCAGATCATACAGATCATGCAGATAATACAGATAATGCAGATCATATAAATCATACAATCATACGGATCATGCAGATCATACAGATCAGGAGTCTATATTTCCTTAAAGATCTACTGCGGTAGACCATGAAGTGGAAATTGACGATCTGTCCGAGGTGTGTAACCTTCCGCCCGGTCGCCGTGCGTGTCTGCACCAGTGGCGCTGACCCGCCCCAGGTCGCGGCAGATGCCTAGCAGATTCAGGATAGTCTCCAGCGCCCCATTACTCATTCACGCACCCCGAATCTTCCCTTCCCCATCGCTCCTCTCGTCCTTGCTACGATTCACCCCCAAACATTTGTTGTCTGACTTGGGGAGCGCGGAGCCTCCCCTCTACTTCCCGTCGCGGACACGGCAGTCCATGTACCTGAACGCAGTCCTACCCTTTTCCTCGCCGCCCCCAAACACTCCCGTGCCTGTGTGTCCCCCGCCCTCCTCCCCCCTTCACGAAGTGTGCACCATAGACGAACTACCGTAACCTCTCCGAACACCCGAACACAAACATCACTCGGGCTCCTAGCTTCTACCCCATTGTGCCGGACCACAAAACGCCCACCGCCCCCTCCCGACAAGTTTCCGGTCCCCGGTAGAAGCTAGCAGGGAATACTTACTTCCAGCAGGTCGTCTTAGCTTGTTTTTTGCCCGTATAGGGACATAATTTCCGGCAGCTACGTATTCCTCTTGAATACACCCCCGCCTCCCGCGACCCCCTCATCGAATCGGAAGCATCGCAGTCCGGAGCCCTATCGACACATGCTACGTACAGGAATACGATAGGGATGCAGCTACGTACTTTTTTCTGTGGCTCCTCAATTCGGAAGTTCTACACTACCGGTATTAAGTAAGCCACTACTAATAGTACTTGCTACTGTAGTAAGCCGCCCAGAAAGTGGGCTCGAGAAACCAGGGGAGTACAACCCGATGAATGGCCTACGTATGCAACCAAAAAAACACGTGAAACACAAATGGTTGTTCCGAAGACATCGGGCAGTACCTCGGCTAAGGGGCCTACCGCACTATCGAGGCATGGCCCACGTATGCGCCGTGCTCAGTCAGAAACGCCTGGGGCACAAACCTACCCCCTCCTACCGCATTGTAGAGGCAACCGTATCGGGGTGGTTTGCTCAGTTAAGGAAGCACGGCAGCAGAATTTTGGTTTGGCAAAAAAACGTTGTATGCTCCTATCGTAAGCGCAAACGTCTAAGCTAAGCCTACCACATCATTACCGCCAAAATATCCCCAAACGTAATTCTTCGCCGGGTTGCACTCTCCGGCAAAAGGCGGGCGAGCGCGCGTGGGAGAAGCAATCCCGCGCAAAAACGTCAACGCCACCCGGGTGCGCGTACACGGAAAAAGGAGCCGCGCCCCATCTTACAACAGTTGCACACCTCGGATAGACCATTTACAGATAGACCATCTACAGATAGATCATCCATTCCCACTTCATGATCTATAAGCAGTAGACCTTTCAAGGCAGATATATTCCCGACCTTTGTATGATCTAGCTCATGTTGCCGGGTGGGACCCGCAAAATCTGCATGATCTAGCACATGTTTCCTGGGTTGGATCCGTGCTGTGCAGATCCTACACAACCTCACAACGGCGGGCAAGGAACTAGAGTATCTACTGTCGATAGATAGATCATGATCTATCCGAGGTGTGCAATAGTACCGGTGCGTGGGTGCCGCCCGTTTTCCCGCCCCCTCACTCAAAAGACCCATCCCCGTCACGATAGCCCCCCCCCCCCCCCCCCCTCTCCTCCCCCCCCGACCTTCAGCCTTGCCCCCCTATGTACGTGTACTACGAACATGAACGCACCCAGCGCTAACATGCTTTAGGTGCGTCCCTTCAAGCTGGAAGCTACAATGACAGCTGGATGTACACCAGAAAACCTCATCCCGCCTGTTACCATCTCGTTGATGAAAAGGGCCGTACCCTATGGCGACATCCCCCCTAACTTAGCTCCCCTCCCCTCCACCACGAACGTAACTAAAATCCACCACAAATATGTTTTAAGTGCATGCCTTTGTCCTGGAAGCTATATTAATAGCCGACGAGTGTATCAGAAAACCTTGCCCCGCTTGGTATCGTTCCCTACTAGAAAAACCCACACTCCACAGCGCCAGCCGCCAACCCTTCGACCTGAGCCGCCAAAAACTTGCGAAATTGACAAGTCAAAATTCCAAAAACTTGCCAATTTGGCAAATGTCTTTGCCAAATCAGTATCGTTGAACACGACCCTAAGTGCACGCCCTCTTGCTGCCAGCTATACGTATACTAGAATAATACGTCAGGAAACTTGATTCCGCCTGTTTAATTTCTCTGATTGGAAAGGGCCCGTCCCGTCGCGCTTAGGGTAGAAACCACGAACACATGACTTTACTTCGTATACGTGCATGCCTTCGTCGTGCCAGCTATACTCACAGCCGAAAAAAATATCAGAAAAACTGATTCCGCTTGGTACCCTTCCCTCAACGAAAAAATCCCCCCTCCCGTCTTGGAAATGCCGAACTTCAGTCTCTCCCTCTCTGGGGCGGCCTCTACGAACACAAACGCACCCAACGCAAATGTGCGATAGCAGCACACTTTCGTTCTGCCAAACAGAGCCGAAGACTTAAATACAAAAAAAAAACTCGACGCCATTACTCATCGTTGACAGCCTTCTCCGACTAAAGAGGAGAAATCAGGCACACCATGCAAACGACAACTCGTACCTCTTGCTCGACACCAACGCATCATTCCTGTTTCCGGTGGAGTGATTGGCCGAGTCAGCGTGCGCCCCACGACAATCTTGAGCAGTGGCACCCTTTTGGCACCATCGCACCGTTACGTACCGAAGGTGACTGCTGACCGCACGCCGCGTTCTTGCATACCAGGTACACGCGATTTCGTGAAATACGTACGACCCGTCGGTTACTCTTTGCCTCAAGAACAGCAGTAAGTACTACCTTGGCGACAGTATACCACGCTTTTACGTGTATTTTCGAGCGAAACAGGTTCGATCCGTCGGCAACTCTTACCGCAGCAGTTAGCACAGCCTTCCACGACATCACCGAAACGGACGTTCCCCCTTCGTTGCACCTCACGGCGCTTCGCGCTTGGTGCTAGCAATGTCTACCTGGTCGGTGAAAACCCGACATGCTCCGTCCCGGCATTGTAGGGGTGCGAGGGTCTATGGTCATACGACTACGGCCATGCATGAAAATGAAGTGCACCCCCCCCCTTACGGTCGGCATTGCAAATGACATCGCGTCATTCCCCTATCCGGCAATGGCCACACAGCGAACAACAATCCACTGACCAGTTGCCTTACTCCACCAACCGGCAGCGGCCACACAGCACAGCGACAACCCACCGCACACAACCATCATTTCACAGGCACTCAGCACGTCACAGCGAACAACCACCCGCGCCTCAAGAACCAACCTCTCAGAGGCACCAAGCGGTCACAGCGAACAACCACCCGCGCCTCCAAAAAAACACGATCTCAGCGAGTCGAACCGTCCGCGTCCACACAGCGAGCGATAACCCGCGCGGCGCGAAAAATCAACCTTTCAAGGCACCGAGCCGTCTGCTTGGTCGTCTCCCTGTCGGCGGCGTCGTGGCCTCCTCAGAGGTAGCAACCATTGGCGAAATTGAAGCCCCACGGTCCCCCGTTCCTTGACCTACCTTGATGCTTCCGGGACGCCCACCGCCGATTCCACGGCTAGAACTCCTGCGCTTCGACCGCTTCGGGGAAAACCTCCTGAAAACGGAGAGACCTGCTCCGCCTCCCTGCCGATGTTTGCCGCCCTCGCTCCCACCGCCTTCTTCCACCGGCGAGGCTTCTCCCGTGAACTTAGACCCGACGATAACCGAGCGTAGGCCGGCGGGGGGCCAATTCGAGCTGCTGTCGCCGCCGCCGCCGCCGCCGCCGCCGCCACCGCCGTCGCTGGAGGCGGCTTGTTGTTGCGGCCCTTGCAAGGGCTGATCGAACCCGCGGCCGAACGTGAGGTGCGTCAGAGAGCTTGGCCAGGCCGACGACACCACGGGATGGTTAAAGCGGTCCCCAAAGGTGACGCGGAGGAGGCCCGGAGGCCACTTGACGGCGGTAACAGCCTGGTTGAAGTAGGCCCCAAACGTTATCTCTGCCAGACCGTCGGGGAAGCTATACCAGGTATATATATAAGGAGGCGCGAAAAAAGGTGGGTTAGGGGACGCATCGGGCGTGAGCGGGCAAGAAGGGAGCATGGGATTTCCCGCGCGAGAACACGTTGATTTTTGTCGCTATGATACTGCACTATGCAAAAATATACACTTGTCTCTAATTTTAAGTAATGTGCCCCCGAAATGGGGGTCCAGTTCCAAAGGAGGTAAGGGGGCGTTGCCAGCATCATCGCGCGAAATAAAATAAAACGTCGCGCTGTATTTTGCCACACCAAAATACGTTTCGAAATGAGAACATCTTACCTGGGGCCAACCTGCAAGTCGCGAAAGCAACGTTTTTACTCATTGAGTATGCGTATTTGAAGGCGACACATAGTGAGATTCTTTTTTCTCTTAAAAAAAATCACTGGCTAGGGTACTTTAAGGCGACAAGTACGAAGTGAGGTTCTATTTTTAGTCTGTATAAACCTGGAGAGGGACATCTCAAAAGCAGCGACGTACACCCTCCCCAATGACATCCAAATCAACGGAAAAATCAACGGACACCGCGCAACAAGAGCGTTCCTAAAGACAGAATATAAAATGCCTCAAAGCTAAGTTTTTTAACAGGGCCTTCCGGTCCAGGCAATTGATGCGAGAAGGGCAAGGACAGCAACCTATATATAGACTCGAACATCATACGGTTACCGCGTGTCGGTGGAGCGTATATTTCTCTGGTACTTTATTCCGCGCAGAGCCGTCCTGAGGCAGCACTGGGGGGCTAATTCCCAGCGTAACTCGACACCTCTTTGTGCATCGACGCAGACATGTCATGCTTGGTCCGACCTCACCACCACCACGACCATACCGAGAGACTCACCTGCATTTCTCCACCGGCTGATTGAACCCGGTTCCGAATACGAGTCGCTTCAAAGCTCTTGGCCTGTCAAACGGGGGGAATCGGAGCGTGGGAAACATAACCGGTTTCAAATGGCAGCAGTGGGTACCACGGACCTTTTCCCGGTATGGTTTGGTTTTTGCAAGTGATACGGGATGGTACACCACGGCCCGTAGTGACGTTTTCTTTGCGTGCTTGTACTACTGTGCACGTAATGTTTTCATGGCTCTTCACGGTTCATGATCCGAACCGCGGGTCGGGTTAAGGAGGTCTTCAAAATCTCTCGGGTCGGGTCGGGCCAGGAGGTTTCCAAAATATCATGGGTTGGGTCAGATCACCCTGACCCGATCGATCTGACCCGCCCCGACCCGACCCGACCCTACCAGACCCGATCGGCAGGGTTCGACCTGACCCGTGAACAGCCCTGATATGTTGTACCAGGTACTTGTTTTCTTCCATTGGGACGCTATCAAGCCTGTTTGGTGACCTCGGGCTCGATTTCAGGGAAATTAGCTATTTTTACGGGAGAACCTATTACGGGGGGGCGTAGTCAATAGGAGGTACGGTACACACAAAAACCTATATACTTTCCTGTTTTTACTAACAAAATTTGGTTCTGTTTACTACGGTCCCCCGTGATAGTAATCAAGACCAAATACTCGTGGTAAAAATACTGTATTATATATGTTTTTGTGTATGTGACGGGTCCTGACTTTATTACACTATGATCCCCCCGGAATAATGTGAGAATATCGTCATCGTGACGCAAGGGTTGCATTGAACACATGGTGCCTTGATGGGCGTGACAAAGCACGGCTCTTGTGCTGCCACGGGGCCACAAAAGGAAAAAAAAAAACACACGATAATAAAAAATAGGCCAAGACGTGCTAAGGGCTGCCTGCGCATTTACCAGCACAACGTGTTGTTGCCGAACGATGTTCCAGCGGAAACATACGTTTCCATCTCTGCAGGTAGCAGAGCTCGAAAAAGGCAATGTTCCCACGCACAACAACTGCGCGCTTCGAGCGAGGCTCACATTTTTTT
This sequence comes from Saccharina japonica, assembly GCA_008828725.1. Lineage (NCBI taxonomy): Eukaryota > Phaeophyceae > Laminariales > Laminariaceae > Saccharina > Saccharina japonica. Next base: position 15,052 of record MEHQ01003080.1, on the reverse strand, counting down.
TGTTTTTGGGCGACGGTATCGACCGTGTCGTATCCCTGAGAGACAAGCGGACACTCGGCTGACAGTACCGGTAAATATCACAAAACAAATACCCAAGCACTGCTTTTCGTTGTCGATCTACTGTACAACGCTAAGCAATATCCGAGGTCAGTCCAGGAGCAGGCTACGAGGTTGTAGCACGTCAACGCAGAGTCACACAAACCTAGCATGCGTGAGCGTGTGGCTCCAGTAAACGTGGAGGACATGAAACGCCAGCGGCTTTATCTGTTTAGAGCTTGCGTCAATCTGTCAAAATAATCCGGTTTTTATCCTGTACGAGTTCATAGCGAAAATACTAAAAATAAGCGAAACGATCGCTATGGCAAACGTCCTGTTGATTGTACTCAGTAACACACCGCATAAACTCCATCGTATGGTATTAATAGGAGCTCCACATGCTTGGTAGGGATTATTGTAGTGGGATATGGGACATCGGGATGTTATACGAGCCGCTCGATGTCATTCGATTTTTGGGTCGAGTCAGCTCGACAGCTAGGGAATAATGCAAAGAGAGAGTTTCTGTGTTACTGCTGTCTTGAGCCACCACGGCGCCTTCCTGTGCCAAATGTGTACACCTTTCGAGTTCAATCAACAAGTCCCCACCTCGCACAGATCATGATCTACTGTAGATAATCTACAGCAGTTTCTCGCCTGCCAAAGTCAGGGGCTGTGCAGGATCTGCATAGCTACAGATCCAACCCAGGAAACATGCGCTATATACATAGAGCATGCAGAATATACGGGTCAAACCCGGCAACATAAGCTAGATCATAACAGACCATACAGATCCCCCTAGAAGGATCTAGGTCATCAATATGGAGATCGATGATCTGTCCTCAGGTGTGCAAATTGTCGGACGCAAGTATATCACCCACCACTTGACGAGTTCCACCGGCTGGTTGAAGTAGATGCCGAAGGTCAGCTCCTCCAAGGTGTCCGGCCAATCGGCGACCTCGATGTTCTGCTTGAAGTTAGCCCCGAACAGGAGACGTTTCAGCCTCGATGGCCACTTCACGCCTTCCTATACCTCGTAAAAACCGAAGCGACAGGCGAAACAGGGAGTGAAAAGGAAGGAAGGGGTGGCGGAAGTGTACGAAGAACAGAAGTACATACACTTCGTATATATGTACCAGGTATGTATTTTCCAATTCGAGTAGCGCCGAAAATAAACGGGTGGAAAGCGATCAACACCACAAGCGGTCAGGTGGGGAAATGACAAGCAAATGGTTGGCCTGATTGTTCCAAAATTCCAGAAGAGAGGCAAACTAGCACGGAGGACGAGAACAAGCAAAACATTTGTTGCACAACTATTTGGTACCTTAACATGGCAAATTGAAACTAAGACTTACGCTTCACAGGGATACAACAACGATAAACTATCCAGAGCAAAGCACTCCGCCCCAGGGAACAACACAAAACACACAATACGTAGTCACGACAACCCTAGTCGCAACGCCTCTCTCTCCCTACGTCTGTCTGTCTCTGTCTCTGTCTGTCTGCCTGTCTGTCTGTCTGTCTGTCTGCCTGTCTGTCTGTCTGTCTGCCTGTCTGTCTGTCTGCATGCCTGTCTGCCTGTCTGTCTGTCTGTCTGTCTCTCTCTCCCCCCCCCACCCCCCTTGCCCCTCTCTCGCTCCCATTCCCTTTCCATGTCTCTCATTCTCCATCTGACCCTCCCTCCACATCTCAGCATTCACGCCCGCCTGTCTCTCCCTACCCTTCCCCTCCTCACCAAGGGCTGATTAAAGTGAGTCCCGAAGCTAACCTCCTCCAGCCCAGGCGGGAGAAACTTCGACCATCGCCCACCCGCGCCACCCAGCGTAACGCTCCCAGCGCGCCCGCCACCACCGCCGCCGCTGCCGCGCCCCCCCGCCCCCCCTTTCGGCGAAAGCACCCTCCTGGAGCTACCGCCGCTAGCGCCGCGAACACCCGGTTTCCCCGCCGCGGGTGGCGGTTCAGGCCGGGGGTTAAACGCCATCCCGAAGTGAAGGGCCTTCATCCCGGGCGGCCAGTCTACCTCGACCCCGTCCACAGATCCGTTGAAAGCGAAGGCGAAAGTCAGCGTCTCTAGATCCAACGGTAATTCGCGCGCGAACTCTCCGCCGAGGTCCTGTTCCGGCCTGAAAAGCGGAGACGTTCCGGCAAAGCGACGATTAGTGGCGGATCGGGTGTGGTGCGCGGTGGGGTGGGGCGGGTGGGGTGGAATGGGGGTGGGTGGGGTGGCGGGTGGGGTGGGTGGGGTGGGGTGGGGTGGGTGGGTGGGAGGGGGAGGGGAGGAGAGGGGGAGGGGGGGGGGGGGGGGGGGGAGGGGGGGGAGGCGAAGGGGGGAGAGGGGCATAAGGGGAGGGGCGAGGGGGAGGAGAGAGGGGGGGAAGGGGAAAGGAGAGGAGGGGAGGTGGGGACGAATGGATGATAGGGGTGACGGGCAGGGGGGGGCGGGGGGGAAGGGGGGTGTGCACTCATGTTAGCAGGTCGTAGTATAGCCATAGACCCTCGCATCCCTAAATGCCGGGACGGAGCACGTCGGGTTTTCACCAACCAGGCAGACATTGCTTGCACCAAGCGCGAAGCGCCGTGAGGTATGGGGCGAGTCGCATGGAGGGGTGAGCTGCATCCTGCTAAAAGAACCGCCTGTGAGGCGGGGAGGGGGGAGATCTAGGCGTGGTTGCTCATCAGGTTATCATGGTTGCCACTACTGTTACTGCAGCATCCACTGGTGCGAGTCGCAATTGTTATCGTACGCCTTGACGTGGGCCTTTAAGTGACAGCCTTTACTTGGCCCAGCCTTCGAAGGCACGACAGGGTGGAAGGCTCGTGCTGCTATCTGCTTTCTCGGTGTCGTGTCTTCAAATTCGTCGTGCTTCTCCTCTTTAGGCCAGACTCGCGCCAAAACCGGCGAAACATCAACTACATATTTTCCCGATATACGGGACGCTTCACCCGCGCCGCTTCGCACGACCTTGCGTGGCATCGCCTGGCATGGCATGGCATGGCATGGCATGGCATGGCATGGCATGCGATGTCGTGCGACGCGATGCGAGCAATGCGTCCCGTGGGTCGGAAAAACAAGTTTGCCTGATGTGTCGCCGGCTTCAGCGAGAGTTTGGCCTGCAAAGGGAAAATAAGACTCTGCAGGCCAAACTCGCGCCAAAATCGGCAAGACATCAGCCCAAACCCTTTCCCAACACACGGGGCGCATTGCTGGCACCGCTTCGCAAGACATAGCATGGCATCCCCTGGAATGGCATAGCATGGCATGGCACGGCATGGCATCGCATTGCACGGCATCGCCTGGCGTCGAATCGCGTTGAATCGCATCACATCGCATCGCACGACATCGCATGGCATCGCCCGGTATGTCGTGCGATGTCGTGCGAAGTGATGCGAGCAATGCGTCCCGTGTACACATCAGGGAAAGGGTTTGGCTGAGGTTTTGCCGTTTTTTTTGCGCGAGTCCGGCCTGCAGAGCAAAAACACGACGAAATCAGCGCCTTGTCTGTCCTTTGGAGGAAGGACTGGTGAGAAAACCGTCGAAACAACAGTCACACCCTTTCTCGATACACGGGACGCATTGCTCGCATCGCTTCGCACGACATCGCATGACATCGCGTGGAATGGCATGGCATGGCAGGGCACGGCATGGCATCGCAGGGCATGGTATGGCATCGCATGGCATGGTATCCCGATACACGGGACGTATTGCTCGCATCGCTTCGCACGACGTGGCATGACATCGCCTGGCATGGCATAGCATGGTACGGCATGGCATCGCAGGGCATGGTATGGCATCGCATGGCATGGTATGACATCGAATCGCGTTGAATCGCACCGCATCGCATCGCACCGCACGACATCGCACGGCATCGCCCCCATGGCATGGCATGGCCTCGTCTGGCATCGCATCGCACTGAACCGCACCGCACCGCACCGCATCGCAACAACTACGAAAGCATTGCGCGCTTCTTGCCTGTCCCAGGTGATGTGCGAGACGCGAAGAGGGGCGACGTTTTTTTCCGCGCGGGTGCCGCCTCCCAACCTCGGGTCGACTTTCCGACCGCGCGCTATCCCAGCCGCGCTCTTCGTCCCCTTGGTCACCCCGTCATCTGACAACAGATTCGCGCTTTCATCGATCCCGGCGCCGGTCCTAGCCAGGGACCGCCCACCCGGATGACGCCCCCCGAATGACGGCGAACCCGAAAAACCTCTCAGTCCACCGGCACCGGCAGCGCGCGCGAACCGCGACGGCAGCGGCGGTGGTGTCTGGGAGGCATCCGCTGCGCCGTTCTCCCCCCACGGCCGCGAAGGTTCAGCTCCGACGAGGGGAGGGGGAGGGGACGGGGGGGACCAAACGTGGAGCGGCGTGTTCGCGGTGACCTTGATGTGAAACGTCCGCCCCTCCCGGCACAGCCTACACGCCTGCCGCGAACACTCGGAGATGTTGAGCATATCCGAGGGGCTGGCGAGGCCGGAGCGGAGCGCTATTCTAAGGGCAGTCTTCGCCACCTGTACCGCGGAGGTTTTTTCCCGCGCTACTGGTGATCGGTTTTCGTAACGAAGGACGCGACAAATGCAGGACGGGGCGGGACGGGGCGGCCAGGGCGCGGTGGAGAGGGGGGGGGCGGTGAGCGAGCGAACGGGGAGGGGGGGGGTGGAGGTTCATGAGCTTGCCTTGGTACATTGTGCACCAAGCTTACGAAAAGTGTGTTGTGCCGTGCAAATGCGATGGTTGGGGACACATGAGGTGCTCCCGCTGGGCCAACGAGGTTTGACGTCAAACTTCTCTGAGAGAAAGCGAAACAACTCATTTTTACGATAATAGGGGTAGCATTATGTTTTGTGCCTTCTGAGGCAAATGCTAATACTTCTGACAGACACGCCTCCTAAACTGAAGAAACACTCAATTAAGGCATGCCTTATTGCTGGAGTATCGTTTCGCGTGTACACATTTTTTTTTCATGTATACCTAGGGCATAGGATCGTTCATCGGGTACGATACGCACTATCCCTTTTTTTCTCGAGGCCAGGTCTTGGCTGGGGTTGATTTGAAGCGAGAAGACGCAGAAAACAACCAAGCCCATCCCACCCCTATACATACATACCGTAGCATGCATCACGACTGGAAAAATGATGGCTGCGGAGAAATCATCACTACCGCCACCGTCCTCGTCGCGTGCCACCGTCATCCATCTGTCTACGGTTGCTACCCCGCCTACTCCCCTACGCCACAACATTCGTGTCTCTTTACACCCCGGTGCATCCACCTCCGCCGCGAACGTCAATTCCGCCCCCTCCCTCACCCGCATCCTTCGCTGTCTCCGGCGCCGGCGCTTCGTCCGTGCCTTCAATCTGTATACCCGAGCCGTCCCCCTCACGTCTCCCGGTCCGGTCGTCGCCGACGGGGGTATCCGTAGCGGGAGGCAGGGGTGCCAGGACGACGTCGTCGCTCGTTGGAACACTAGACGCCCGGTGGTTGCCACCTTCATCCGCTTTCCCGACAGCGCTTGTTGACGCGACATCAGGCGTCTCCTGGCCGCTACCACTATCTCGTTCGCGGGAGCCAACCCCCTCCGCCTCCTCCGGCTGGTCACCCTCCGCTTCGAGCGGCGGCGTTGCGTCCCTCTTTCCCGCGTCGGCGCCGGAAACGCCTCCTGCTTCTTCTACTTCCTGAACTCCGCCATCCGCACCTCCTTCTCTTTCTCCTCCGTCCCCCTCAGGGTCGTCGTCGGCGTCGTGGCCTTCTGAGTCTAGCCCCAACCCCTCCACAGCAGGAACGCTCGGTCTCGGTATTTCTCCCTCTAGGCCCTGGTTCTGGCCTCCTTCCTCGCCATTGCGTTCACCGGGGTCGGCAGCGCTTCGGTCCTCTTCTCCAAGCCCGGCGGCGGCTAGGAGGCCCTCCCCTGGGGCGTCGTCGCCCTGTGCGCTGCACCTGCTACTGCTGGGGGCCGTCGATGCGGAGTCTAGAGATAGGCGACTCTCGCCAGGAGACGCCCCTGCACCCCCCTTGCCGGCGCCACCTGTATTGTGTGGGGAGGGGAGACGAAGGTTGTTGTTGTTGCTACTGTTGTTGTTGTTGTTCTCAAATTGACTCATCGGCAGGTGGCTTTTTTTTGCTGATTTTTTTTTATCTTAGTTGGCATTAGTTGGTTAGGTAGTCCAGTCATTACTGGGGACCATAGTAAACAGGACCAACATAAAGTTGGTAAAAATAGGGATAAATATACGTATAGCTTTCATCTTCACCGTAGGTCCTATTTACTATCGTCCTCCGTAATAGGTGTGTCGCTGAAACGCATGAAGCGACTGCGATTCACAGCCCTGTTGATTATGGATGGCTACAGTAGTAGGTTTACCTCCAATTTTCTCCTCAGCAGTATAGCCCGATATGGTTTCGTGTCCGTGCCCTTCAGAGCCTCCGCCTTCCTCCTCATCAGGAGCTCCTTTCGCGGAGGGGTGGTTGCCCATCTTGAGGGTGACGCCTTTGCCGTTATATAGCCGTTAACCTGTCATACATACAGCATACATGCGGAAAGCGACGTTTGTTTGTGCCGTTTTTTTTTGTTTCGGTTGATATTGGTTTCGAAGCTCCTGCTCCACAGAGACACTCGGGGGAGGCACAACAGTCCTCAGCAAGCTCTCTCGCAGTTCCATATGAACCGTAGGCTCGGGGTCGGCGACCATGGACCCGTCGTCTGCGTCTTGCGTGGGCTCCCCTGCCGACTCTAGCGCCGGTTCGAGCGACATGGCGCCATCTATAGGCATCTGCAAAGTTATCATCGTAATCCGGAGAGGCTCGGTAGTAGGGGTTATTTAAGTCCCATCATTCTATCCGTTCGACACCGTTTGGCTTTGTGCACAGGCGAGATAGGCATCCGAACGTGGACCCTTAACCTCGTGTCGTTTACAGCAGTTCTTCAAGACCCACACAACAGCGTGCGAGCCGTGCGAGAGAGGAGGTAGAGTTATAGCCAGCAAGCACCAGTTATGCTCAAGACATTTGCGGCCCCTTTAGTATCCCCGCAAGGGAATGCCTCCAGGGCTTGGCGAACCGTAACAAAAACCACCCAAAATTATGCGGAACAATTACGAAAAAAACACTTTCATCGTAATATGACCGAAGGGGCCCCTGAAGTATTCTGTTATGTATCGTACCAGTTAGGAAGTTCAGGTTTAGATTGCCGCGCAAAAAAAACATTCGTACACTTACACCAGGTATGTGATACGCGTAAATAGAAAACCATGTCCCGAAAAATGAGAACCGCGGGTATACTGACATCTCATAAAACGTTTGTTATATTTTGGGACATAGTGGTATACGGTATCACGCTCAAGAAGACTGGCCTATCACACTATTTGTACCACAGAGATTATCATGTATATTTTGCTTGCGGTGCCCCCTTCTACGTTTTTTTTCTTCATTTTCTTCACTTTCTTCGTTTTCCCCTGTTTTCTTGTTCTTGTTATTTTCTTTGTTTCTTTCGTTTTTTCCTTTCTTGTTATTTTCTTTGTTTCTTTCGTTTTTTCCTTTCTTTCCGTTTTTCTCGTTCTTATTATTTTCTTTGTTTCTTTCGGGTTTACTCTCTTTCAACGCATCTGGATTGCTAGCATGTGTATGTCGGGGCATGTCGTATATACATGGCCTCGCATTGTCTACTCCGCTTACTGCATTACAACGTAGTATCTCTGTGTCGTGGTTTTGTGACCACAGACCTTGTCCCTCTCTAGGTTGAAGAATCGGCACGGCCACTGGGTGTGCTGGATGTCGACGGGTAGAAAAAACGGTTTAATGTGCTGATGTACTGACGACCGAGCATTTAATATTACGGGGGGGCAATTAAATAGGGGACCTACGGTACATACAAAACCTATATACTTACCTCTTTTTACCAGGGATGCGTATTTCCCGGTAGCGGTAATTACCCGAAATTAATAGGGCTCGAGGTAATCACCTGTGTTGCAGTGCCCACAAAAACAAAACAAAAAGTCTTGACACAGAGATACTGGAACCACATCTACCCCGGTTGTTTTTCCTGTAGGACTTTTCGTAATTCTGCTCTAGCTCCGAACTTTCCCATTAATCCATAACTTGGCAAGGCGGATATACGCTCCTTGGTACACTCCCTTCAGCATCCCAAAGCGGCAGCAGATTCCGTGGCCTCCTTCGATGCGGACCTCGTCGTTGAATTTTGAAAATGTGGTTCCAGGCGCTCGAACATGTGGTTTCTTGTACTGTAGCCAAGTGTTTTTTTCTGCTGCAGAACGGGCACAAGGAATTCCTCGTGCTCGTTTTTCAGCAGAAAAAAAATACAAAAAACACCTCGTGCTCGTTCTACAAGCGGAAAATAAAATACTTGAATACAGTACGAGAAACCGCATGTTCAAGCGATTGGAACCACATTTTCAAACTTCAACGACGAGGTCCACATCGAAGGAGGCCACGGGATCTGCTGCCGCTTCGGCACACTGGCGGGAGTGTACCAAGGAGCTTCTATCTGCCTTGCCAAATTATGTATTAATGGGAAAGTTCGGAGCTAGGGCAGAGTTACGAAAAGTCCTATAGGAAAAACAACCGGGATAGATGTGGTTCCAGTATCTCTTTGTCCAGAGATTTGATAAAATCGCTGTTTTTTTGTGGGCACTGCAACACAGGTGTAATATTTTTTCAGAGGAAATTATTATTTTGTTCCCCATCCCCGGGTAAATAACGCCTCCATATAGAATGGAAACCCCCGTTTTTTTTTTTTTAACGCTGCCAAGCTGTGCAGCAGAGCAGAGCGCTACGTAGGCACCCACAGACCCCTGCGATACCACACAGATAGTATGCAGAGAAATTGGATGTTACGGGGAGCGGAATCATCGAAGGAATGTACTACGTAATATAAAATACAATCGTATATATAAAATATGAGCTAACATATTCGAATGGAAAGGGTGAACTCGGCGCAGATGCAGCTGGGACGCTGCGATTTCGTTGAGGCGTCCAGCGTCCACGTTTACAGTTTTTAGTCGCGGATAAGGTCGCGATCGCTACACGCGTACGAAGCAGCGCACTGCTGTAACTGCGCACTTCCTGCTTTGCGCTTTGTGTGTTGCTGGTTTACCTCGCGACATAAGTATATTCGTACATGAGAGATCGCTATCAGCACTACGGAAGGAGTCCTATTATTCCAGTGTTAAATGGCTGCAGGACGGAATCAACGAGGACATGAACAAGTGGAAAATCAACTGAAACCGATGATAATTTATTTACTCAAGCACTTGCATTGTGCGCAACTGCTACCTATTACCGTGTACCTCGTGGTGCAGGTAGAGTGTAGCGTGAAAATCATTAAAAATGGCTGTCCGAAGGCCTGAACGAATCTTATACTTGTGCTTCATGTAGTGCATGGGCCACACGGGGATGATAAATTTTGTCCCCCCCCCAAATTACGCCCTTTTTTCCTCGAATGAGAGGAAATAGGGTTTTTTTTTGGAAAGGCTGAAAAAGGCTGTTTCCCGGTAATTTTTGGGTTCTGTGAGGGTATAACCTGCTGAGCTATAGGGGTAAAAGATCGATCGATTACCCAGCCCAGGGTAATCCTTATAACACTCTCCCCCCCTCTGAACGGCGGGATATTTGGGACGTCGGTACCGTATACGGCCGTACGTTGACCTACCCGCTTCGTTTCAATACCTGGGGAACCAGGGAGACGTGTTTTTTAGGGACGCACGCGCAAGCGTTTCTATAAAAGAAACGTTCGAAGCGTTTCTATAAAAGAAAACGTTCGAAGTGAGATTCGAACCCGTGTCCTCGACGACGTCAAATGTGAGGGTTTAACCTGCTGAGCTATAGGGGTAAAAGATCGATCGATTACCCAGCCCAGGGTAATCCTTATGACAGTTCCGGGTGAGGAAATACGCATCCCTGCTTTTTACTAACCATATTCGGTCCTATTTACTATGGTCCCCCATACACAGCAGTGCAGGCCCTCTTCTTGCGTCACCCGCTAACCGGGTACGCACGAGGTATGAGAGATGCCCGGTACTGGTGTAATTCCACTTATACTGCTGTACGAGTACTCGTAGCTCGTAGCCCTCTTGAACAGTGAATCGTTGCTGTTGCGATACTGCTCCTGAACCAGGTAGGCTGCTGGGACGAGTCACACTCCACACGTGTACCTCGTACGTCGTATGCGTACCAGGCATGTTCAAACAAGTGAGTATATACCCTTGGGTTACAATGTACGGGTACGCAGGAAGCGATGCACATACCTTACATACTACAGTAGGCACCCACCCGTGCTGTTATCTAGAAGGAAAAGAGGGTACAGCAGTAGGCAGCAGTTACGCAGTGTCTCCTGCTGTTGCTGCTGTTGTTGTAGCTGCTGCTGCTGCTGCCATCATACTGCACTTCCAATACATACGTACGCGAGTTGTTATCCTATGGTCTGCACTCCTTGCCAATACTGGTGGTGAAAAAACACTATCTGGTCGGTCGGTGCGGCGCAAAGCAAACACGTTCAACAGCCGAGTATTGCCATGAGGAAAAGTGAACCACCCAGCAGCCAGCACTGCTTGCTGTCGATGGTGGTCACCACTTGACCACGGGATGGCATGCCAGAGGTCGAATGCCTGGCACAAAGGGACTCAACAGGCAGCTGGAGGCCAAGGGGCACAACACCTATGTTTAGGAAACCCTGATGTTGGTGATGCTTTTACGCATACCATACCATCCAGCATATTGGCGACACGTGATACGTGACCGCAGCACACAACTACGTATCGATTAGTATTCATAGTAGCGGCACATCGCCTCTACGAGAGACACCTGCAGCAGCAGCAGCAGTAACTCGACGCCTGCACGCATTTTGCCGTCTGCCCTGCTACACCGACTACCTGCTACGGACCTTTTTAGGATGATGAATCGGCACGGACACTGGGTGTGCTGGATGTCGACGGGTAGAAAGGAAGGTTTAATGTGAAGAACACACACACACACGCTGCTACTGAGCCGTCTCGGGGGGACACTGCTGCTGCTGCTGCCGCTGCCGCTGCTGCTGTCGACACCAACACCGATGTACATTCACAGCAAGCGCTTTTTTGTACTGCTGTCACTTCGGCCTCTCTTCCGACTTTGTACTGCTTGCTGTGCGAGCCTTCGGTCCCTGTCATCCTCTCAGGCAGGCCGAGACTTCAACTTACGTTGATCACCATGAGCTTATAACGAAGGGTGAACATATAGCTTGCTGCTGAGAGAGGCGATTCTCAATCACGCCATCTCACAGAGGTAGTGCATCACAACGACATCCGTCCGCTTGACGCACTGCTTGCCGCGGACGAGCCCACATAGCGGGCAGCTAGCAACCAAGTAGAGCCTACATTGCGCCATGCACAAAACACGGGCGACACAGCGCGTTCGCCAACCGCGCGTGAACCAACCCCCCCCCCCCCACTTCCACACCACCCACCTCTAGCAGGACAAGAAGGGAGCCCTGATCCCGCTATCAGCCCCCGGCACAGCACCTCACACAGAGAAGTGAGTACGCAGCAGCAGCAGCAGTACGAAGCGGGTATTTCAGCTGGACTTTTATGCTTGGATGGTGCGATGACGCCCTCTCTCCCTACTCTGTCCTCGCGGAGAGAGGGGTGGCTGTGCCGATCCGTCCAAGAGCCCTATGTGCCTCGCACGCCCAGAGCCCTCTCCCAAGCAGCCCTCAGGAAGCCCTCTGCGGTTGTTGGGTGCAGGAGGCTGGGAGCTGGGTGGTCTGTTTGATGACAGACAGACGACGAAAAACTAAAGCACTCTGGTTTCTGTTCTTTCCACAATTATACCAGGTACAGTGTGTCCCATCAAAAAGCGTAGATTTTACATACATTCTCCGTAGATCTTCTGAGCCCCATAGTTTATTTTCACTCGTACAAGGTACAAGCAGTTTTGGTTTCAGTTGGTGCACGCGTACCGCGTACCAGTTCTACCATAATGTGGGGAAACTTAAATTCCATACTCTGTGCGCGAGGGTTGACTGCGTTGGAACGGTCCCAGGGTTGGGAGTGAGGCGACGCTGCCATGGCGGCGAGAGTGACGCTGAGCCTTGACTGGGTCTACTAAGCTAATCCGGGCACCGACCACATGATGAGGATAGGGTCTATACTCCATTTATTTCCGTCGTTGCTGTATCCTTTTTTATATTCCGATCTTTTTGTACTCGGCACCTTGTGTGCGTACAGACTACAGACACAGCAGTAACAGAAGTTGTTGTGTAGGCATTCTTCTGATTTGGTCGCGCGTTTGCTCTGAAGACACGCACACAACAGCCAGCAGCAGCCTAGCAGCAGCCAGCAGCAGCATTGTATTGCCACAAGACGAGCGCAAGAAGCACCCCAATGATAAACTGTGAAGCTTATTTTTTTCGGGACGTTACGTAAGAAATCTGGATTCAGAAATCATGATCAGAAACTCTAAATCCTATATACCAGGTACGACGTACTACCGGATATATACAGCACCAGGTACAAGACACCCACTACCTGGTACCAGATACGCAATAAGAAACCGAAAACATGGTCCAGGCTGGATCTCTTATTTGAGAGAGGGCTTTCTACACAATTTCAAGAAAACGATTCCCGATTTTCTTATTTTCCTCCAAATTTCAACCTGGATATCCTATGAGCCTGTTTCTTGTACTACTGTAGGTAACCTGTACTTTGAGAAACGGGAAAGCTGGTTCAGTTATTTCAGAATGAGCACGTTCCACACTATCTACGGTATAATAACGGCGTCCGAGCGTCTTTTTTTCCTGTAAAACTCAGCCTGACGTTCTTATTGCTCGTTTTCTTTGTAGACGCCCAATACATTGAGGCGTTACAGTATTGGCCCAATACTGCTGCTGTAACGCCTCAATGTTCAAGCAAGATTGGCGTTGCCACACCAACAAGGTCTTCTTCTGGCTTCCAGGGAGGGTGTTCTCGTAATAATGTAATGAATGGCATCCCCGTATCGTATATATTTAATTTTAATTATTTCTCCCCCCACACATAGACACACACTTCCTAAATTATACAGCCAGCCTCAGATTGTGTCCCCCTCATACGGGATGTACATCCTACATGAGGACATATAAAATCCGTAAGTACGCGCGATCGAAGTGTTACACTCAGCTATAGCAAAGATGAGCTTCGACGAAATCCTCGAGCTCACAGCTAGCTGTTGTTTTTTTGTTTTTTTTTAATATATATCCCGCTAACTGTACGAGGCTTTTTACCTGTTCACTACTCGACCCAGGCGCCAGACGTTTTGGCGAGGCAATAAGACAGGACATTTCGTGGTGCCACGTGTGGATGACCATCAAGCACATACCAGGCGAGACAACCCGAAAAAAATATTTGGTATATTGTTTTTGTCGTTTATTACGTGCATTCTCCAGTGGCTTCGTAGTTGAAAACTGCGGGCATGAAATCCCTTTCTCTGCATGTTGTATGTACGAGTAGCGGATTTCGGTGATGTCTTCTTACGTCAATGTGGGTAGTGTGGGCCACGGCGAGCGTCCCGCCCCGTCCATCCGCCCATCCGTCTTCTACGGTGGAGGTAGCAGCGTGCTGCTCGATGTCACTATCAGATGCTTCAACTAATTAATTACCTCCCGCACTATTTGTATATGGCTGTCAGCGCGCTACCGGAATAAAAACTCCACACATCACACAGATGAGAAGCCCATGATGTATTTCATGACGATACAGATATTTCGCGGACACATAACTCTCGCATGATTACGGTACGTTGTTATAATCAGGCAGGGCAGTCCTCGGGATTTTGAACAAAAAAAAAACGCGGGACTCGGTTGGACGGGATCGGGACCTACTGACGTTTTCACGGGATCAATTTGGACGGGGATCGGGATATCACAACCTGCGCGGTATCACTTTTGGATGGGAACGGGAAGGTAACTGTATCACGAGGCGATCGTCCCGAATCCTGTGAAATCCCGCGCTAAAAATCCCGAGGAATGCCCAGCTGCTTATGATGACTCTCTCTTCAGCGATGATGGTCCACGCCTGAGAGTGGCTACCCACCGCTGGGCATATTCTACAGGAGGATGAGGAGGATGCACTCACCCGTAGGGCAAGATAGACGTCGTTCTGTCTGTCCTTTGAAGCCACCAATCAGTGCACGCGGGTATATTTTTTGTACGTAGCGCATGATCAATACCACCACCAACCATCGGAGGGGTTCGACACGGTCATTTGATAAATTTGCCTCTCATCCACCAAAAAAACGCTGAGTCAGCCTCGCAAAACGTTTAAAACGAAAAAAAAAAAAAAAAAGTAAGCAAGAATACAACACTACAACACACAAGAGAGTACGATACACCGCCACACGACACGCCAACCTCCTATGGAACACCTCCTAAAGAGGCTGCTTAATTTATTTCAAGGTCGCCCGAGAAATACGTCGATACGGATAACAAGGTGCCTCACTCATGGTCAGTCACGTAGACATTGTGCGTTCGCAAGCACTCCAATTTTATACCTATGATACCTCTGACTCCAGATACATGGTGCTGCTACTACTGTACACTACGTACTGGCCCTCTGAATTATGAGAGAGTCTGAACAAGAAACTCAGCTTTCCATTTCCGGGAAAATAAGAAATTCAGGAGCGGTTAAGCTGAGTTTAGCATGGAACACACCTATTCTCAAATAAGAATAAGAAATATACCCTGGGTCGGCATCCCGGTTTCTTATTAGAGGGCCGGTACTTCCGTACAAGGCGGTAGGTGACGATCAACCAATCAGATTCAATAAAATCCAACATCAAGCACGCCATCATAACCGAATCAAAATCGCAAATAAGCGCCCCCCCCCCCAGAAACGACCCCTCCATACTTCGTACGACACCAACACGCGGACGAACAGCGGCGGCGGGCGTAAAACAAAAAAAAAGACACAGACACAAAAGCTCCACAACAAACAAAACCACGCACGATTATTTAGTCATGAATTCCCGCCCATGGCACACCGCACGATGCAGAATAGATAGCTA
>MEHQ01001995.1:181712-433518 GCA_008828725.1 Saccharina japonica | reverse complement strand
GTCTGCAAATCCAGTTTTTAATCAAATCAATACATGGGTTTTCGAGAGTCTGAAAAACATGTTTTTCAGCGTAAAAAGTGTACAATTCAAACAAGTCAAATTATGGTCGATAGGATAGAATTGTTTGTGGCAGTTAGTTGTTAAAGATGGCAAAAAAAAATTGTATGCTGTATCTAAACTTTAATCAAATCAGTTAAGGCGATTTTTTTTTTCACGTTGGAAGTCTATAGTTTACTCGTATACCTTAATTTTAGTGTACATGGCTTCGAGCATTTCTTTTCGACGTAAAATAATGTACACTATAATCGACTCAAATTATGGCCGATTTGATAGTGTTTAATTTCGTAGTTGTTAATGATAGCAATTTATTTTTATTTTATTCAGGCTGGAAATCTATACTATAATCATGTCAATTAGCTCAATTTTGTGTGATAGCCTCGGCTAAAAAAAATATTCAAAACAAATGCATACTATAATCAAGTTAATTTAGGGTCGATAAAATAGTGATTTTATTGGGAGTTGTTGATGCTGGCGATTTTTTTTTTTTATTGTTGGATGTCTATACTTTAATCAAGTTAATATTTTGTTTTTGGTGTAGGTGTCTTGGAAGTATATTTTTCCACGTGAAAAAATGTACACTATAATCGACTAAAATTATGGCCGATTGGATAGTGTTTATTTTGGTAGTTGTTAATGCTGGCAATTTTTTGTCTTTGCATTCTGGATGGAAATCTATACTTTAATCAAGTAAGTTAAGTCATTTTTGTGTCCCAAGTCTTGAACATTTTTTCACGTCGAGCATTTAATCTTAAAAAAAAAGGTTAATAAATTATGACTATAAACGCTATGGGTAATGTCGCACGGGATCAACAAGATATTTTCACTTTTTTTTCGTTTCAAGTGGCTGTTATTTGCCCCACTAAAATGGTGCAGCACCTCCCCCAAGGTGTCTGACAAGGTACCTCGCCGCTAAGGGTGCTTCAAGGTTAGCCGAATGGCCAGATGTCACCGCTAAGGGTGCTTCAAGGTTAGCCGAATGGCCACGTGTGTACTGATGATGTGGTTGATGAGTAGAAAGAACGGGTTTAATGTGAAGACAACAACAACAACAACAACAACAGGTCGTACTGTAGGTATCATACGAGTAGTAGGTGTATCAGGCCGTGTATCCCTGAGCTCGTGTGATGTGGTGTCCTTACGGCTATAGATGATTGATAGAATATCATACAGGTGAAGAGCCTAGTGGCGCTAAGATTGTTCTCGTATACAGAAGTTTCCTTGGGTACATCAGATAGGCCGTAGCACAGAAGCTTTATAAGTCCATAGGAGGATTCTAAGCACTAGAAGCTTCCTAAGGACGAGATATCTCGTAGGATTAGCGCTTAGAATATCATGGGAACGATATTACCCCTTGGATAGGATATGGTATTATCCGTTGGACAGAACAGATGTTTCTTCAGAATGGCTAAACACCACAGGAAAGTTCCAGTGGCTGCTGTAGCTATCCGATTAACGGGTTGTTGGCAAGGAAGTACTGTAATCTCCCGTTAAGCCGATCGAGTAAAAGAGTCTGCTCTCAGGCAGACTCCCCCCCCCCCAGCCAGGTCACTTCTCTTTTCAGCCCCCTCGTCTTCTCATCTTTCCCCTCATCTTCCAGTCATCATCAGAGGTTAAATAATAATAACAAGAGGTCTTTCCATATCGAAGAAGAAGCTCGCTTTCAAGCTCAAGCAACGAACAAGCGTATCTCCATTCCCTTCTATCATCGTCCCTACTCGGTCGTCACTTCACACCTGGCGGCGAACGGCAGGACCGCTGAGCTTGGATCGCCTTTACTTCCCTTCTTTATGTGAGATTTTTTTTTTTTTTTCCTCTGGTTTTTATTTCTCATGGTTGAATAGAAGAAGTCATTTTATTTGTACCTTTATTTTCTTTGCAGCTTAGTAGAGCAGGGTAGCACGTAGCCAACAAGCACAACACGAGTGAGCGAGGCAACATGCATTGCTTTCCTTAGTGCTGTAGGCAGTGGCTTCTCCGCGCGTAGAGGATACAGTCTCACTACGAGCAGCGCTGTAGCCCAAGTACCTGGTACGAAGCAGAGCATTTCGTAGTTCATTAGCTAATTTCCTGCCTCTCTTACAGCTCTCGATGTCATGGTATAAAACCGTACACTGTTTGTGAGGAGCTACCATATGAGGAGACGTGTACACGTGTGGGTTAAAACCTACGCGTGTACCTCAACAGTAGCAGTAGCCACTTGCTCCTCCCGTTGATTTCGAGGCGCATATGCACGCCGTCCAGACTCCGTAATGAGCGCGCTCTCTTGATGCATGCGATCGGCTAGTACGCTTGCAAATTTTGTGCCCTCTACTACGTCCCCCTCGCGCGTCCTTCATTTTTGAGACGTACCCAGGTCAGGTTGTTCTCTGGACTTTTGTTTTTTTTTCCTAAATATAACACGTGCCGACGCGTAACCATTTTTGTGCGATAATAACGCGTTGCTCCTTAGCGTAGCGTTCATGGCTTCAGGCTTGAGTACGTATACCCATTGCCCCGTAGATTTCTCTTCGTTTCCATTGATTAAACAGGATGTGCTTACCTATGTACAGCAGTACAGCAGTGCACGTCCTATCAAAGTCCGTGTTTCTTATTTTTCGGCGGGAAATGGACCTGCTCGTACGATACAGAGGAATCCACTGCCCCCCCCCCCTACCTTGAAAATATATACAAGTATATACGAACGTATATACATATGTACTTGTATGCTCGAGCTCTCGTAAGAGAAGCGGGGCGACATTAGTACGACAGTTAAGCAGAGCCCATTGGTACCCCCGCCAGAGACACGTATGCACGTATGATACGAACGAACGTTAAGAACGTATACATATGTCCCAGTTAGGTACCACAAGAAAAGGCTCCACTCGTGCACCGATGGCAGCCCCTAGTCATTTTGCCAGTTGTTGTCTTTTTCGTTGCCCGACTCAGAGCACGTACCGGATAATAATTGTTTTTGTTTTTTGGGGCTCGCAGGCTGAGTAGGTTTTGCAATAATTATCAGTAGGAATTGCGCACACACGCAGACACCGAAACATCGTGCGTGGCCACCGCAGAGGAAATAGCTTGGCACGTGGAAAATTTTGCAATTGAGCTACAACAATATGTACGTAGCGATTTGAGAGCCTGATAGCGTTATAATAATTTTCTTGCTGTTATCACGCTATGCCTCCAGTGTCCGCGCATCGTCCCGTGCTCCAGAGTTTGTTGTTTCATCTCGAGTAGAGATGTTACAGCGGAGTCACAATCGTTGTCAACCATTAGTAATAAACACGTACGACTGCTACGTACGACTGCTGCCCTTCCTTTCTTTTTTTTTTTTTCTCTCTTTTTTTTTCTCGATTCATGTCGCCAGGCTACACATACGTACTGTCCAATCCTTGCCGTATATGGTTGCTGTTTGCCGGCGCCTTCTGCCCTTTATTCTCTGACGACAAGGCACATACACGCTGCCCAAATAAATCCCGTATGAAACAGCAGTACTGCTTTTATTCATACCGATCGGATGATTGCGACGTAGACTTGAAAAGGGCTCACGGTCTCTTGCCTGACAAAGCTATTGACACAACAAGTACGTAAATGCTGGTCGGAAATAAAATAACATAGAAGTACGGCAGCACCGCCGTATTCCAGCTATCGACAAAACAAATACTTAAATGCTGGCCAAAAATGAAATAAAACAAAAATACGGCCGCAGCAATGTACTCGAGTTTATATACTCGATACACATCCACTTTCTTGACGTAACGGGAGAAGTTTTCTTTTTCAATTGTTGCCACACGTTTTCACATATATTATTGGGGTTCCTCGAAAAACCGATATGTGCGTCGATCTTCAAAATTACGGGCATAAGCCATTCCTCGTTTCCAAAACTTGGTGCTGCCCCGTTTTTGTTTTTCTTTCGCCCGATACTTTGAGCAACTACCCAGTGCCGGCATGCTGCAATTTTTTTTTTCTCTTTAAAAATATATTTTAAAGCTCGCCCAACTGCCGTGTTTCCGGTACTTCTAATTGTACTGGCACGACCGGCCTTGCACTGCCAATGCCCAATATCTGTCACGACCTGATATCATACTTGCAAATTTTGGGGTTATTCAAAACAAATCCCTAATTTCGTATTTTTATAAAACATAACCCCAGTGACGTAGACTCGACTACCATCGATTTACAGTGCGAGAATCTTACCATACATTTGACTCTCTCGTACTCCGTGACATTTGAGTCGATACGGCACTAAAAGTGTGGCACACCATTTCTCCCCTCCCGTACGTCCCCATATTTCACATATTTCTGTTGGTTATTTTTTTTTGTTTTCGGTTTAGTTTTCAGAGTTTTTGGTTTCCTTCTTTGAGTTGTGTTTGGTTTGATGGTGGCTATAGCCGCCCTTCCCAACTCTGAGCCTGGATCTGCCCATCTTCTTCACCTGGACAACCCAAGTGGAGACTTCAGCGACACCCCGGCTCCACCCAAACCTTCCTCTACTCCAGTGCAAGCGTTAACCCCCCGGACCCCAACACCAACACGGTCGACCAGATTTCCTTTCCCTGCATGGCTGGTACACTCATTCTCGGCTCCCCGACGTCCCGCGTGGAAAATTACAAAAAATCTCGTTCGTACGTACGCGAAATGTAACGTTTTTAATACGAGGACGTACCGGTACATACCTGAGCCCACGTGGACAACGCCGGGCCCGTCCGTGCGTGCGTACTCGCAAAAACAATTTAATTCATCATGTCAATTTTGCGGAACGGTGCACCTCTTCTTCGGAAATTACGAGTCCTTCCTTGCTCCGGTTCTGAAAGTATTACAGGCCTCTCTCGTGGGACATCTCTCGTGGGAGCATACCTACATATAATACCAGGTAGATAGATAGACATCTACCGTACACCAGGCATCGCCTTGCTCCATCCTATACATGCCCTCACCATCTTGTGTGCCCGCTCTGCAACGGTGTGCGCGACGCCGACTCCGTTCCTCCTATTATCGCGCGGCATCCAGCAGCACGAGGTCCCTGTGAGTGCTTATATGATACCGTAGAAGTTGGAGGAGATGAACCTCTCCTTGTCGCCTGCTTTTTGTGTTGGCTTTTGTATATATGGGACTGTAGTATGTTTGATATAAAACTGCTCGTCCACCCCGGCTGTCTCGTTTGACCCCTCGGCGCGCAGAGCCTCTCAAACGGGTATGTGTTTATGGCTCTCGAACAGAACCATAATAAACATGTCATCTTGAACTGATGGTCATGTTAGAGCATTGCAGGCGGTACAGGACACCTAATCATAGGAAACGCCTAACAAGAAAGTAGGGCTACGATTTAGAAAAACATAGGAAATTGGGGAGTCGTTATCTTCGAGTTGATGTACACTTGAAAGCACCCTATCCTAAAAAAGAAATCCAGCGTGGACCAAGGTTTTCTGTTTCTTATTTGGTGTCCTGTACTACTACTGCGGTAGCATCAGTTCAAGATGACTTGTTTAAGTTAGTGTTAACAACTGCACGGCGTATCTATGAGGAGTGTCGTGTATTGGTGTACCCCTGGATCCTCGACAGGCCCGTGGACCATGACGTTTTCCACAAAACCTGACAAAAATCTGGACAAATTCGTGGACAGGGCGCGGTGCTAATTTTTTTTTTCTTCCGCTTTCTTGGTGATTTTGCTAAAAACAAATGGGTTCACGTGTACCGTTTTACCGGATAGTTTTTTGTCGGCGGCCGTGGGATGGGACGGTAAAACCGTCGCCAAGTAGGTACCACTGCTGTGGTCGTGTACCATCCACAATTCCGCCTGTCGTTGACTCGCCCCGCCCCTCCGGTGTGTCTCCCCGATTGTACTTCGCCTCCCACCTAGAGTATTTGCCCTCACACCCGCCGTCAAAACCTGGCATTCTTCGCAGTCCCTTTCCGCCAGTGCAGTGCCGTCACTACTGCTGTAGTACCCCCTTCAAGATATAACGGTGACCGCTTTTTGCTGGCAACAGTACGAGATACTTGAGCCTGTCAAATACGTCGTCAGCGGGACTACCTTTTAGGCATGTGACGGGCGTCTAGGCTCGGTATTACAAGATAAGAAATATCAATATATACAGCAGTATATAATATTTATACATCAAATGTGTTATATACGCGTATATACATAAATACATATATAGGTATCTTAGTAGGGCCTAAGCTTCTATATGCTGCGCGGGTGTTACGAGCACCACGGCCTTCGGCGATACGCGCCGAGAGCAACTCGTGTAAACAGCAAAAGGATGGGCAAGCGGTGGAGCTCGGACAAGGGGACGAGACAGACCGAGAGAGTGGCCGGGGGGGTGTTCAAGTACACCCGCCCGCCGTCTCAATGCGTCGACATTGTGGTCCGCGGTATGGTAGGGGACACTACGCCCTACGCGGATAAAGAGACAAGGATAAAGCCCTTCGGGGTGTTAGCCCTGTGGGGGTACGGGAGCCCTTTAGAGGGGACGGACGCCTTGAGGTTGGTGACGTCAAACCAAGGGGTTTCCACATATACGTGTGGCATGTTGGCCCAGGGGACCTGACAATAACAGGTACACCTATAATCAGGCCTTGCCTGGGACCTTCTTTCCATGTAAACATGCTATAAGTAGTATATACATGTAACAGATACATAAAGTTTCCAGTACCTGGCATACTATAAACCAAATATGGGATATATATCTATATATTTTCAAAGGCCAGTTCGGTAGGGTATACCGGTACCGGGGGTATATTTGTTGCGCGTACCGAACTTACCGAAGTGTCGGGTACCGGTATTGAAAAAGTACCGAACTTACCGAAGTGTCCGGTGCCGGTATTGAAAAAATACCGAACTTACCGAAGTCTCGGGTACCGGTATTGAAAAAGTACCGAACTTACCGAGGTGCTCGGTAGGGTATTAAGCACACTACCGATAAAATACCGGTTCCCCGGGTATTGTGGACGAGGGTATACCGGTGCCCGGGGTACATTTAGGTGAGCGTACCGAACTTACCGAAGTGTCAGGTACCGGTATTGGAAAAATACCGAACTTACCGAAGTGTCGGGTACCGGTATCGAAACAATACCGAACTTACCGAAGTGTCGGGTACCGGTATTGAAAAATTACCGAACTTACCAATGTGTCGGGTACCGGTATTGGAAAAATACCGAACTTACCGAAGTGTCGGGTACCGGTATTGGAAAAATACCGAACTTACCGAAGTGTCGGGTACCGGTATTGGAAAAATACCGAACTTAGGGAGTGTCAGATACCGGTATTTACCGAGGAAATACCCCCGGTATACTTCGGTACGTACCCTTACCGAACATACCCTAAATAAATGTGCACTTGTAGCAACAGATGGCGGCGCCAATGACGGAGAAAATGGCAATGCTGCCGCCGCCATCCCAACCACGTAGCAATCGAAAGCACGGTGAGCAGCAGCACCAGCCCCAGCAAGAAGGGCAAAAACAGAACACAGCAGCAGAGGGGCAGAAGCAGCAGCTCCAACTTGGGCAATGCGCTGCTGCTGTGGGCTCTACTGCTGTATACTTGATACAGCCGACGCGTGCCACTGCCATCGAGTGCTACGCTTGAAGCCCGTTCTATACCCCAATCTCCCAACGTCGAAGCTCGGCATACAGTTTAGATAATCGGCAACCTCGCGTAGTGCTGCTGCAGCTGCTGCTGGTACGTCACTATTTAAATACAATTAGTGCAGCGATGGATTCGAGATGTCGCGTTGAAGTCTGTAAATAGGATGAGTACTTTCTCAGGTGAGCAGTCGGAGCTTCTCCCACTACACGAAGCTGCGCAGAGCGTGCCATAGCACCGCCTCGGCGGCGCCTGGAACCCCACCGGCGCGACTTGGTGATGATATCATCTATCCTTTCGCTCCGCACTCTCCGCGATTGTTATGTTGTGTCTGCAGCCGTTCATGGTGGGTGTGAGATGAGTGCGTTGAGACACAGAGCCAAGGACCAGATGGATACATTAATGAATGTAGAGAAGACTGCTGCTGCTGCCACAAAAAAATACCAGGTACCTTGTATAATGTCATAATGTGTGTCCGTATTGCATACATACCCGATCCCCCGGTATCGAGGCCGCACCGATCACCGCCGGTATTGTGGTCGAGGGTATACCGGTACCCGGGGTATGTTCGGGTATGCGTACCGAACTTACCGAAGTGTCGGGTACCGGTATTGGAAAAGTACCGAACTTACCGAAGTGTCGGGTACCGGTATCGAAACAATACCGAACTTACCGAAGTGTCGGGTACCGGTATTGAAAAAGTACCGAACTTACCGAAGTGTTCGGTAGGGTATCGAGCCCGGTACCGAAGAAATACCGGTACCCCCGGTATTGCGGTCGAGGGTATACCGGTACCTGGGGTATATTTGGGCGGGCGTACCGAACTTACCGAAGTGTCGGGTACCGGTATTGGTAAAATACCGACCTTACCGAAGTGTCGGGTACCGGTATTGAAAAAATACCGAACTTAACGAAGTGTCGGGTACCTGTATCGTGGCCATACCGAACTTGCCGAAGTGTCGGGTACCGGTATCGTGGCCATACCGAACTTGCCGAAGTGTCGGGTACCGGTATTTACCGAGAAAATACCCCCGGTACAGTTCGGTACGTACCCTACCGAACATACCTTTCTTTGTAATATGTTTTAGCAATGCCATCTATTATATTCGCACTTCTGTCTTTCTCCCTCGCTTGTCATAACTCAGATATGGGGTCACAAAGTAGGCTCCTCTCCCTCCTCCCCATCTACGTTCCTTGCCTCGGTTTTTATCGCGCAGAGGATTCAGCCTTCCCAACGCTCGTCGATCTTCATCCAATTTTGCTCACTCACGCTCTCGTCCTTTCCGCTATAAATACCCAGTCAAGATTTTTGTTTTTGCGAGAAAACGTCCCTACGAGCATGCACTCGGGGGGGCTCGAAATCACGATCTGGACTCTAACAGGCTTCGTGGTTACCTGCTATCATACCTGTTATCATAGCCCACCGGGGCGACCGGTATTAATAGTAATAGTAACAATACGTTAAAAAATGAATAGGTTGCACAGGTTGTCCGAGTACCTTGGAGTAACGTGTCCCGAGTATTGGAGATAATTCCTTCAGGTAATTCGTGTACTCGGAGTATTTCGGGGTTCAATACTCCGGATACTGCTCGTACTCGGAGTATTTCGGGTATGAACACTCTCGATACTGCTTTACTCAGAATGTTTGGGGGTCCGATACTGCGGGTACTCCTTGTACTCCGACTATTTGGGGCTTCAGTACAGCTCATACTCCAAGTACTCCGAGTATTCAGGCCGCTAATACTCTTATACTCTTAAGTACTCGGAGTACGAAATATACTCGATACTCGGAGTATACTCGGAGTGTGAAGTACGCTAGGAGCATCTTCGCACCATTGTAAAGACTCGGCCGTCATTTCTCCCAGGTCCTGGGAACATGTGACTGGCGTTTATAGCATTTCAAAAACCACAGATAGATGCTCCCATTACCTCGGAGTATAATTAGAGTATTGTCGAGAAAAAAGTACTTCAGGTACTTTCTGTACTCGCAGTATTTCGGTGTCCAATACTCTTTATACTCGGAGTACTCCGAGTGATTTAGATGTTTTTACTCCGATTACTGCTTGTACTCGAGTAAAAGAACTGCTCATACTCCCAGTACTCGGAGTATTTGGGCGTTCAGTACTGCTCATACTCGAAGTACTCCGAGCATTCAGGCCACCAGTACTCTAATACTCTCAGTACTCGGACAATCTGTGATAGGTTGTCAACAATACGACCTTCGTCCTACGTCGCAGTTTGAGCAAGTTGCTGGTAATACTACTGTTGTTGTAAACGATGTGCGTACGGCCTACGTTCGTACGAGGAGGTGATTGCGATATTCGAAGATATTTTAATAAAAACACCTGCTGTACTGGCTGTACCAATTACGTGCCGAAATTTTGAATACAAATTCACAAATAAGAGTTGAAACTTCTGACATTCGAACTTCGAGAATGGTGGGAATGAAGAGCGTAGCAGACAGCAGACGCCCTGAAGTGGCAAACACCTATTATACTAATAACCGGTATTCTCGTATATACCCTATATGTACGACTACTCGTATCATATGGTACTTATTAGGCCCCTTCGAGAAAGAAAGACTACGTACGTAAATTAAAGGGCAGCGGCCAAAACAAGGTATACCTGGTCCGTTTGCAGCCAAAAACAGGTACATAGTTAAACTCAAGTAAAAAACGCACTCTACGTGCCCTGCCATTGGTCCAAAGCTCGTTGTACCTGTTTTTGCCTCTTTAAATCCCAGGTATACCTGATTTTGTCTACTCTGCTTGACTTTCACCTTTTTATATACCCTATATACGACTATACTTATTAAGCCCCTTCGAGAAAGAAAGACTACGTACGTAAATTAAACGGAAGCGGCCAAAACAAGGTATACCTGGTCCGTTTGCGGCCAAAAACAGGTACATACTTAAACTCAAGTACAAGAACGGTGGGAATGAGGAGCGTGACAGACGCCTTCAAGTGGTCAAACTCCTAACTGCATTAAGCTACTGCGTTGGCGGTTTTTCTCTTTTTGCTGTCTTCCTGCAATTGACATTGATTGGATCGTTTTGTATTTAAAGCGATTTGTGTCAGCACATAAACCTTTTTTGGCTCATGCGCAAGTATATAGGTTGGTGGGGGTCCGTTGTGGGTTGTGGGTGAGAGAGGGTGGGTCGGTTGATACCTGGGCCGGTTGTCCCAACACCATCTACCAACATTTCTAGTGAAGCGATGTGCGTCAGCGCAAAACCTTGTACAGGAGTGGATCGGTAGGTATACGTGAAAAAAAAAATGGTACAATGGTTCCAAGATCAAGTTATCGTAAAAAAATGAAACAAAATTAAAAAGGAAAAAAAAATGCTTGCAAGAACCGTACACGTATTATAGGTAGTGGGGGAGGATGGAGAAGAGCCTATTTTGTGACCCTGGGTCTGATTCACGACTATCAATAGGAGTTATTTCCTCAGTTTATATATATTGTATACCAATCCAAGGAGTACCTGGTACATCAAGTTACATATACAATCGCTTGACATATACCTGGTATACACCAGCAGCAGCAGCAGCAGCAGCAAGACACACCATCACCAGACCACAGGAACAAGACCCCACCAACGCCCACCAGCCACTACGAGCAACAACAGCTTCCAGTGCTTCTTCGGCTGGAGGGGGGGGGTTGGCGGTGATGGTGGTGGTGGTAGTGGTGGAGTTTGGTGGCGGTGGTCCGGGTTGCTTCTTTTGTTGCAGGTACAAATCTGGACTGTTCTCGAGAGACGACGGCGCAAGGCAAGCCACCATCACCGCCGTCACCACCCCACCATCACCAGACCACGGGGACAAGACCCCACCAACGCCCACCAGCTACTACGAGAAACAACAGCTTCCAGTGCTCCTTCGGCTGGTGGGGCGAGGGTGGCGGTGGTGGTCGCAGTGGTGGTGGTGGCGGTGGTGGTGGTGGTGGTGGTTGCAAATCTGTGTGTGTGTGTGATGATGCTCTTCCTCTGCTACTGCCGCAACATCCCAGTGACAATTTGCCACTGGTACAGCAGCAACAGAAGCAGCAGCAGCAGCAGGACACACCATCACCAGATCCGAGGAACAAGACCCCACCAACGCCCACCAGCCACTACGAGCAACAACAGCTTCCAGTGCTTCTTCGGCTGGAGGGTGGTGGTAGTGGTGGAGTTTGGTGGCGGTGGTCCGGGTTGCTTCTTTTGTTGCAGGTACAAATCTGGACTGTTCTCGAGAGACGACGGCGCAAGGCAAGCCACCATCACCGCCGTCACCACTCCACCATCACCAGACCACGGGGACAAGACCCCACCAACGCCCACCAGCTACTACGAGAAACAACAGCTTCCAGTGCTCCTTCGGCTGGTGGGGCGAGGGTGGCGGTGGTGGTCGTAGTGGTGGTGGTGGCGGTGGTGGTGGTGGTGGTGGTTGCAAATCTGTGTGTGTGTGTGATGATGCTCTTCCTCTGCTACTGCCGCAACATCCCAGTGACAATTTGCCACTGGTACAGCAGCAACAGAAGCAGCAGCAGCAGCAGGACACACCATCACCAGATCCGAGGAACAAGACCCCACCAACGCCCACCAGCCACTACGAGCAACAACAGCTTCCAGTGCTTCTTCGGCTGGAGGGTGGTGGTAGTGGTGGAGTTTGGTGGCGGTGGTCCGGGTTGCTTCTTTTGTTGCAGGTACAAATCTGGACTGTTCTCGAGAGACGACGGCGCAAGGCAAGCCACCATCACCGCCGTCACCACTCCACCATCACCAGACCACGGGGACAAGACCCCACCAACGCCCACCAGCTACTACGAGAAACAACAGCTTCCAGTGCTCCTTCGGCTGGTGGGGCGAGGGTGGCGGTGGTGGTCGTAGTGGTGGTGGTGGCGGTGGTGGTGGTGGTGGTGGTTGCAAATCTGTGTGTGTGTGTGATGATGCTCTTCCTCTGCTACTGCCGCAACATCCCAGTGACAATTTGCCACTGGTACAGCAGCAACAGAAGCAGCAGCAGCAGCAGGACACACCATCACCAGATCCGAGGAACAAGACCCCACCAACGCCCACCAGCCACTACGAGCAACAACAGCTTCCAGTGCTTCTTCGGCTGGAGGGTGGTGGTAGTGGTGGAGTTTGGTGGCGGTGGTCCGGGTTGCTTCTTTTGTTGCAGGTACAAATCTGGACTGTTCTCGAGAGACGA
The DNA here is from genome assembly GCA_008828725.1 of Saccharina japonica. Classification (NCBI taxonomy): domain Eukaryota; class Phaeophyceae; order Laminariales; family Laminariaceae; genus Saccharina; species Saccharina japonica. Next base: position 420,701 of record MEHQ01001995.1, on the reverse strand, counting down.
CGGCGCAAGGCAAGCCACCATCACCGCCGTCACCACTCCACCATCACCAGACCACGGGGACAAGACCCCACCAACGCCCACCAGCTACTACGAGAAACAACAGCTTCCAGTGCTCCTTCGGCTGGTGGGGCGAGGGTGGCGGTGGTGGTCGTAGTGGTGGTGGTGGCGGTGGTGGTGGTGGTGGTGGTTGCAAATCTGTGTGTGTGATGATGCTCTTCCTCTTCTCCGATCATCGAGCAAGCACGCAATCATGATCGATCACATCACCATCACCTCCTACCTGCTGCCACCAACACGATCGATCATCACCATCACCACCTGCTGCAGCCACCATCACTATCAAGCCTGGGAAGCTTCTCTATAGCTGGTGGTGTGGTGATGGTAGTGGTGGTGTGGTGGTGGTGTGGTGGTGGTGTGGTGGTGGTGATGGGGTGTTTGGTGTGTTTGCTGGTGGTAATGCTCATCGTTGCTACAGTACGTTGCTGGTGGTAATGCTCATCGCTGCTACTACTGCTGGTTTGCTCTACTGTGTAGTGCTGCCGAAAAATCGCAGTGACAATTGCCACTGGTAAGAGCTAGCTAGGGCAGTCACTCTCGCATAGCTCTGCGATCTCGACACCGCTTTCGACACGAACAGTACGGGACGGTGCGCATAAATAGCGGGCGTCTATCAGTCCCGAGCGCGTCTGAATCGGTTCAGTGTACGCGTCGCACGCCAAAAACAAAAAAGCGAACATCCGCGGGACAGACAAACCTCAATATTAAGGATTTGGTTAAATAAGGCACGCTGTGTTTTCAGAACTGTTTTTTGTACGTTTGTGTCGATCGTGTACCCCCGCGTGTCCACCCCCCCCACACACACGACCCTTTATAGAAGAACATCTAATCGATGCTCGTCGGCCTTCGGCCTCCTCGCATCGTTAGCTCCTCATTAAAAAACGCACTCTACGTACCCTGCCATTGGTCCAAAACTCGTTGTACCTGTTTTTGCCTCTTTAAAGCCCAGGTATACCTGATTTTGTCTACTCTGCTTGACTTTCACCTTTTTTTATATACCCTATATAAGACTATATTTAATAAGCCCCTTCGAGAAAGAAAGACTACGTACGTAAATTAAAGGGAAGCGGCCAAAACAAGGTATACCTGGACCGTTTGCGGCCAGAAACAGGTACATACTTGAACTCGAGTAAAAAACGCACTCTACGTGCCCTGCCATTGGTCCAAAACTCGTTGTACCTGTTTTTGCCTCTTTAAAGCCCAGGTATATTTGATTTTGTCTACTCTGCTTGACTTTCACATTTTTTTTGTCGTTTTTAAGCCCTTCATAGTTCCACCCTATGCCCCCATACAAATCCCGACGTACGCGGAGATCCCCTCCTCCCTTCGCACCTCGCACCACACGCCCCTCGAGCGACACACATATATATAAAAAAAAAAAAAAAAAAAACGAATCAGCCAAAAAGGGCCGAATGCAGCGTGTCCAAATTGGATATTGCGATGCAACTATTAGGGGGAGCCGTAGAAAATAGGACCTACCTCGTACTACGGTATATATCACACCCTGGACAATTCCTGTTTCAATAGTCTATTGTGTCTATAATTATTTTTGGGTGTAGTCTATTGATTAGAATTGCCCAACCAAATGATTTTGATTGAAGTATATTCATTTGAATTGTCCAGGTAATTAGATTTTGGATGCTGCCTACCAATGGAATTGTCCGGACAATTGATTTTGGGTGCTGTCAATTAATTGGAATTGCCTGCACAATTATTTGGACCATTCCTATTACAATAGTCTATTGTGGCTACAACTGATTTCGGATGCTGTCTGTTAATTGGATTTGCCCAACCAAATGATTTCGATTGAAGGATACTAATTGAAATTGTCGGAGCAACTGATTTTGGGTGCTGCCTATTAATTGGAATTGTGCCTACAATTGATTTCGGGTGCTGGCTATTAATTGGAATTGCCGAGACACTTGATTTCAAATGCTATCTATGAAACGCAATTGTCCAACTAAATATTTCGAGTTATTTCTATTAATTGAAATTGCCCAGTCAAATTATTTGAGTGAGATCTATCAGTCGGATTTGTATAGCCAATTTTTTCGAGTGTTGTCTACCAATTGGAACTGTCCAACCAAATGACTTTAAGTACAGTCTATTAATTGGAATTGTCGAGGTCAGAAAAAAACAAATCGAACACTAACAATTGGAAGGTCAGGACAAGCCTATTGACCCAACCAACAATTTAGTGTGGAAAGTCGGCACACAACCTATTATTGACCAAACCACTCCTATTGATAGGCAAGACCTGAAACTAATTGTTGAAACAATTTCAATTGGAAGGTCAGGGCAGAAACCTATTGCTCCGACCATTCCTATTAATAGATGCACCACGAAAGCAGTATCTCGACCAATTCCATTTAAATGGACTTCCGGAAGATCTACTGTAAAACAATAGTCCATTCTGGGTAGGTCCCATATCCTATTGAAGAAGTAGATAGAGTATTGGAGTCTCGGAAGCGAAAAAAGCTGCAGGCGCAATTCCGTTAATAACAGAGCTCTAAAACAATTGCCTAAGCAATTCCAACTTAGTAGGTGGACTACAATATGTTTGTCTTTGCAATTCCAATTGCGGCAATATGGTAATAATCAATTGTCCGCCTCATTTCATTTAATAGATTTTTCGGTTCGTCTATTGTAGGCGCAATAGTCTATTGCGATGCCTATTGTCCAAGGCTTAAGCAGAAAGGGAATGTAAAAAACATTTTCCAAGTGATTAATCGGCCGCCAAACATTTTGTCCGATATATTAAATTTAATGGGCATCCTCCGAAATATGTTGTCTGGTCGATTCCAATTAATAGACTGCTTCTTTAATCAACTGGTCCGGCAATTCCAATCGCTAGACAGCCTCACGAATCGTTTGCCTTTGCAACTTTTAAGAAATAGCTTCCTCATGCATACATACATTGATGTGTCATCTTCCAATTGCAGCGTCCGGAATCAATTTACCGGTAACATAATATTGTCTATTGAATGGAAATGCCTGATTGTCTGGACAATTTATTTCGAATCCTGCCAAATAAATGAAATTGCCAGGACAATTCTTTAGAAAGATGCCTATTAAATTGAATTGCCCGCGCAAAATAATTTAGAAGGATGTCAATTAAATGGAATTGCCAGCACAATTTATTTGGGAGGGTGTCAATTGAATGGAATTGCCAGCACAATTTATTTAGAGGGGTGTCAATTAAATGGAATTGCCAGCACAATTTATTTAGGAGAATATAAATTAAATGGAATTGCCAGAACCATTGGCACCGAAAATATTCTGCAATTGTCCATTAGCGTTACAATATTATATTTCAATAGACTAGGGGTTCAGCAATGGGATTTAGGTGGTTACTGTTAATAGCAATTACTTCAACCATTAATGTAGATGGGTGTATATTAGCATAAATTGGGTGGACGATAGGGCCTGGTGGGTGTCTGTTAATAGGAATTGTCTGTGACATAGAGCTCGATGCGTTCCAATTAATTGGAATTAGCGACCACAATTGCCAGTCAATTGTAATAGGAAGCTATTAATAGACAATTAGGCAATTGATAATTGTCCAGGGTGTGAGTATATATAATATCTGCCTGCACACCTCCGCCGAAATAATACGAGATAGAAGGCTCCCGTTCGGGATTGTGGTTGACTTGGAATACCAGGGGTGTCGCAAGCTGAGAAGGGAGAACACAGCAGCAGGCGTTCGTTCCTCGTACTATTAATAGCAGCTACTCGTATACGCAGCCACCGGGCGAGCACGAAAAACATAACAAAACTCTACTTTGCGTTGGGATGCAAGGAACGGCAGGTTCGTGGGGTGCGTTTTAAACTTGATGTTAGTGTGTACCTGTTTTTGGCCCCGAACGGACCAGGTGTACATGTTTTTGGCTGCTGCCCTGAATTAAATATGAAACACATCCATTTTATTTTCAGTTGTCATACTGCTGAACTATTTCTGGTATAATTTCTACTTTTAATGACTCCCTCGTACGTGAAATGACATTTCTCTGGTTCCAATATCGGTGCCTTCCTCTTCTTCGTCTTGCTTCGCCTGTGCAGCAGTTATTATCTGTTCGTCTTTAGGCACATCTTCTTTTAGGATTGAGAGGGGCGCTTCTTTCTCCTTGCGTCATTTGCATTATGCTTAATTTCAGAATTCCTTTTATTGTCTTTTTGGTCTTGTTTTTGGTTTGGCTCGTGTGGTTGTGTTCTCGGAGCCGGTATGGTATATTATAGCATCTCAGTTGCTTTGCCCATTAATTTTCTTTTTTTTCTTTCTTCCTTTTTCTTTTTTCGTTGTCTCATAGGCGTTTTTAGATTGTGTACTGGTATCTCTTTAGGATTGGGAATCAGGACAGACACTGGGTGTACTGGTGTAGTTGGGTAGAAATACCGTGTTTAATGTGAAGACAACACACACAATGCTCAGACTGGCAACCGATGTCATATGATGTCATACGATGTCATATGATGAGTGATTTTAGAGAGCGTAGTAGGTCATTGTCAACATTTTTGTCTCAGGAGGCGTATCGACCAGACCCTTTTTCACAATGAAAAGTGCCTTTTACTCAAACAGGACTCGCCATACCCCTGGTACCCAAATACGAATGTTACAAGAACGGTGGGAATGAGGAGCGTGACAGACGCCTTCAAGTGGTCAAACTCCTAACTGCATTAAGCTACTGCGTTGGCGGTTTTTCTCTTTTTGCTGTGTTCCTGCAATTGTCATTGATTGGATCGTTTTGTATTTTAAGCGATTTGTGTCAGCACATAAACCTTTTTTGGCTCATGCGCGAGTATATAGGTTGGTGGGGGTCCGTTGTGGGTTGTGGGTGAGAGAGGGTGGGTCGGTTGATACCTGGGCCGGTTGTCCCAACACCATCTACCAACATTTCTAGTGAAGCGATGTGCGTCAGCGCAAAACCTTGTACAGGAGTGGGTCGGTGGGGTGTCGGTGTTCGTGGTCATTTTTTTTTTTTTGTTTTTCCATCCCATTTATTATCTCGCCCTTCCTTTCGCGCTCCTTCCTATATAGGTCTAATACGTACGTAGGTATACTTGAAAAAATGGAATAATTTTAACAGCAAAATGCAAAAAAAAAGTACCTAGTACAATCGTTCCAAGACCAAGATAAGTGAAGTTATCCAAAAAAAATAAACAAATATATAAGAAGAAAAAAAAATGTTTGCAGAAACCGTACAGGTATTATACGTGCACCCGCAGCAGCAGCAGCAGCAGCAGCAGTGCAAACATTGAAAACTCGTCTAATATAGACAGCAGTATGTATTTATTATATGTATATGATACTGACTGGTGCTCGTTCTTCTCGCGAGAGGAGTGCACAAGGCAAAAGCTCGCGGGCACCGAGTAACACGAAGCTCACAGCCAACATAACACACAGAGACCACTACACCACCACAAACACCAGCCCCCACGAGTAATATAAGCTTCTGCTGCTCTTGGTGGATGGTGGTGGGGGTGGTGGTGGGGGGGGTGGTTATGGTGGGGGTGGTGGTGGGGGTGGTTGTGATGAGGTGGTAGAATTGGTTTGCTGGGTCCAAAAAGCTCTCTCTTCTTGAGCCACCATCGCCACCACAGAGCAAGCACCCGACCACCATCATCAGACCACGGGAAAAAGACCCTACCAACGCCCACCAGCTACTACGAGCAACAACAGCTTCCGGTGCTCCTTCGGCTGGTGGGGCGAGGGTGGCGGTGGTGGTCGTGGTGGTGGTGGTGGTGGTGGTGGTGGCGGTATAGCGTTTGATCGTGGTGCGGGTTGTTTGTTTTGTTGCAGGTGCAAATCTGGAAGGTTGAATATAAAATCCCAGTGACAATCTGTGTGTGTGTGATGATGCTCTTCCTCTGCTACTGCCGCAACATCCCAGTGACAATTGCCACTGGTAAGAGTTAGCTAGGGCAGTGATTATGCGGCCTAGCTCTGCGATTTCGGCACCGCTTTCGACACGAGCAGTACTAAACTTTAAGCGTAAATAGCGGGCGTCTATCAGTCCCGAGCGCGTCTGAATCGGTTCGGTGTACGCGTCGCACGGCGAAAGCAAAGCGAACGTGCGAGGGACGTGCGAGGGACGGACAAACCTCAATATTAAGGATTCTTTAAATAAAGGCACGCTGTGGCAGTTTTCAGAACTGTTTTTTGTCCATTTGTGTCTGTACGTGAGCAGGGGCACACACCCACGGGCACACACCCAACCATTATGAGGAGCATATATTGATGCTCGAAGGCCTGCGGCCTTCTTCGCATCAATATCTCCTCATTAAAAATGGCAGTTTCTCCGGCTGCTGATACTGTTTTAACTCAGTTCTTCGACGAAGACGCGGAACAATAGTGATAGTATGTGAACTAACCTGGGCTTGTAGTTCGACCATCCGTAGCCGTTTACGTGGCCACAGCCGAGCGTAGATACTATCAAGGAGGAGCTCCGAAACGACCAAATATCTTGCTGCGGAGCACTTTGGTTTCGCGATGCAAACACAGCAATGCCTACGCTCCCTTGCAGATCCAAGAGTTCCAACACCTTCTAAAGACTTCAACGAAAAAGCCATACGTCGGTCGGTCGGAGGTCTGAACATTATAACTGTATCTATGCCGCGTTACGTAAGGAGTACTGATATGTATGGTGTTGTTGTTATATATGTCATATACCTGGTATATAATACCATAAATAGTATTGCTCCTGTAAAAAAGACGAAATATTTACGAGTATCTCGTATATGTTTTAACACTCAAGACTGCTCAAGAACTCTCATTTATTCATGACCGATTGGAGGCCGCCCACTGCTGTAGGCTTGACTACATCTACAGTAGTATACAAGGGGACTCCGCCGGCGGCCGTTAAGGGCCGCCGACGAAGCTAAGACCCGCTTGCAATTTTAAATTGAGTGCAAACGTCAGTTTTCGATGCCAAGGGCCCGTCAAACAATGTTTGGTTAATCAAGGGTCTCCGAAAAAACCAAAACCCGACACCACACTACAAATTTTATTTTTTGGATACCAAATATAGGGGGGGGGGGGTTAATTTTTTTATTTAAGCACCCTCCGGCGTATAGGGGGGTACATACCATACTAAATCCTATATAAACTAAATCAGACCATCCATAAACGCAGTACCATACTATTTCCTATATAAACCAATTCCATACTAAAACCAATATAAACCATTAGCAGGGGATGTTGGTGAATCGTCCCCGCATTCCCAAGTATAGGCAAGGCCTTCAAGACAATACAACACCACCCAGCGTTTCTGCTTGAGGTTATAAACGAAATCAAACCGTCCATAAACCGCAGTACCATACTATTTCCTATATAAATCAACTCCATACTAAAAAACTATATAAACTAATAGCAGGGGGTGTTGGTGAATTGTCCCCGCATTCCCAAGGGTAGGCAAGGCCTTCTAGACAATACAACACCACCCAGCGTTTCTGCTTAGGGTTATGAACGAAATCAAACCATCCATAAACCGCAGTACCATACTATTTCCTATGTAACCAACTCACATACTGAAAACTATATAAACCAATATCAGGGGATATTGGTGAATCGTCCCCGCATTCCCAAGGGTAGGCAAGGCCTTCTAGACGATACAACACCACCCAGCGTTTCTGCTTAGTTAGGGTTATGAACGAAATCAGACCATCCATAAACCGCAGTACCATACGTTTTCCTATATAAACCAACTCCATACTAAAAACTATATAAACCAATATCAGGGGATGTTGGTGAATCGTCCCCGCATTCCCAAGGGTAGGCAAGGCCTTCTAGACGATACAACACCACCCAGCGGTTCTGCTTAGGTTATGAACGAAATCAGACAATCCATAAACCGCAGTACCATACTATTTCCTATATAAACCAACTCCATACTAAAACCTATACAAACCAGTAGCAGGGGGTGTTGGTGAATCGTCCCCGCATTCCCATGGGTAGGCAAGGCCTTCTAGACGATACAACACCACCCAGCGTTTCTGCTTAGTTAGGGTTATGAACCAAATCAGACCATCCATAAACCGCAGTACCATACTATTTCCTATATAAACCAATTCCATACTAAAACCTATATAAACCAATAGCAGGGGATGTTGGTGAATCGTCCCCGCATTCCCAAGCATAGGCAAGGCCTTCAAGACAATACAACACCACCCAGCGTTTCTGCTTGAGGTTATAAACGAAATCAAACCATCCATAAACTGCAGTACCATACTATTTCCTATATAAACCAACTCCATACTAAACCCTATATAAACCAATAGCAGGGGATGTTGGTGAATCGTCCCCGCATTCCCAAGGGTAGGCAAGGCCTTCTAGACGATACAACACCACCCAGCGTTTCTGCTTAGGGTTATGAACGAAATCAGACCATCCATAAACCGCAGTACCATACTATTTCCTATATAAACCAACTTCATACTAAAAGCTATATAAACCAATAGCAGGTGATGTTGGTGAATCGTCCCCGCATTCCCAAGGGTAGGCAAGGCCTTCTAGACGATACAACACCACCCAGCGGTTCTGCTTAGGTTATGAACGAAATCAGACCATCCATAAACCGCAGTACCATACTATTTCCTATATAAATCAACTCCATACTAAAACTATTTAAACAATAGCAGGGGATGTGGGTGAATCGTCCCCGCATTCCCAAGGGTAGGCAAGGCCTTCTCGACAATACAACACCACCCAGTCAGTGCTTCTGTTTTTCAATATTGATACGAGTGGCTGGTGTGGCGAGTGTGGCAGCCGTTCCCCAACTCCGACCCTCCCGACAGTAACAACACATCCATCCCTTGTGCAGTATGTTTGTATAGGCCATTGTGTACACAGTGTACACCGTTATAATGATTACCCTGGGCTGGGTAATCGATCGATCTTTTACCCCTATAGCTCAGCAGGTAATACCCTCACATTTGGCGCCGTCGGCAGGACACGGGTTCGAATCTCACTTCGAACGTTTCTTTTTTCAGAAACGCTTGCGCGTGCGTCCCTAAAAAAGCACGTCTCCCTGGTTCCCCAGGTACTGAAATGAAGCGGGTCGGTCAACGTACGGCCATATACGGTACCGACGTCCCAAATATCCCGCCGTTCAGAGGGGGGCAGAGTGTTATAAAGATTACCCTGGGCTGGGTAATCGATCGATATTTTACCCCTATAGCTCAGCAGGTAATACCCTCACAACACCCAAAGCCAAGCAGTATAAGTAGACGCTAGACACACGTACGTAGAGCAGCGTCTGCAGAGGCGTGTGAGACCAACAAAAAAAAACATGGAAAAAAAAAGGTTTTTATTTTCCCCTCCAATATAGGGGGGGTAGTGGGGTGTATGGGATTCAGATCCGCGCACACCCTTGGGTTAATTTATGAAAAATGGACGGAAGTTCATATTAATTAGATCAAACACATGGTGAAGAAGAAAAATATCCGCAGTTTAAATTAGTTATATAAGAGTTAACCTAACGCGGGAGCGACGGTTCGGTTTAAGAGCTTACACCGAGTTTATAGTAACCCGAAGGAAAGACAACCCCTCTGACATTAAAACAACGTCAAAACTCAACGACATGTAAATCCAAGCTCGAGCCATTCCCACACAACTCTCAACAAGCACACTGGTGAAAAAAACAGAACGCGGGAACGACGGTTCGGTTTAAGAGCTTACACCGAGTGTTTAGCCACCCCAAGAAAGGACAAACCCTCTGACAATAAAACAACGTCAATACTCAACAACATGTAGAACCAACCTCGAGTAATTCCTTCGCAGCACAACTCTCGACAAAACACTGGCAATAAAAAAACGAACGCGGGAAGGACGGTTCGGTGTAAGAGCTTACACCGAGTGTATAGAAAGATAACCCTCTGACAATAAAATAACAACCTTTAGTCATTCCTTCACGCTACACCTCTCGACGAACACACTGGTGAAAAAAACAAAACTCGGGAAGGACGTTTCGGTTTAAGAGCTTACATCAAGTGTATAGAAAGACAACCCCTCTGACAGTAAAACAACAACCTCTAGTAATTCCTTCACGCTACATCTCTCGACGAACACACTGGTGAAAAAACAGAACGCGGGAACGACGGGTCGGTTTAAGAGCTTACACCGAGTTTATAGAAAGGCAACCTGCCTCTGACAATAAAACAACAACCTCGAGTCATTCCTTCGCAGAACAACTCTCGACAAACACACTGGTGAAAAAAACAGAACGCGGGAAGAACGGTTCGGTTTAAGAGCTTACACCGAGTGTATAGAAAGACAACCTGCCTCTGACAATAAAACAACAACCTCGAGTCATTCCTTCGCAGAACAACTCTCGACAGACACACTGGTGAAGAAAACCGAACGCTGGGGAAGTGACCGCTCGAGTTGAGAGTTCATGGCCGCCGTCCAAGCTGAAGGCCCCGTAGCTTTCACGCTAAAGTTACTGCAAATGGCAGTTTTCCGATGCCAAGGGCCCGGAGCTAAACAACTCCAGTGATCCCGGACGCAATGAACAATGCTTGTAAGAAATATTTATGAATATGGGTTTTGAAGCTGAATAATAAGCAGCAGTTAGTTCCTGTGCCATGCCAACGACCCGTTCGATGCCTGCTGATGAGCTCACTTCGATTGCTACTCGTAGGCAATACTTAGCGCAATTCAATACGCAATTCAATAACATCCAAACTGAATGAAACACGGTTCGCTATTCAGCCCGACACGCTCTGACACAACACCCTCCCGATCGGACCGACACAGTATCCGCCCCCGGCAAATAAACACATCAATCGTGTTGGGGATCACATACCGATCTGGGTAAACGTATGATATGCCTGAGCACCCACTAAAAGTTTTTCTTGTTCGCGAAAACCCCGGGGGAACGCGTCTGAGCAACCGTCACACCGCCCGACGGCAACGACCGATAATATATATGATGTGATACGTGATACATACACTTGATTGGACCTCAATATTTAAATGGTAAGGCCGGATTCTGGAATCCGAGGTATGTACGAAGGCTGAGAATGCGTACGAGTATAAACATGTAGAGGTACGTATGGGGTAGGGGTGGACGCAATTTATTGTGCACTAACTTGAGTTGATGTGGATAAACTAATTTTGGCAAAAGGGCACTATGTATATAGAGGGGGGGGGGGTTGTTGTTGTTGTTGTTATCTTCACATTAAACTCGTTTCAGTTGCTAATCCCTATAATCTGATCTAGCAAGATCACGGCCCGTGGTCACAAAAGTGCTAGAGCCATCAGAGAATCCTAAAGAACACGTACACTTAGCAGGGAAAGGATACACAAATCCGAAGAGGTACACCTAAAATCCCTACAGCATGTTATGCGTGTCCAAAACTGAACTACACGCCCGCAATCTCCATTCGACTACAGCAATGGCTGGGAAATACTCCAAGTTGATTGAGCCGTCTATAATATACCCTTAAGCCGATCAGAGTGCATCAATAGCTAACTTAGGAATATTCTGTATCAACCCTTGACTCCTACCGGAGGACTACTACGATATACATATTAATACTATTGTGGAAACCAGGGTCGTAGACACCTATCGTAGATCCCGTGCACGCATGCGCGAGAGGGCACGCCACCGGTCAGGCAATCCTGGGTCGCGAGCGTTGTCCAGACATTTACACTATTAATACTTTTAATACTCGTACTGGAAAGTACCCGACTTTGAGGGTCTGCGGGCGGGCGCGGAACGAACTAAAAATACAATTTCCGGGACTGAATATCGTGTATTATAAGCCGCCTGTGGCCTGTGGAACTATTTTATATTCTAGCGTTCAAACGGGTTCGTCTACGTAGTTCTCCCAGAGACCAGGCTGTTCCCCACGGGCGTTGTTGCGGTTTACGTACGTACCCAGTGTCTCTGTGTCATGGCTTTGTGACCACATAACTTGTATCTCTCTTCGTAGGATGAAGAATCGGCACGGACACTTTTGTGACCATGTAATTGGTGTCTCTAGGATGAAAGGATGGAAAATCGGCACGGACACTGACTGGGTGTGCTGGATGTCGACGGGTAGAAATAACGGTTTAATGCGAAGAACACACACACACACCTGTGGGAGCACTTTCCGGTTCCTGGTGACCAAGCTTATATCTATCTAAAAACCTTGTTTCTGAAAAAAAACGTCCCATACGAAAATGGGCGCAATTCGACAGAATCTTGATCGTACGTAATACAAGGCGCTTCGGGTAGCGGGCGGTTCCGCCCAATTTCATCAGTACACTTTTTTTTCGGGTGAATCGAAGAAATGAATCGAAGAAACCAAGGGTACNTTCGCGGCGGGGGCGCAGCAGCAAGAAGGTATCGGTCCGCTTGAGGATGAGCCTAGCCTTGCTCGCTAGAAAGACCCTCCCCCTCGCTATGGGCCATGCCAAAGCAAAAACTTTGCCGAGGCAGCGAGGGGAAGAAGGGAAGTACTGGTGAAATATATATTTAAAAAAAATGCGAAGGGCGAAAGAGAATACTTACTACCTAATTTTGCGAAAGGGAGAGAACTATAGAGTGTGGATGGGGGTGGGTGGAATTCATGAATTAGCTACTTGAGTACGTAGTAGTGCGGATTAATTAATTTCGCAGAAGGGGGAGGATAAATACATACAAATAATAGGGGGCGTATAATTAATAACGAGGTTACATACCGTAATAAGTATCGATATGGGGGAGTATTATTAATTTATTTAGCGAGAGACGGGGAAGAACATACGTGTGTTTCCGGAAAGCCACATATATGTAAACATATCATACGTGTTTGGGGACCACGTATTGACAAAATGAAGTCAGAATACAATGTAAACATACACACACGAAATTTCGTATCGAAGTATTAACAGCACCACCAACGATGACAGCAGTCGAAACTAAAGCGACGTGACGTAGGAAAAACACGAACAAACGTGAAACCCTGAACGAAATTTCTTATCACTATATAAGGTACGACTTCGAACGCTGAGAATGCCGGATTCTGGAATCCGAAGTGTGTACGAAGGATGAGAATGCCCGATTCAGCAGGAAAATGGGATCCCGAGCCGTACAGAAGGCGATGACAAAGCTGGTAATATGTATACTCGTACATATATATAATACGCGGCTACGTATCGTATCACGCGTAATTCGAAACTTGATAATTTCAAAGTACGTCGTATAAAGTTGCGCAACTTCCCCAATCTCACCTTTCGAACTTTCACTCCAGGTATAATGGTATAATACCAGGCACCACAGACCAGGTAAAGCAGTCAGAAGTATCGCGGCCAACACTACGTATAAAGGTCCACTTCGATCATGAAAAAAAAGAGTGCTTGATTCTGCTTGAGTGTTGAAAACATATTTACCACATGGTATATACGATGTATGTATGTTTTTGTCGTTTTTACAGCAGCAATACTATTTTTCGTGCGAAAATACCAATACCATACTCCTTACAGAACACGGCATAGCTACGTACAGTTCTGATACTCCGACCTGCTCCAGACGAACGTATAACTTGTTCGTTTTAGTCGTTAGAAGGTGTGAGGGCTCTTGGATCTGCAAGGGAGCGCACGCATTGCTGTGTTTGCATCACGAAACGAAAGTGCTCCGCAGCAAGACATTTTATTGTTTCGGAGCTCCTGCTTGGTATCTACACTCTGCTGTGGCCACGTAGGTGTGTCCGGACGGTCGAACTCGAGGCTCAGGAAGGTTCACATACTACTGTTAATAGTGTTCGGCGTCCTCGACGAAATCTGAGCTAAAAAAGTATCAGCAGCCGGAGAAACTCGTACCTTTTTTCAAAATTCGTCTTTCGGTGCCAGGGGTATGGCGTGTCGTTTTTGAGTAAGAGGCGCCTTTCGTGATGAAAATACCGTCGGATCGATCCGGCCCCTGAGACACAAATGTTGACCATGACCTATGCTCTCTAGAACTGCTCATATGTTGGCAGTCTGAGCGTTAGCATTAGAGAAATATCGTTTTCCGTAGGGAGTCATGAAGAAGGAGAAATTTTACCAGAAATAGAATTGCATCTGAAAAAAAATGATTTGTTTTTTATGTGCTCTTATATTTTTTACCAAATGGGGCCCTCAAGGGGCCAACTATAAGTCCTAGTTGCAATACTATTTATCGTATTACTTCGACCTTTCGTGACTCCCTACCTTAAACGATATTTCTCCAGTTCTAATACGCAGAACTGCTCCTCCCTATGAGTAGTGCTGGAGAGCGTAAGTCATGGGCAACTTTTTGGTTCACGGGGCCGGATGAATCCGACGCCTTTTGCACCACTAAAAGTTTTTCTTTCTCGAAAACGATTCCTCATACCTCTGTTACCCAAAGACGAAGTTGAAGAACGGCATTTTTCTAGCTGCTGATACTGTTTTAACTCAGACTTTCGACGAAAACGCCGAGCATTGCTCATAGTAGGCGATCCTATCCGGGCAAGTAATTCGACCGTCCGTGGTGTCCTAGGGTGTCCTAGGGGACGACATCAATTATTAATAGTAGATACCAAACAGGAGCTCCGAAACGACCAAAATACTTGCTGCGGAGCACTTTCGTTTCGTGATGCAAAAACAGCAATGCCTGTCCCCCCTCGCAGATCCAAGCACCCCAACGCCTCGTAGAGATTAGCAACCCCAACAAGCTATACGTTGGTCGGGAGCAGTTCATCGCATTAGACCTGCGGGTATGCCGTGTTCGCAACGCAAAGAGTGCCGATATGGTGTTATTGTACCCGACATATGATTGCTTCTGTGAAAAAAGCGATAAGCATGTTTTTTTATTGACTCATTTTTATATTTTTCGAGTGAAGGGGGCGTGTCTTAAATTCGTCTTAACCCGTTTCCCAGAGAGATACGCTGTATGGCAGCTTAGCACGTCTTATAATAATCTAAATTATTTACTAGGCGCAGCTTGGCAACGGGACCCGCAGCAGTTGGGTCGATGACTCCAAATAGTGCTTTTCGAACCATTGCTCAGTGTTTCCTGGGATTTTCCCCTGTCCCTACGGATATGCCAACCCTATCCCCCAGAGTTTCACACATGACATTTGTTTTCGAATTCGTCAATGGGTTTGCCGAGTTGAAGGCCGAGGAAGAGATCTTCCGGATAGCAAAACTTCTTGCCACCCAAGGGGCATGTATCCAAAGACCGCTGTCGTGTTGATGTCCGTACCTAGAGAGGACTTTGCCTGGCTTTGCGGGTGGAATGTGTGGTGCGAACAAACGTCTCCGAACTGGTTTGTTCGGACGACACATTGACCTCCTTGTGTCAGGAGCTCCGAACCATTGTGATGACCTCTGGCGTGGCCTTACTTTTGCTCTATGGTCAACTTTAGTTCGGACGAGATTCGCAACTACAAACCCTGCCTGCTGTGACCTGCTGACTTGAACGTTTGGGATTAGTTTGCTTTAGTGTAAGCACGACGCGGCTCACCGCGCCGCCGAACGTTTCACGAGGGCAATCAAGATATGGGTACCTGTGTAGTAGCTCGGCAGTAGTTGCGCTCCAGTTGGGTTTTCTCGCCCAATCGTGGCTGAACCTAATATAGCGGTGTGCCTACAGTGAGAGAGGCGGGGGAGTACTTGAATAGGTATTTATGCTTTTGAAATCTAAATACGAAATTCAAACGGCGAGAAGGAGCAATACGCAACACCTCCTCGACGCTCCTGCGGAATGTTTCCATCATTCACGAGAGAAGGGCTCAACCCAGCGGATTTACCACGGCCCTCGAAGCGAAACTCAAGCGTAGAGTCGCAGGCGACACATCCCTCAAGCGTTGCCGTGTTCGTCAACGTAGCCCATGTGCGGGTCACACGATCAACGGCCTCCACTTCTACATACAGCATACAGGCAAACCGAATGATTTTCCAAGACAGAACGCCTGTACGTAGCATTTTATTTGTTTTTCTCTATGCTCGTCTGGTTATGTCCTTTTTATCGTGGCGCAAAACATGCACCCCACCTCGTTTCAATTTGCCTATGTAAAACACCGCTTCGCCTGCTTCGAAAACGGCACCATCTATCGCATATACACGTCGTGCCAGCTCAGCCCTTGTGGTGTTTGTTGAATTTATTTGGGGGATGTTCACTGTGTGGCCAGGCTTTTTGGGTCAACTTGTTTTCCATAATATGCAGGTAGGGTGCGTGTTCTCCGGAGCGTATGCGTTTTACATCATCATTTCATTCTTCCGGTCCGCAGCTCCTAAAACAAACAGCATCCATTCGGATTCAAACACCCCTGATATTAACTAAGGTTTCAAGAATGGGTTATGTACCAATTCATGCTAATACTTGCGCCCCTGATGACTGCATACGTGTACATAATCGCAGGGGGCCCTACGTAGGCCTCGTGTGGCCTGCATCGCAGTACGTTCGGTGTCCGTAGTCATCACCCTGAATCGGGAAGGTGCTCTCCCAGCCAAGCCTAGTGAAGCGCTGCTGTAGCCGTAGTCCTAAGGCTGTTGGGCTAAGAATGAATGCCTTTGCCGGAACAACACCTAGGGTCCCTTCCACGGTCTTGCAAACGTAAGGTATTGCGATGCGGCCACAACACATGTGAGGCTTTCCCTCTTTTGTTGCCTCGGCCCCTCGTTGGTTAGCTCTGATGGGAAATGAACACCGGCAATCTGTCAGTCGTTTGCAACTAGTCTGCCTTTGATCACAAAGGAAGCTGTATTTGGTGCTACGGTGGGGGGGTCGCTTTCAAGTCTGATATTTTCACGCCAACCAGAGCCACTCGGCGGAGTGACTACACAATTCGTTGCAATATCAAGAGTTTTAGCCTTTTGCTTTTTCGCGAAACGCATCACCATTGGCTTGTTTGCTACTCTGCGGCCATAGTTCAATTTCATTTAGTATTTTGAGTGAGTTACGAAGCCACTAGTCCGAGTGGCGTAAACGTATGTGGTTATGAAAACTGGAATACCCCTCCTATCGTAGCACGTTTCCATTGTCTTTCATTTTTGTCCATTCTTGGACTTCCACGCGTATTATCTAACAAGCCGCAGGCAACAATGAGCAGCGTCAACAGACGCGTGCTGCGTTATAGAGGTAGCACGTTTCGGCTGTTTGTTTTTTTCAGAATGACAGGGGGGCTACTTGACCCAAAGTCGACATTGGAATATCATTCTTGTGTTCCAAACATTGTTTTACACTTAGGCCGTGAGCTTGTTCATCTGGTAGCACTTTCTACTGTCCTTCAATTCCTTTTGTTGTGGGGTATACAGTAGAGCTAACCTCTACCTTAAGATAGCATGCGTCAACAAAAATATGGCAACGCAGAAGCTAGGCAAACCAGTTTAAGAAGAGAACCGTTGACGCGTTTGAGAGTGGACAAGAATGTGCAAATCAAAGAAGAACCGGAAACTCATCCGTGATTTCCGACGTTTTGGAGGCGTCGATAACTGCCAAACACCAAACGGTTTTACCGATTGTTTTGGTTTTGTCGAGATTAACGCATTTAAATCGATTTGACGGTTTTCAAAAATCGTATCTCGTGACCAACTCGTGTTCCGGCTGACCTCTGTGTTTTCATTTTGTCTTCGTCGTGTGTCCCCTAAACCCACCAGGATTTCCTTGGGAGTAGCCTTCGTTGCATTGTTGCTTTTCTCCTCAGATATCGAATCGGCGCCATGCCCAGCGTCTGTCACACAGATAAGCGTATCGTCCCCTGACGATGTGCAGGCTCTTAGAGACGCGCTGTACTGCACCGGAAGTGGGACGTTCGAGGTCAACTGGAGCGGAACCGTAGCGGTCGAGCAGGTGATCGAGGTGACAGGTGGTAGCCACTTGGTTGTGGTCCAGGATCCGACGGATGACTTAGACGATGTTGCTGTTATCGATGGCGGGAACTCGTCTGGTATATTTCACGTGTCCGGTCGGTCGATGCTAACCCTCGTCAACTTAGTGCTCAGGGGAGGGCGCTCAGACCGAGGGGGTGCAATAGAAGTGGATTCGTCCAGCTCCTTGGATGTCGACGTTAACCGGGTTACGGCTTTGGACTGTGTCTTCATGAGCAACTACGCTTCACGCGGCGGTGAGAGTCTCTCCGTGTCAATGATCGTGCGTAGTCCGGATCGAACTGCCCAAATAGCGTGTACCGCTGTGCTCGCGCTCGTTGCCAATAACGACCGTTAACCCCCAGCAGAACGCAGTTTGGACTCCTGTTCCGATTCAATGATGTTTTGAAATCCCTCACGGCGACGATTAACGTTCTATATAATATCCCCCTGTCGTAGCCCAGCAAGGTGCCCTCCACGGCACTTATCATAATTGCCACCTGCGTGTAGCATGTCGATGGTGTTTTGCTTCGTGACCATGATCCAGTCGTGAGTATTTCTTGACGAATTTGCGATGAATATGTATACGGAGGTTATATAGTTCGTATGGGTATGATGATTGAAGACGTGCCCGAACACGTGTATTTTGTGCCATCCAGTGGGTATCATAGTGCGATCCGAGCGAAGTGGGGCGACAGTTCGTTCAGCGGTTGATATAAGTACCACACCACGATTGGTGAGGCGTGGGGGTGGGTGGGTCGAAACATGGTTCGATGGATACAAGCAAGGCATCCGGGCACAAGATTTCTACGATTGCAGGCTATCAGTGAATGTAGTGATACCAATTGAATGCTCCACTTGTTCACTGCCGACTCTGGAACTTGTTGTACCGGGCCAGTTTCTCCTGTTGGCCTGGACATTCTACTGCAAACATTTCCCGTCTTGGGCTGATGAGACTCGTTGTTGATGTGATTGGTGTTGCCTCTCCATTTACGTCTCATGAAACAACCTGATGATTGTTAACAGGTATTAGTCGTGGGCGGCTGGTCGTTGGCTCGCCCCACCCCTCTGCCCCTTCACTGGCGTGTTGAGTAGTAACTACATGTTTTCAACGGACAGCCGAATTTTGGTATCGGTCAGGACAATTACTAAATTACTAACCTGATTTAGAGGTACCGACTTATTTAACGATGCCTGTTCGCACAGGTGCAATATCTTCGGAAAACTCCACCATCAGTATTGGCGGCACTTCGAGTTTTAGGAGCAACTCAGGAACACTTGCAGGTACGCTTGCGCAGGGCTCTTGATATTATTAACGGTCCTCCCATACTCATTGGAGGAGTTTTGTTGATGGGATGTCTGTTAAGTATCTTCACTACTGTCACATATGTTCTTCTCGATTTCGGAACCTTACTCAGCAACAACTTAGTGCACAGAGTTCGCTCACTTTAGCTTGATGGTGCCGCGGATGGCTCCGTAGTTTTGGTTGGTCAACGGGGACAACCTCCGGCTGGGCCCCGATACAACGTATGTAGGGTGTGTGCTCGTCTGCCAGGTGCATGCGTAGCGGTTTCGGCGCGGCAAAGCCGCAACAGGAGGTGTGTTTCGATTGGTTTATCACTTCTTGGAATATATGTTTTGAATGGCCGGAGCGCATATCATATAGATTAAACACTGCAATACTCAGTACGAGACCGTTTCTTCTTATACCTTGGGGGTGTGTATGGGCGTTCCTTCCGTTGAGTATATTATATTCAGAACATAGCGGGTGTATGCGTCGTAGTCTCTCGGGGCCGGGCGAGGCGTTGCGCACCGAGGTTTTGATTGAGAAAGCACGTTATCTTTCCACCGGGGGTACTATTCCGTTTGAGAGCTTATTGTACCTTAGGGTAACCCTTCGTGTGCCCACGGGCGGGGATGTGGCTGCTATGAGTGAATGCGAGAACAACGTATGACAAGAATGTGCACGCTGAATGCTCGAGCCAAAGTCTAATAGAAGCAGAGCTCGGACCAGACAGACGTGTCACGTGGTGGAAAGGAGCCAAGCACAATCAAGTGCCCACATGAACAGGACAGCCGGGAGAATCCGAAGGTTCGAGTACTCTGCTGGGCGACGCAGAGGGGGTCCACGTGCCGCCGATGCAGGGAACAAACACATATAGATATCGCAATATCGCAATCATTGAGGTTGTGACTCACTTGTTCGAGAATGTTGTTGCGCCACAGAAACTCTTCTAGCAACTAAGGAGGGCATCCAACCAAAGACTGGAAATAATACAAACAACCTTACGAATGTTTTTATGCAAGTGTAGGCCATTGTGACCATGAGTCGTCGGAGGACAGAAATATCACCAGCTTGAGACCATCTTGAGCTGTGGTGAACATTTACAGAGTTTTACGCTTTCATTCGGTCCTGTGCAGCTGTTGCAAGTTATCGATGCTAGCCATGCAGTTCCAATATCCACCTGTATGCTGAGTATCACCTTGGAATATAAAGTATTCTAGGGGCGTCAACGTTTCGGTAGATGCCGTTAAGAACAGTAGTAGACACCTCAGGTATTTTCTTGACAACCTACGTATGTGTTTCGGCCCCTGACGTTAGCCTGGTATTATATGTGCGCGAGGCTGGTCGGCGTGTAGATGTTGTGTTGGACACCTCCGTGGATTCAAACCAAGGCGGGGCCGAGGTCGTATACGGCCGCACGCTACTGAGTTGCACTCAGCGAACTGTCCAGGCAATGCTGTTTTCCGTGCACAGAATATGCACACAACGTAGTGTGTCCGTATATGTTTGAAATAGGCTTGTTTCCGTGTTACTTGCCGCCTCGTCTGAACACAACTGAAGATGTGTAGCCAACGCCATCTGCATGTTTCTTTCATCGGCACCTCGTATTGGCCTATCACGTGTTTGAACGCAGGTGTAATTTTCTCCCTTTTCTCAGTTCTCAACATCGATGGCCTCACGACTTTTACCAACAATTCGGCAGATTATGGAGGTGGGCCGATATTCACCGATGCCTGGCATGGGTGTCACACTGCCGGACATTGTCAATTGCACGGCATGGACAGCACCGTATCCCGTTGTCGCTTGACCCCAAAGAAGCTCACCGAGAGGCAGTACGCGATATACTGTACGCTGTGGCCGCCCCGTATCTGCTCGCTGGGCAATGTTTTGTGCTTTCAGAGATGCATGCGAGAGCAAACCTTAATGTTCACCACACCTTGCAATGTTCAGTAGGCTATACCGGTTGTTCCTCCACGGGTTCCCTAGAGCAGTGTTGGAAGTAGGACGGTAAACAATCGCCGATTGCGAAACATAAATGCCGTCACTGCCACTGTACCAAAAACATTGTGCACGGCGGGTTATGACTGGCGGTACGCATTGAATACGTTGCTGGAAAGATTTGGCTTTCATGAAACTGTCGGTCGAACTCCCATATTGCGCAGGTGCCATCCTGACGTTTGGATCAACGCTCCACATCGACGGCATCACATCGTTCACAGGGAATTCAGCCGAGCTGTTTGGAGGTATAACGGACTCAGGGTTCCACGTGTCCCCTAGTATGATAACTCCGCGTGCGCAATTTTCGATAGCAATGCAAGCTCAACACGTCCGTGCGGGAAAGACGTTGGGGAATTTTAGGCATGTCCCTATACTATCTGGAGGAACGCAGGTGCATCCAACGATGAAAAGTACCGTACCGCTGGGTGACGCCTTTTGACGCCTTTTTCGAACAGACCCCCCCCGATCGCAATGGAAACCTAGGCATGATGGTTGCCTGTATATATGGTCTGCGTGTCGTTGATGGGTCTAACCACCAAACCCAAAAGTAATACGGCTACTCGAAACGAAACCCTCCGCATTCAACAGTAAACCGCCACATGAAACTCTACGATCCGGATGCATATGCTGTACCGTAGCTTCGTTCAGGCGTATGCATATGAGGCGGTTCGTTTCACCCAGGCATATTCATTGTATCTCCTTCTACGGTTGCCATATAGCTACACAGCCCAGAAGAAATGTACGTCATCCAAAACGAGGAAGCGAGTTTACACCGGGTACATGACACTGAATTTACATCGCGTCATATCGGTGGCACACTATGCGCTATATACACCATGACCAAGATACGCTAATCTTCAATTTTGATTTTTCGCCACGGCCTGAGTAGCGCTGGGTTTCGATGCGTGACGAAACGAGTGACGGGAGTCCTGCTGTCTAGACGGCTTAGAGATCACCTTGCCAAATATATCGAGTCGCTGAAGGTTCGGCTGCCGAAAATGACGCATGCAGACATTGACGTAACGCGCAGTTAACAGTACATACGTGAGGATTTATGCTTGGTACATACTTGGTGTATACCGACTGTTATATTGGAGTGATGGGTAACACTCCCTGAAGCGAAATTCCGTTTTTAGGGGACATCTGGAATTGAGGCCTTCAACAACACTCGCCGAGACCTATCCCTAGATGTGCCGCGAGGTGGTTTCCCTCTAGCCGTTGCCCAAAACATCAGCCGAAACATATGTCCAAGGCGGGGTGCTGTCATACTATTTAATAATAGTACAACAATAGTATACCAATAGTATACCAATAGTATACCAATATTACATCGATAGTCTCAATCGGTCGCCCCGGTCGCCAAGTGGTTAGCTTCAAATACCACTAGTATTGGTACCGGAGTTCGAATTCCACCGTGGTGAGAGTCCGACTTAAATTTTCGAAAAATTATAAGAAACCAATTGCTGAGAGCGCCCTCGTAGCGTGGGTAGGCGGAATTCGACGCGAGGTGACGAGGGAAGAAAGTGCTTCTCGCGATAAGAAAACAAGGCACGCATGTACCGTAGTGAGGAGGGAGGAGAAGAGCCTACTCAGTGAACCTGCATCCGAGTTGCGACTAATAAGCGAGAGGGGGTAGAAGGGCGAGCGTAATCAAGGGGATCGAAGAAAAAATCGTACTACATATGTCTAAATTTAGAAATATACTAATTGGGGGTGGTGTGCTTTCCTCTCATTAGACCGGTGTATATTCGAATCGGTAAAAGCACAACCCGTTTCCGCGTTGATTCATGACCGTGGAGATAATCTTGCTGTGACGGGAACATTTAGATTGGCACGAGACAGAGAACAAGGCACCCAAAAAGTGAAAATCGAAATACAGCAATGCCTTTCCCACCTTGGGGGGTACAAAGAGGCTACATTACATAGACAAGGGAAACGAATGAAGGAGGGCGTACATAAATAGTGATCAAAACTAAAAAAAAAACTGTCCAAACGCTAAACCCCTACGGATGAAATTCACGGATAACCCTATCCCTAAGAAATATGCCCCACAAGTACGGACACTATTTGCAGCCAAATGGGCACGGTACGCCATGCGTACGACCACTGATACAAGGGTATACGATTAAAAGGCCACCATTCGCTGCTGAAGCACTCTGCTCGTTGTTGTAGCCCGGATCTCGCACACACGTTATACTGCGGAATATGTTACACCTGAGCCTAAAACGTCCAGACGAACGTTTGGCACATACCAGGAACTAGCTGCTGACTTTGCTCACAGGGATTCAACCGAAGACCCCAAAGTCCATATAATGAAGAACAAATAACTTAATGAATGAGTGTAGCTAATCGTAAGAAATCATATTTCGGCGTGTGAATGGCGTGATCGGTGGAGGTTGCCGTCGGCTTGTTTGATATTCAGGGAAATATTAGATGGCTAAGCTCGCGTTACAAATCAGGGAACCAGGTGTACATACTCAAAGTTTTGGTTCGAGTCAACCTTTTGTAGTAGTCGTAGAGGTATGCCATCGTGGCATATGTTGCGCGACCAGGTGGGTATTGTTTTTTTGCAGTATGAAACCAAATCGACAAACCATATGTTCTGTCTTGTACTACGAGCGGGGAGCTCCATTACTCTATTGGGGCGACAAACGTGTTTTATATGCCTTGCTATTGGAAACAACTAGAGGTATAGCTCCCTAAACACGGTCAATGCCAGTTACAGGCAAGTTTCATTGTTAAACCTTTCTACCTCGCCGAATGTTCCTGGCATCCGTGTTTACATATTGGCTGTCCGCGTCGTTCAACCTTCAACATGCCTTAATCACCCCCCCCCCCCCCTATAAATATATGATATATTTAAAGGTTGGGTTGGCGTCGGTGGTCAACGACGCTGTAAAACACGCCACTCGCTGCGTGAGCTAGACAACCAGCGTGCCGTTTTTGTTTTTGGGCGTTCACCAAAGCTGGCGGTCGAGTAGATAATTTGTGCGGGGTGGAGAACCTTTGCTCCGCACAAAGGGAATGCTCGTATCACGTAGTGTTAATATGGTAAGGCATCCGCGAGGCAGTTGCATAGTAAAACCCATTGCTGTCTCCGGAGGTGGCCACACCAGATATTAAATTAACTCATTGAAGCTGTCGTCCATATGTAACTCCGCCTCAGAGGCGGTTCTTAGCAGGATGCAGCTCACCCTCCATGCGACGCGCCCAATACCTCACGGCGCTTCGCGCTTGGTGCAAGCAAGGTCTGCCTGGTTGGTGAAAACCCAACGTGCTCCGTCCCGGCATTGTAGGGATGCGAGGGTCTATGGTCATATGACTACGGCCGTGCACGACATGAGTACACCCCCCGCCCCCGCCCCCCCTTCAGCTGCACGATTCCATAGCCATAGCAGCAGCGCCTAGCCGAGTGAGACCCTTTGACGGTATGGAGCACGCTGCTCCTGAGCTTGTCTCGGCGGAGGGTGGGCCCTGCTGATGTAGGAGAGGGTCAAATACATCCGCCCCCGTTATATCGTCAAATATTCTTTGTCCAGCGTTTTGGTAAGTTCTTTCCCTTTCAGAAACGTTTAATGGAACATGATTTTACGGTAGTTCCCTTTCGGAAGCGTCGGTTTCACCGTAGCCGCGGTGCAATACCACGGATACGTAAATGTATTCAAACCCGCCGTGTTTAGCCGGTATTTTTCTCAACGTGGTAAGCGGCAGCATGATGTCGCAAATCTAGGGCTCGTGCCCACCAATTGATGGCTTGGAGCCGCCGACTTTACAGGAGGGGTGGCACCGACGCCTTTCAGGCACACGGGGCGCGGAGAAGAGACACCGAACGACTGGTGTCGGTCAAATATATCGGAACTGGATATCAAATATATCGTTGTTTCCGTTCCCGTTTTAAGCTGGATGGAAGTTCAAGGCAGGAGTTATACATTGACAACCCACCTTCTGACATATCCCCCCAACGTTTGCCTCTCAAGGCGTCCCGAAACGTGCTCAATCGAAGACACTGTACTCTAAACAACATACCTGGTGCGGGAGAAGGTCTGTCTAGCGGCGCCTGTTACAATATTATAGCCGCGCTCCTTTCGTCTGTTGGCAGGCGCCATCATCTCGCAGTACTCTTCCGTGACAATCATCGGCACTTCAGTTTTTTCCGACAACTTCGCATGGTCTGGAGGTGAGCGCATTCGAAGTATTTTTTTTGGCTTCTGTGAGTGGCCAACATAATAATGTGGCACAATTGGAGTGTTTCTTATGGTTAGAGCTGTGTCTTGTTTTTTTTGGAGGGCTAATATGTCCGCCTTTGACCCCTAAAACGGTCGCGGACGTGCTCGTTATCCGTATGACATTCGCCGCCACGCGGACATGCTGTCAGAGTCAATACAACAGGAGTGGGTTAAGTACAGCGTTTCCCGATAAACCCTTAATATTCGTGGGTTCTATTCGAAGCCAGGTGGCCCGATATGTGAGTAATGTGCTGGTGCCTCTCAACACCTTGAACAGTTTGGGTTTTTCCGCAATGATTTCGCAGTTATAGTGTACGAGGATATCGAATTTCAAGGGAACCACTGCGTGGGACCTTTGACGCGTGGAGCGGTTGTTTGGGTCTAGACGGCGGGATCGTTGGACCACGTCGCGCCCGCTCCCGAAACTCGGGCCAGGGACGTTTTGGTTTGGGGTGTATTTGTTATTTGTGGAATAACGCACTGTGCGTGGGTACAAGGTGGTATATACCATATGTTCATTGGTTGACAAATATTATTGTGGTGTAATTTATTATTTTCCTTGTAGGGACGTCTGACACAGCACCATACCGTTTGGGTGGGCCCTCTCGTCCGTTTTCAATACACACGATATAGGGAAGCCGACCGAACGACATATTCCTCGGATTACACGTGGACAACGGGTACATGGTTTCTAATAACCGCTGCGCCCTGCCCTTGGAAATATTTGATTTTGTGCGGTCTATATTCGGCCTGTGATACGTTCGGCCTACGATACACATTCGTAGTTGTTTATTACGAGCGAATGCGAGTTTCTAATTTTGACCAAGGCTTTCGTGATAGGGACCCCTGACAAAATAGCCCTGGCCGTTTTCTTACTTGATTAAAGTATTGATTTTGTGTGCACTTTTCATCAAATTCTCAGAACTTTAATTTGTCTACTACTTTTTTTTTGCACTTTTCATCAGTTTCTCGGAATTTTATCTGTCTACTCTTGGTCTACTATACGTTTTTTTTCCTACATAAAAAGAAGTTGAGGGTGATACACGGGTCTCGAACCACTGACACTTGTGTTGAGAAGCTGCTGTACAAGCTGTTACTCTACAAGTACAAGTTATGGATACCTACATTTTTCTGTACTTCTACGAGTATAGTAGACGATGTTTTTTTTTTTCCTACGGTCCTCATGCAAGTGGAGCAGATTCTCATAGCCATAGCCTGCGCCATCATGCGCGTGTACCGCCTGAAGGGTAAGATTGGCCTCAAAATTTGGAACCGGTAACCGGACCGGATTGTGGGGGGTTCAGACGGAACCGGAACCGGGTACCCGGCCTGCTTTCAGCCCGGGTATCCGGGTACCCGGGTACCCGCGGGTTACCATGCACTATCATCTCCCCTTTTAGCGTTTCAGCGGGCCTGAACGGTCCGCAGGCGGCGTCGTAAGGCGGGCGGTGGGAGGGAATGACTTAATTTCGTCTATTCTCTCGATGAATCATGTCAAAGAAAGAAGATGGAAGGCAGAAGGCTGCCTCTTGCAGTGTGTGCTAAGAGCGAGGTGGTGTGTGTGTTAAATGTTAACGGGCCCCACGAATTTGGGGACAAAGTACTTGGAATTGGTGTGGGACATTTTTTCCAGTTCGGAATGGGTTGAAATACACCACTCACACAGAGACCAGCCAGGCTGCTGGATTTATGTCCCCCCTGTATATCCCCTTCTTCTGTTCCCTATTTCACAGCAGAAAGGAAGTAGGCGGCCTCAGGGAGAATACTTACCCCCCCCCTTATAGCACTCTGTTGCGAATGGTCCACGCCATATATACCATCCATGTCCTGGCTCATGGCTCATACATACTACGTGTGTGTGTCCTGGTAGCTGGTATGCGTATCGTCTGTGTGTCGCGTGTTGTGCGAAGGCTGTAGGAGAGAAGGGAGAAAAAAGGAAAAAGCAGAGACTAGGGGCACAAGCAGTGTATGTATGTATACGTATATCCCAGTCTTGGGGGCTCCGTATAGCACAATCAACGGGCAACCCTGGTATCCGGGTACCCGGGGTCCAAATAAATACCCGGGGTAAATTTATTTGTTCCGGTCCGATTCCAATTCCGACGGTTCCGGGTACCCGCCACCGGGTACCCGGTTCTCAGTCAGACGGAGTGCAACCCTACTGAAGGGAGGGTAGAGGGGGTTCTCGGGGCACGTCGTCGACGTTTTTCCCTGTTTTGTTTCCCCACCAATGCACACAAGTTGACGACAGATACTAGTATCCTGCTGCGCGAGTTCCTAGCGACAGCTAGACAATCTTATATTCCATTTACAAGTTTCCAAAAAGAATGGTCCCAGTTGGTTATGCATGTGTTACCTTTAATATGTACAGTCGAACCAACACGTTCCATACCGCAAACCAGAGCAAACCTTCCCAGCCCGTCGGTCGGTGTTCTCTAGCCCAAGCTTCAGGATTTAACACTGTAGGTCTGATGGTACAAGAGCAATATTTGTAGCTTCATAAAAACATATACGTTGTACTAACCTTCACCGAAACTTTGGATATTGGCGTACCTGCTGACCATGTGCATCATGTGTGCGGTTTTCCGTTGAGGCCGTCCGTGTGCATGAAAACACATTAAACTTCATGAGACTTAACTTTTAACCTTCCGCTGTTGCGAAGGGGCTGTGGATTTGCTATCTTCCAATGCGACCTTCGAAGGCGATGCTTCATTCGTTCGTAACTTGGCGACCATTGGAGGTGAGACGTGGAGCTTGAAATCACCCTGCCCCCATTTACGTTTTTATTCCGTGTCCTGAGAGTGATTGTACAAACTGCAAGCAGCGCTCCCAACACTGCGGTGTTCAATATGTTGTTACCGTGCTATCAAATGTTTCGCGCTGCCGACGAGTACTAAATTGAAGCAATAAATAGGACGGGCCCTGTTTCCGTGCACGGGGGGGGTCAGGGTCACCCGGCGTAAACCCGCACAATAAACGCCTGCATACCCCGTTGAATCTTCACGAAAATGCAATCCCCGTACGGTTCGGAGTATAATGACCACCTTGATCATAGGGTATGAATGCTAAACGTTTACCTACCCTGTTTTCGAGCGTATTTGTTGTGGTGATATGGAAGTGTTCTCTTCTCTCTTAGAAGCTCAACGGCACTCGGACCAAAAATGCTGCAACCATCAGTTTCCCATTGTTTGGTCCATTAGGAAGAGTCTCGTCGTTAACGTTGGTTTTGTTGCGCTACTACCGATCATTCGATGTAAGCATGTACAGCAGGAGGCCTCGTTCCCTTACGTTGCACTGTAGTTCATGCTCCGGTTCGTCCCGTTCTTGGCGTGGTCCGGCAGCCAAACACTAGCTCCATTCCGAGGCGTGGGCACCTGCTGATGATTCATATTTTCCGATGGTTTGTTCTCGGAGCCTCCCGAACTCGGACCCGAACACTTTAACAGTGATCAATACTGGTATGCGGTGCTTGAAAATACTCTCCCGTTGATTCCGCTGGCACGGGGTGGTCTTTCTTGGGAATACTCTTACGCTGATTCCGTCGGCGCGGGGCGGGGTTGGGTGGACATAATATAGGTTGTTTCGCCCGGATGATGTTGCATCGGAATAATCTAGGTTTGTTGAGCCGCTTGCCAATATATCCTTTAGCCAACCAGAGTGCGCACAAGGCTGCACAAAGATGTGTCGCTCGCAGGAGGTGTCCACTACTGTCAAAACTTGGCGCTTTAGTTCCCCTCGGTCAAGTTTGTCCATGATATTGGTGGTCGGGGTTTTTCTCGGACCATACCAATGTACTACTTCCGGTCCGGCTGAAGAGAAGGCGGTACGATGGGCGTGGATGGAGTGTCTGCAGCCTGGGCGTTTTAAGAAGTAGATCTGGCGGGTAGGCGATATATTTGGTTGGTGTCCCTGTTGTCCTTTGCTGATGTGATGTGGAAACTCTGGCCTCTCCTTCATGTGTCGAGCTTGATACATGTCAACAATGCAATAGCTAACTAGGGAAAGACGACTTTGTCTCGGCTGATTGGGTGGCGAACTATTCCCTGCAAAATGGATAGTGACGACCTTGCGATATACCTGGTATTGACATATTTATACGATCGCGGGCGCACGCTGCCTTGCGCACACACTCCTAGGAAACGGGCCGCTAGTCACGCACTGTTTACGGTTGACTTAACCCCCGTGGCTGTCAAATTCACCGCGACGTCACACTTGCACATGTGCGTGTGTCCTTCTACATTAGTATGTAGTACATACACTGAATGCGTGCGGTCGTGGCATCACCTATTTATAATGTGTGTACAGTAGTACGTAGACTGAATGTGTTGCATTGTTCAGGTGACGGTCTCGTGCATGACGTTAGCGAGGAATGTCTACCTCGCCTGCCCGTTTACCACCACCAAAAACATACAGACAACTGCTTAGCGCGACACAAGCCGGCTCACTCATCCCTGATTTTTTTCGCTCGCAGGGGCCGTGTCTCTTGAGGACTCCACACTAATAGCAAGCAACACAACGACATTTTCTAACAACTCGGCTACACTGTGGGGAGGTGAGACAGTGTTGTAAAGCATGTGCTCATCAATCACACGATGAGCACAACACGTCGTGCAGAACGTTGTTGATCGGGATTGTTATTCGAAAACTCTCATGCGTTAGAGTATGCTGCCTCTTTTGGCTGCACACTGGCGGGAACATGTTCTCCTTGCGGATGCTTGCGCAAGGTCTGAAATGTATTCAATGCAGCGTAATTTCAATGTACAATTTTAGCTTAAAAATGTCGGCTTCAAGGGGATCTGCAAAGCGGGCGACATGTAACTTTCATGCTCACTGCACCATGACTAAGGTGACGCTTGCTGGTGTTTGTATGACAGCTCAGATGGTAAGTACCTGTTCGTATACCAATTGCAAGACAAATTCTCAGAGGGCGCGACAGAGGTGATCATCACTGTCTGCGGATTTGGTGATCCACAGGATGCAGACCGTATCATCACGCGACAACAGGCCAGGCCGTGCAGAATGTCCGATTCGTCACGGTCCTCCACGAAATCGCTGCATTCCTCGATGTACTGTATGTACTTCATCCCGCCGTACAGGTTATCACTATCATGCATAAGACATGTAAGGCTCCTACGAGAGCCAAGCGTTGTAATACACTTCTTCGACCATGATGACTGATGTGGATGTTGCTTGGAGACATAATCGCCCCTGGCACACCCCTCCGCTGATATTCCCCAAGGATGTCCGAGTTAACATCCGTATCCTGATTTTCTTTTGTGCAGGCGCCATCGAATCAGAGTCTTCCACGATCGAAATCGATGGCATCAACGCCTTCACCGACAACTCGGCCAGCCGTGCAGGAGGTAAAGTATGCATGCGATACGCAGCGAAACACGCAGCTGTTGGCGTGGGAGCAATCCCACGGTAGGGGTACCACTTTTAGGCTAAATATTTTCTGACCGGTGTGCTCCTCACGCGAGTATCCACCGGATACTGTTAGTATTTTAGTGGTATATTGATTTTTGGACTACCGAATTCGAAGGTTTGGTCGGGTTGCGCGAGCGAATGTTTCCGAAGTCATGTTTCGGGTGAGATATTGAGCTCCTCATGTGAGGAGCTCAGAAAAATCTGCTGCGCCCCTACCGTGGGATGACTCGTGGATTATATATTATTTAAGACCCTGTACAGCTGTCGCTGGCGCCAGTGATCTCCACACACTTGTATCTGGGTCGCGTTCCGTTGAAGCTACTCCAACACCCTGAACATGCGTGCGTGATGATGTCTTTCACAATGCGTAGTTCGCATGGACTATATAGGGTGCGCCGGGCAGACGTTTTTGGATACAGTGGGAAGGTGTCACACCTAAATATTCCGGCACGATTGTAAACAGCCGTGGGCAGACAAAATATAAAGCCCCCAAAGCGGTTGGACATCCTGTTAGCCCGTGGTCGACCTAACATGGTGTAACTGATGAAACGGCGCTGGTGTCATAGCACCATTCGAAATTGATTGGAAGCAGTTGACGAATAACATTCGTGTTGGACGCTCACCGGCGTCCGACGTGAACACATATTTTTGACGACTATCTTATACTCTACCAGTATGGTATTTGTTTAAAATGCACATTATTTACGCATGCAACGTACTTGGCTACATTGGTATCTATAGCGCGATGGATAACCCCGGGGACCCTACGGAAGCACAAAGGCTGCCCGATCTTCACTTGTGTCAAGGGAGTTAGTGTTTGCGTCCGGGTCGTCCTCCAGTTGGCGGGTCAGCTAGCACCCAAACTGCGTTAGGCTGACAACCGCGTATTATTTTGTTAATGTATATGGACGGCGGGTAGGTGCCGTGCGGCTTCTTTGACGCAACCAGTGTTCTTCAATACATCAGGTTGGGAGCAGTCGAGGCAAGCTACAGTAGTTAGTAGTTTAGCTGATGCGTGCTACGGTAGAGGTACCCGGTAGCACGTTTTGGCTGAAACGGTTTACTTGTCGGAATTTCATTCGTTGTGTTGTGATATGCTTCATTCTGTACGCAGGCCACCGGGTTGTTCGTCGGGTAGCTCTTGTAGTTTACGCCAAAACCAGTTTAGTGCACGAGGCACAGGCATCTTCAGGTGACGAGCCTCAGACAATTCGTGGTGAACCGCTACTGTCGCATGCGGCTGTTATGAACTATGTATTCGCCAACTGAAAATCACGAAACAACGGTAACATCATTTGTTTAGACGCCTCCCCTCTTCAAAAGGTCGTTCGTTTAAAGAGATAGATATTACTGAAGTGATCGAGTCTATAAATAGTGGATGTCGATAATGGACACTGCTTTGTGCCTTTGGGTACGACAATCGCGTGCACTCGCTGAACGTTTGGAACCGAAACGATGGACTCCACTCGATTGGTATTCCGCAATACCTCACTTGTGATATGTACCAGGTATATGTTATATGTTTCATGTATACTGCAGTCGATACGGTCGAAGGTCCGCATTGTTGTTCATCTCCCAACTTAACGTAGCCATTATTTTGCGGGCCTTTTACAACGAGTTGAGTTATCGTGTACGGTGGTGTCTACTGCGTGCGGGCCCTGCCATGTCGTCCACCAGGTGCCATATCAGCCCTGCTATCGGTCATTAGCATCGACGGAACAACCACGTTTACGCGCAACTCTCCTGTGTCCGAAGAAGATCTTATGAATGGAGGTACGTGGTCAGCTGATACGGTTGCAATGCAAGATGATCGGTAGATGTCCATACCTAATGTAGAATGCACCTGCATCCACTATCCGCGCGGGTGTAGGTTTTGTCACGGCTGGCGGAACCTTGCTAGCGGACCGCAGGGGGTAATCCCAGTAGCACCCGCTTATGGTTCGGGTAGGTTAGCCACTTAGCCGACTGTCTCTGAAAAGTTGAAAACTCTCATACCGTCACACAGTCAACGCGCCCCTACGTACCACACTAATTCAGGCCCACTATTAATACTACTCTTCTGCTAACACATTGTGCCTATCAAGCGTCCAATGTCGACCTGGACCCAAGTCCTCACGGTAGTTAAACCACTCTCCACCCTGACGAAACCGCGGTCGAGAGGTAACCAAAACAACAGCGAGAGGTAACCCAATCAGGTCCAAGTGCGACCTCCGCCCGGGACACAATTACACAAGGGCACTCGTAAAAACAACTAGGTAAACCTACGCATTGTGAGCCATGTATATGTACACGGCATATTGTACCCCGGAAAAATCTTCCTGGTCCCGCATGATATTTGGCCTGCGCTCTATGGGCCTACAAACGACTCGAAAGGCCCAGGTAGACCTATTATGAGCTATTCAACTTTCGCGTCACCTATGTGTGTCTTCAATTGTACCTATAAATGGCTCGAACGATCACTTTTTGACAACTGCAATATAGACAGACGACCACACCAGATGCCGGGACTGTCAACCAGACGATCGTACCCGTCAACCAGCTGACTACCCGTACATTATTTTCACCCACGATTGCTATGGAACGTTGTTCCGGACCGTGCCAACGGTTGTGTAACTCAGACCCCCTTAACCGTATGCTATTACTCGGTACACGTATATATACCAATTATTCTCCTACTATGTACGGCACTAAACAGTATGTGTATTGTACTTTCAGCATAACGGCATGAACACACTCTTCATTGTTGTTTCTCCGCACCGCGATCACACCCACTGAAGGCATGTGGCTCAAACGACTAAGGTCAGAACTGTGACCGCGGGCCTCTGGCCTCCGGTAGTAGGACGGTCAGCTGGCTGACAGGTACGGTCGGCTGGTTGACCGTCCCGACATCTGGTGTGGCCGTCTGTCTATATTTCAGTTGCAAAACAGTGGTCGTTTGAGTCATATATAGGTACACTTGAGGACCAAAATAGGCGACGCAGAAGTTGAGTAGCTAATGTTAGGTGTGCCTTGGCCTGTTGAGCCATTTGTAGGTACGATGGAGCGAAGGCCCAATATGAGGCGGGGCCAGGAAGCCTTTTCCGAGGTACAATACGGCGTACACCTATAAATGGCTCATAATGCGTAGGTGTACCTATTTTTGGCTAGTGCCCACTACACAACGACTAATTCCAACCCGTACAATAAATTACACCAAATATATCCCAACATATCACAGCCGCTAGTAACGAGGGTAAGGTTCACACAGAGTAGTAACTGAAAATCGGCCTTGATTTTAATAATATTGATTATGCCGGGTGTGTTTTACTTGATTAGTCATGACTTATTGATTATATTCAACTCGTCGTGATTAAATCAGGAAACTAAAAGTTGATTGGTTAATCATGATTATTTTACAATTTATAGAGAAATAGAAGACGTTATCTTGCCTGGATACCAGTTTCGACGACCACCACCCCACGAGACAACAGCACCCCCAGCACTCAGATACTGGAGCAGTAATTACAACGACAGTCGGGCCTTTTGCCACAGGGCATACATATCCATGTGATCGCATCGACAAAGGGAACATATAGGTGAAGCTGCGTTTGGCGTGCGAGCTGTAGTTCGTGAGATATGGAAAATATTAGTATTACTTGCAGAGGCGTTATTGCATAGGAGTTAAAGACTTGAATACTAAAATCCGTACGATTCTTCTTCTGGCCATTAATCGGCCAATGCGTCGAATAACTCGCTGCTAGACGGGTAGATTTGATAGCGAAACACATGGAAGGGGAGCCGGTGCGTGGCAAATTCTGCGAGCTGGACAACGCTGTTTTATGAAACGCCTGCTAACGTACTAGAATCATGTATTGAACTATTTGGAAACCTATTTACTTTCACGGAAATCACTTTTGCGCCCTAATCTGGGAGGAGTTAGCAATACAATTTTAGCAGGGGTGTGTTCTATGACATAAGCGTACAAAAACATCTCGAAAACTATAAAGGCCTTTTCTACTTTTGTTTTTTTGTTCTTCCGAACTTTTGGGTCAAAGTTGCCTAGAAATAAAGACAAAAATGGTAAAATGTACCTCCTTGACCAAAAAAACGTTTGTCTTTTTTAAAAGGCCATCATTTCGTTTTTTAAGGTGGTCGTGGAGAACAACCCTGACAAATTTAATTTCGAACTCGTTTTCAAATACGGCGCGAAAGTTTGAAGCCGGAAAGTTCCATCGCTGGAAACAATTCATATGCAGACGCTTTCGTTTGTGTTCTTCTTTGTCGTTGGTTGTGAGCGCTACCTCCCTGTTGCTTTTCGCGCGTGCGAGCGAAACGTTACGCACAGCTTCCGCGCATACATCCGCCATCCGCCTATCCACGATAATGAGCAGGGCGGCCTGTATTGTTCCTGCCATGCTGACGGAGGCCTACAGCAGTGCCGGCGCAACAACACGAAGAAATAAAACATTTTTTTCACGACTACTAATTAACCAGAATCATCAATTTTTAGTTGGTTGATTAATGATGTTTAGTTTTGAGGTAATGGAATAATGACGGGAACATAATCAAGCTCATGATTAAACTAATCACCCTTTGAAAACGTGATTAACATCATGATTATTTTAGTTGATTACCAACGCTAACACAGAGGCTCATGAACGCAAGTGATGCACGCCGGCAACTGATAGTTTTCTGCATCAGGTACATATCGCCGGTACGGTGGCGCACACACCTTTCTCGACCCTACCCGTTGAACTAGACGGTATATAGTATATAAGGTGCTTTACGCCGTACACATTCAACCAGACGCAAATGTTGAATGCGTGATGCCACGCATGTGCCACGTCATTGAGAACTACAGCGAGCACGTCAATGGGGCTTTGTACGGGAGCTGGGCAGAGCCATTGGACCCCGAAACCTTTGGTTTCCACGGCGAACGGGTTCCAGTTGTCGCGTATATTCCATGGATTTGCGCACGTACGCGCATTGGGACATTGTGGCTCTCACTGTTGTAAATCCCAAGGTATTGCCTGGCATCAATGGCGTAATCAATCGCGGTTTTATATGCCTTTCCCCGACTGTCATTGATAGGTGCCATACAGGTCGATATGTCTGAGCTCCGTTTGGATGGCAACACGTCTTTCGTAAATAATAACGGCGGGATGTTTGGAGGTAAGACGCGGCACATGGCTGAGCTTTGGTATACGTCCAGGTGCACAAATAGTGTGGAGGGCGAAGGTTTGGTAACAATCTGTAATTGCCGAAGCATTGCTGTTGTGTCAGCTTTATTACGGGGGCTAATTGCAAAAACAAATAATATTTTCTACACGCTGGATGTAAACGGCTATTGGGTGCGGGGTTATTATGCTCGTGGAATGCAACTCATTCATTGGACGTGGTTGATGGGGAAAGTTAACGGGCGACGTCGTTTATAACGCAGCGAACGGTCTGTGTGCACGGGAGCACATACATAGCAGGAGGAGCGTCCTTTCGGTGCCGACATTATATTCGTTCGAAATGCCTCATTTGCCGTTCATTTCTCCTACCTCCCCTCTGGTTTTCACATGTCGAAGAAGCGTGTCCCACTGGTAAAACGAATTGAGTGCCACCTTAGCGTTTCATGACCTTATATTTCGCGAAACCGACATCGGAGAGTGGGTCCACATACCTGCACACTGACATGTATGGCGTGTGTTTTATGTGGGAAAGCTGTCTGCCGAAGTGTCCACTCCCGGTGTAAATGATATCAACAGTTTGGCTCCGATGGATTCGAGCGAAATTCCAAACGTCCCACTTAGCGAGTTGTTTGTATGCCCAAAGATGTACTGTGTCCACGCACATGATAACAGCATTTGCAGTGATATCCTTTTTTAGCTGGCAAGCTGGGTGGTGTGCCGAAGGGTGACCTTTATCCCGATACGTTATCGGTGGTAGCTGCGAGGGGCCGTGTCGTCGTGACAGTCATCGTTTTCTTCGAAATGGATGTGTTCCATACTGTGTGGTTCGTGCGTTCAGGAGCAAGATGAGTACCCAGAGGTCTCGTTCGATTCCAGCTGACAATGACTGTACTATGACACGCACCTCTGAAACTTCACGGGCAACCCCAACATGCGGTGGAACGTACGCTACGTCATGCAAAATACGGTGCAGGTACGGAACCAATGAATAGTCGAGCTCATCTGGGCAATACCTGGTGTTACATTATTCGGGACAAATGCTCTTGACCGCAGGTGCAGTACGAGCTACGTCTTCCACTGTCGCGATGCACAGTGTATCGACGTTCAACGGCAATTTCGCTCAGTTTCTTGGAGGTGAGAAACTGCATTGGGGGGCGTGTGAGTATGGTTCGAGGATATATTTTCTATACATATCTCCCAGGACGTATAACCCTCTGCAGCAACAAATATACCCGTTCAGCACACAGAGAGAGGTGATTGATCGCTGAGCCAAGAAAGCGCAACGTGTCTCAAGCCAGTATTGAACAAAGGTAGCACAAGGATGGGTAACTCTTTTTCGTTTGATCTAACCCTATAAAGCAGTCGGTTAAAATTAGCGGATGTGATAGTCCTGGTGTTTCTTGATCGTGACGCAACGCTTATCAAGTTGTGCCTTTTGACGGACAGTGATTCCATATACGACAATACCTGAAACGCGTTTTGTCGCGCATATGCCAACCTTTTGCGAGCAGCAGAAGTTGGGGGCGCAACAGGCATGGCTAATCGTACGTGTACCAACTCCGCACGGCAAAGTGGTGACTCAAACCCCACGACAACCAGTGGCGTTTGCCTATTTTTAGGTAGGGCGTGTTTTGCTTGTGGGTATCAGCCTCGTTGACTCGCTTGGAGGGCGGGCCAGCAGCAGAGGTAGCTTTGGAAGCACAGGGGGCCGCTCGAGACTGTTATCGCGAAGCGCAATGGGCCGATATAAGCTCGATTGGGACAACATACCATGTCATCGTTTAAATGTCGACAAACTCGATAATGAGGGAGCCTCCTGCCCTATGGACAAGGAACAAAGTTGGTTTCAATCGTGGCTGTAACAAAATACCTCATCAGACATTCGAGAAGCACTGGAGGACTGCTGTCTGGCGCAATGAGATGGATACGTTAACAGCTCTGTCCATTGTACCCCCCTGCCGACAGGAGCGATGTCGCTTCAAAATTCCAGTCTCGACATCGAGGGCTTCGCCACCTTCGAGGAAAATTTGGCAAACAGCTGGGGAGGTAATAATATAATTTGACGAATACCTAGCCAGACAACCTACGTAGGCGTGGAAGCTGGACAACGCTTCCCAGAAAATGTTGGATGTTGCCGCACGCCGTAAAATCGGGTTGAACGTTCCGGACGTCTTTAGCCGAAGTAGATTGCGTCATGTCAGATAAATCCGCTAAGTTTATAAACATCAGTTTCCGAAATCTGCGAGAGCACACAACTACTGGCATTTCATGTCACGTCCGGACTACATGGCACCTTGCTGAATATTTACAGCAGTTACTCAAAACAGTAGGTCTTCGTCTTGCCCATGATATTGAGTTGAGTGCATCCTGCACGCTCTGTATGTCACGGAACCTCCGAACACCTATTCGTACTAGCAAATATTTTCAACGGCTGAGTTCCTTATGACGCAGGTGCCCTGTTCGCCAACGGCACAACTATCAATATCGGTGGCGACGCCAGCTTCACCAGGAACGAGGGATTGTTAGGAGGTAAGGAAAATATCGACAACTGTAGTACACGGTTCCTCCGCAGCATGCATGGCACAGAGGCTGCATCCTGGTCTTTCCACAGCACACCTAAGTAAGGGTTCAGGAACCCACAGCGTCTTTGTGTAGGACTTCTTGAAAGGGGTTAGGTGTTGATATTCGTGTATTCTCCGTCTAGGCCGTCGTCGCCTAGCCTTCGGTCCTGACAAGCTTCAACAAGGTCTGGTTCTTCTTAGCGATAGTTTTAACCTCGGCGCTACTCAAGTGTCTGGGGTTTCATGAAAGGACGTTACGCAAAATATATCGTCAATCATTCACTGCGACGTATTTAGCCCATTGTTGGAGTATTACGGCATGAATCCAGTTACCTTGTCTTCGCGCTGATATCATCGAGGTGGTGTTGTCGACTCCTTCAGTATATATCGATACACGACCACTGTATTGCGCTTGGTCTTCAGCAGTATTCGTTCGTATTCGCCGAGATATGGTGGTGCAGTCATCGAACGAGACTTTTATGCGTTCCTGGACCGTGTGCACTTACTGCGGATAAACGTGTAGTTAACGACCTAAGGGGGAATGGTTCACATATCCTGGAGCGCCCAACGCGCTAACCCTGCTTCCGACTCTGTGTAGAATGTTGTCGCTAGATGCGCTGCCTTTGTTTCTCAAGCGACAAGCTTGACGTTGTATCCTCCGTGTTGCTCACTTGTACCATACCACCACTGAAGAGGAGTACTATCTAGATGAGAGCAACGCAACATGCAGATTTGTGTTGCACGTTCTCACAGGTGCAGTACAGATGCTAGAGAGCTTATTCAGGGTCAAAGGGAGCGCCTCATTCGATCACAATATTGCAGTTTTCGGAGGTGAGCGGACTTTGCAGTTTGTGTTGTATTTTCAAAAGATTCGTTGTGTTAGGAAAACGATTGGACGAAACAGCCTCGACAGTGCTGTGTTTGCAGTCGACACAAGGCTTCTTAGAGAAGGCATACACAAACAGCTAATTCGAGATAGCGGCAATGTCGCATGAAGGATCCCTCATAATATCTAACCGTATTTGCTTTTGTCGGCCCAGCCGGTGGTGGCTGGTGATTGAACGGTACCCGCAAATCACTAGCGGAGAAGCACGTACTGATCAGCTTGTGATCGTTGACTGGTGCCAGGTCCTTTACTTTCAACAGGCCTGAGCCGCTTGGACCCCCGTAAGGTCTTAAACATGTACCTTTGCAGTCGTAATGTCTTAAGCCTCTTCATTTCACGATAAGCCTCACCATGGGATTGTGTGATGTTCTCTGGCAACAAAATGTGCTGCGTCAAGTTTTGAGTGAGGTAGTTAGTGTCGCAACGGCATTTGTGACAATTCTTGTAAGCCTTCTACCGTAGGACTTGTTTCACTAATGTGCAGTCAGGCACCGTAGCAGGTAGGGTTGGTTGACGTGACCATTTGGAGAAGACAGAGCGTGATCACGATGCTGCTCATGATGCCCGATCAGAGTCGAGTCGGCCAACTAAACCAGCGGGGCGGGATCACGTCTTATATCGTGTCTGGGACCGCAGCAGGGGATTTAGCTCTTCTATATGCTCTACGCTGCAGTTTGTATAGTACATGCAACACAAGAGTGGTATGGTCTCTATATGTTTATATACCTCGTGTTTATAAGTGCATACATGTGCGGGTCCTTGAGGCACTATTACGATACTTATAGGCATATGTTACACTTCCCTGTACAGTGGTATGATATGTTTTAGTGCCTGACCCAGTAGTCATCTCGCACATTTGATGTGTAGCATACGTGGGCTTGGTACGAGATACGAAGTTTATAGGCCATACCACCGGGACATGGGTTGATCTGTTGTTTTGAAAGGGCTTCCTATTTTCCCTCGGCAACACCTCTCGGTAATGTGCCTGCGTCGATTCGGCATCCATTTTTATTGATTCTCCTCTACCTCGCCCCCCTGAGACAACGGTGGACTCGTTTGGTGTGGCCCACACCAGTACACCGCAATTCTCTACCCGTGGACTTCCCTCCACGCGCCGCAAGTTATAGGAGGTGTACGTACTCGCTTCCAGCCTAGTGAAGTACGTAAAATGTGGATACCATCGTCTTGGGCGCATTTTCGATACTGATGAGTACCTTAGGATGCTAGCCTTTTTACGTGCGCGTAGGCATAATATATTTTCTTGTAAACGTAGTCGTTTTGAGATCCGTTGTCATCGTATCAGCCATATCTCGGTGATGATACAAACGACAACGGTACCATCAGAATATCCGGACGCCTGTCAACGGCCCACGCCTGTTCCATCAGTAAGTATCAACACCTGTGGACCCCGCAGTGCCACTTCTTGTAGTTTCTCCTGAATTGCGTTGCACGTTGAACTCTCTATCGCAGGCGCTATATTCGCCACGGGTGGAGGTGTCTACATTGATGGAAATGGAATCTTTACAGCGAACACTGGATGTCTTCGAGGTGAATAGGATCCGGTTTATTTACCGACTACCTAACCGTTTCATCTTTGGATGGTTTCGAGAACGCCAGTATGTTGGATTCGAGTGCATTGGCGGGGAGATTTCTCCCGCGCCAAGCGGAAGTGGTGCACCCTTGCTTATTTTGGGAATATGATGCAGCGTGTGAATAACCACTAGTTGGGTGTGCGTCGAGGAAATAGTCCGTAGCTATCCAGGAGATTGGTATTGGGTAGTAACGAGTGAGCTCGTGATAGCTGAGTGTATTACGATGTCTCGGCGTGTTGTACGTGTGACGTTGGCATGCAATACCAAACGACAGACTATGGGCGTCTAACCTCTCATCGTCGTCAATTTGTGAACGCGCAGGATGTGCCATTCATACAGCGCACGCCGAGATCACCATCAACGGTCGGGCAACCTTTGTCAATAACACAGCAACATCTAGTGATGGAGGTAAGAATGTTACAAGATCATCGTCGTTGGGTATCCGTGAGCAGTATGGCCAGCGTGACTAACGAAACTGTTATCCGTGACTGTAAAACAGGGAATGCACACCAACACTGCGATACCTAACTGATTTTGCACGTCGATGTTGTCTCGGCCCGCGTATCATTGGCAATGCCCTCTCTTGCGGAAACACTCATTTCTGACTACCCAGCATGACATAACAGTTCGAACAACCAGCGGCAGGAAAAACCTTCTGCATCCACTGCTCCGGAACGATGATCTTCGCGTAATACTCAACCTGTAGCAGCAGCCAACGGTTTGCCGAGCATTAGCATCGCCGTTTAAAGGGGGCATACGTTTATTGACAAAACGTTTGAAGGCGTAAGTCATACGTAAGGAACACGGAATCATGACGACCGAGGTGGCGCTCAAAGCTTTCGCTCATGCTCGTGCACGAGCGATGTGTTTGTGGCTTTGTCATTGCCTCGGTTTGCCTTCGCCACCTATCTCGTCAAGTACGACCAACCGAATTGAAGCTTCTAGTTCGATATTTCGTACATGACATGTGTTACGCACAGGGCGCGAACGCTCATGTAAATTCCATTCGCGTGTCTAGGATCTTAAGCACGTGATTGACACAACTTCGACGGCCGGTACTTCCCGTCTATGTATGTATGTCCTCACTCGTGGTACACTCGAATCGAACAGGACTATACCCCCACAGTAAGGGGTATTACCACTTCATAAGGGGGTCGAAATTCAAGCTCAGTCGATACTGTGCCTACCGTGCAGCGCAAAAGCCACACTGTGGCTTTTTCCTGGACATCCGAAAACTGGAATGTTGGACTCGATGGTGCATTTCCTCGTTTGCAACCTACGGTGGAAGGCTACCGTCACTTCTAAAACATTGGTCTGTACAGAGCCAAACCGTTCTCGTGGTGAAAAGCGTGTCGTAGTGCATGCCGTGTTAGTACGTAGGGAACAGGTTTATGTTATGTGTTGGTTGGAATGTTCGGCGACCAGACGCCCTCGAACAATATAACAAACCGGCATGCACACGATGTCCATGTTCTTCTCGATGTATATGGATGGTCCATTCAATCTTTTGCATTTGAACAGGTGCCATTTATTCCGTAAACGAATCTATGCTCAACGTCGACGGAAGCGTTGCGTTTACGTCGAATTCAGCACTAAACGGAGGTGGGAGAAACTTCTGTGGTGTGACAAGGAGAAGTCTGTCGTTGCATGCGTACGGATACACGTTGTATATGTTTTAATGGCCCGCGATCGCTGAAGAGCGCGCTTTTCCCAAGAGGCTTGGTTGTCGAAATCGGGTTTCCCTCATAGAAACTGGTCGGAACATGCCCCAATTTCCTCCCGTCTTACGGCAACTGATCTGCAGCTCGTTCGGATATTACCACGCGAGCTATGCACAATGGCAGCGCGTGCCGTCGTTGATGTAGGCGCTAAGGGGTCTTGGACGACCGACTCTATATCCACACACACCACCTTGACGTGTAATTGTGAGGAGCTTACGTTCTTCAGAATTGCTGTATGCGCAGACGCTTGAACGGTGTCTAACATGCAACCCGAAACTATGTTTTATGTCGCGTGCCTCTCCTTCAAGTGCGATAGAAAACGGCCAACCGAGAAACTTGAACAACCCCGATGGTACAGCTTACGTCGCCCAGTACTTCCAACGTGTGAAATTGTGATCAGCAAATATCGACATCCGTCATTCACTGCTTCCAACCATCATACACGTACAGAGCAGGAATAGGTGTATTCATCGAATAAACTCTGGAGGCATAGAACTGCAACAACGGTACGCATCCGTCAACGAATAAAAAACAAACATACCTGGTAGGGCCACATGGCCAATGATAAGGCCCCAAGTTAACTCTGGATCTAGGACCACTGTTCCACTTGAAGTGTTAACCATCCCGAAGAGAGCACACGTACGGCAGGAAGAGAGCACTCCTGATGTGTGTGGCTGCGGAGGTATGTTTGCTAATCCAGAACAAGAAACGGAGGCTCGTTATTGTATTACACGCTTAGTAAACTACCTCCGGCTGACTTGGGTACGGTACGCCAGGTGTATTCATGCCGAGTCGAGGTCGGGCGTACGTGCGTCATACACCCATCTGCTTTCAAGTTTTGTGACGGTGTTCCGGACGTTTGTGGTATCGCTTTCTTCCTCATCTAGAGTGGTGTTTGCGGAGGCGGTAGATCTCGAGGGGAGCAGCACAAATGATGCGTTCAAAAATATTATAATATAATGTCTGATTTCCCGCTCGACTCGTCCGGCGTCTGAATTACAGGCTATAAATACTGGCACATGAATGTTCACGTATGTATTATTATATATTGAATGTATCGAAATGTCGGCATGTTGCTCGTGCACAGGTGCTATATCTTCCAGGAACTTCTCCAAGATCGACATTCGCGGGACCTCCACTTTCACGGGCAATGCGGCCCGAGTTCAGGGAGGTACCA
Organism: Saccharina japonica; assembly: GCA_008828725.1. NCBI lineage: Eukaryota > Phaeophyceae > Laminariales > Laminariaceae > Saccharina > Saccharina japonica. The sequence continues at coordinate 376,842 of MEHQ01001995.1, read as the reverse complement.
ACGACTGTACTTAATGCACAGAGCGATTGGCAGGTTGACGTTTGCGCAATTGGTCGGCCAGGATAACAGCGCGATATACTACCGATGTGACACAACAATTGGTCAGGACAGATACGAAGTAATATCTATCACGCTCGGTTTGTAGAGGAGGTCCGAACAGCTCGACAAGGCAGTTGTTTTCAGAAGGAAAAGTGTTTTCACCCCTTTGTCCTTGCTTTGGACGCTGGTCGGTGGAACTTCGCATGACGACGACTGGTTGCCGTTCTGACTCAATTACGCTTGCGAATTATATTTTTCATGGAACAACCAAAAACCGGTAGGGCCCCGTTACTTCCTTGTCAAATATTTTGTGCAATATGACAAAAATACTTTTTGAATCAGTTTTGCCGAGCGTGGGCACAGACGCGTGTATCGCCTTTGTCGCGGCTTGGTTTGCTTGAGATTCTGAAGGAAGACCGCAGTGTTCGACACGCGTCGGGCCTCGACTGACATTGTTAGGCTGCACTGCCTCAATCTCACCTTTTTTTTCAATCGGGCGAACTCTTGGTGATGCTGTCGCGCGATACCTATATGTGCGCACGATGTTGATATACATATGGAGCAGGCGTGACACGGCAGTAGGTCGTTTGACGGTGGACAGTATTTAGCCTGACACACACAATGTGTCCTCCAGGCTCCAAACACTTGCACATGTCTTGAAGTATAACCCATCGCTTTTACGAGTAACTGAAACGCAAGAGTTCTCCTGCATTGGGCTAACCGGCTAATCTAATATATTTCTGCTGTTTGTCGATTCTATAGGTGCGATATATTCTGAGATAGGCTCACATGTGAACATCGCCGGGATGTCAGCGTTAACGAGCAACGAGACCGACGATCAGGGAGGTATGGACGGATGCACACACTTGGTACACAGTAGGCTCTTATTGAATCAGTCCGTAGTCCAAGCAGGTAAAGCGTCCAGTTGGTGTAAACAACTCTGGTATTTACAGCTGGTGGTAAGGCGCACCCGAGTGACAGGGTCTAGAACATTCTTTGTAAACAAAACGAAGAAAAAATACACAGCAAAGCGTATTGATCGTCTAGTTTCCTCTTCTAAACCGCAGTGACAGGGTGACGGCATGCGCATATTGACTCCCATGGCCTTTGAGGTCAGACAAGGCATCGCTCATGGTTGGAACACCGACATGCCAGGCAGTGACATATTCAGAATGCTATGATATCCAAGGGGCGCACGTTCCGTTTATTTCGCTGCGTGCCTGATGTACTGTCTCGGCGTGTGGCAACGCATACAAGCTTTGGACGTGTGTCGTTTCGAGTATGGGGGGTAAAACAACATGAAGCAACCGTACGAGGGTCAAAGAACATGAAGGAATCGTACGAGCCCATACAAGTAACGGGACCGATACATGTTTGATATTGCTGGGAATATATTGATAGTCTAAAACATACCCTTTCCCTTCACCCGATGTTGGCATACAACAGGTGCACTTTACTCCTTTGGCAGCCCCACGGTCAGCGTTTCTGGACCCAACAGTTTCGTTGGCAACATCGCTGGGAGTGGTGGAGGTGCGATATTCGTATCGTCACCTGGCCATCTCCACGTCAGTGGAGCCACCTTTGTGCTAAATACCGCTTCGTTCGGTGGCGCCGTTGCGCTCACGTCCGGCGTAGACACCTCACGGACGTTCGAAGATTGTACGTTTGAGCAGAACCAAGCCAGCGATGGTGCAGGTCTCTACTCGTTCACAAGTGCTGGGGTGGACGTGATTTACAGCTCCGTGTTTCGTCGAAACTATGCAGGCAAGTGGACGCAAGCATACACCTGGTAAAATAGAAGCCAACCGTCGGCGCAGTACGTGGCCGTGAAGAAAGTCCTCCGTAAATACTCGGGACGAAAAGGTGATACTCACCTGCGCTGGGTACCCGGGGATGACGCCGAGACTGCTGAAAACACGCCCAGGAGCGTGTTGTCTTATTCACGAATGGTCAGCCTCAGGCATGATACGGGATTGTTAATGTTTTTCGCCCCATTTCGTCCACACGTGGGATACCCACACCGGTGTTTGGAGATGTGCACTAATGATTTGCCCACATAGGCTGAGAGCCACTTCCAAACTGTTCTTGCATCATTGTTATTTTGGCTTTCGCATTAAAATATGTATGTGTTAATGTTAGCAGGTTTGTGGAGGTCGTACGGGGCCCCCATCCAAACGGTGACGGTTTGGCAGCGGATGAAACAAGACATAGGAAAACGTCAAGGCCTGTATACTAAGAAACCAGCATGCTGTATACTGGTCGAACGAGCGGATTTGGTTTTGCCGTGTTGCGTTGTTACTATTTGGTTTCAGTTCACGATCGACTGTGGTCATAGTCTACCGGGATTTGGTGTATCGACATTACGCAGTATATTGGTCGAACGTGTGTGCAACACATCTACCTATAGACATACTTCGGACTACCTAGAACCGGGTCCACCTGACATATATATGTGTATACGATGAAAACTTACCAATTGCTACAGAAACGCCTGACTACTGGTTGGTCGGCACGTGTTCCCGCCCTTAAGGACGTGCGAGTATTTGCTTGGATTCCACTGTTAATGGGAGCAAGCTCTACAACTACTACAAGTAGGGGGCATACGAGCAGATGATTCCTTCGGCAGCCCTGACGGGCACAAAATGGGGCGATGCGCTTTGACCAACTCGTAGCGTGTGGTGTTGACCAGTTCATCTTTCACATGAACGGAAACGCTTCGAACATCTGAGTGGCCTTTGCGGCAACCATTGGATGCAGTTGCTTTCTTGCCGCGAGGTCAATTAGTAAGCTGGAAAGCCTTAGATTGTCAATTCACCTGCATTTGACATGTTTAATCGCCTAGCAGAGGTATCGGGAGGAGCGGTCTACTACACTGGACGTATTCAAGTGCAAGACACATTGTTCGAGGCCAACGAGGCCGTCAGAGAGGGCTTCGCCATTATCAGCCTAGGAGTAATCGAGCCGGGTGATTTCTCCAATACAGCTTTCGTCGGGAACGTTCCTCACTGCCCTGCCGGCCAATACGGGTTTGAAGAGGAGCTTGGCAAGTCGGTGAGAACTGCTTTCGGTCGCGGGGGGCTTGATTTTGTGTGCGTCATTCTCAACCCCGTGAAGTCACTCGGCCAAGTAGCGACCTTCGTTCGTTGCAGTCAAAAGCGTTTTGAGCTTTTCGTTTTCGCGATATGCATCGCCTTGTTAATTGCTCATTACTCTGCGCCAAAATAACAGTATGTTTTTTTGCGTCGAAGTCTGCGTGAGGTACACAGATACAAAGGCACTTGGCCTACCGGGGTAAATGCGGTACCCAAAACTGGCTAGCCCCCCTACCGAAACAACGGTCTGAGACACGCTTGATCCTTGTCTATTAACATGCCATAGCGAGCGTAAGAGGTTGGTGGTAATCTTCGCGCGTGCCACTTGTTGCTGTTTTGTCTTCATGTATTTGACCTTTCTACCGAACCCGTACGAGAGCAATCTCGTCGCGAGCGAAACAAGGTTTTTGTTTCCATTTTAGCTTCAGCTCTCCGTAAAACGCAGGTGATAACTGCCCTGTGGTTATCTAGATTGCTTACATTGTTCCTTGTGATTCTTCCGTGGTACACCGGAGGTATGTGCGCAAAACCGAATACATGCCCGTTCTTTCGTCTGTATGCCTATGCCCCATGTGTTTCCTCTACGCTTAACGGACGACCTGTTCCCTCCTGGAATTCAATGCTTACAACCACGCTCCTGATACAAATACACCGCTAGTTCGCTACAAAGCCAGGTAATTTTCCGGTAACACACAACAACAGTATAATTCAAAGTTCAAAGTAGCTACGATTGACAACTTCGGGCCCTTCACATTCTAAATCAGCACCTTATCTCATGACCTATATTGATAAGAAGTTTAAAACACTGAAATCTAGGCCAGGTCAGTAACGGTCTAGGATTCGTGTAATATGACTCATATGATAGGGTCGGCTGACCGTCTGCTCTGTTGATTGTTGCACCCTTCGTCGGCGACAAACTACAGCATACCTCTACTACAGTAGACCGGAGGTCATCGGGTGTTCAAACGACACACGCGTTATGAACATAGAGTGCATGCTGCACAAGTCGGGCATACAAACATCGATATTATACTGCACTCTATGTCGAGCTCCCAATCCAACAGAAAACAAACAAGAAAAAGAGAACTGAAAATCTCGCACAAGATGCAGCGTGCTGCTTGGTGTGATATATCCACCGCGCACCTGGCAACGAAACAACTTCTAAGTTTCAACGTGCTTCAAAGCACAGGCCCCAAGTTTGTCAAGCACGATTCCCGAGGACATAGTTTCGAGTTTTACTTGCTCTGTATCGTACGGACCACCATGTACAACGAGGGAGAGTGGCGTGGGGTTTACGTAGACTTCCAAGCACCGCCGCTAACTGCGGACTTGTGGCTCAAACATCTACGGATCTTTAAAGCGTGAATAATGGAGAGGTGTCTCCTGATGACCATTGGCATATTTTTTTGTCCTTTCGTTTCTGCAGTAACCCGGAGCAAGTACTCCAAGGCATGTCTGTAGATCGTCTGTCGCAAGTATTCCAAGGTCTGGCTGCGTAAGGCAAATATAACGTCGTGTTTAGTATATTCATACTGAAACTAAGTTAGTCCAACGTTATTACATGCTTTTGGCACATACGTTAAATAGGCCCCACCATGTGTGGGAGGTACATCCTGGTTGAAGCTTCCCACGTGTGTCATCCGAGGCCCTAACAAACTGTTGACGCCCGTTGTTGTTTTCATTTTTTGTTTGGGTGGGGGGGGGGATTTCAGATTGCGTAAGGCCAAGTGTGCCCAAACTACACACGATCCAATACCTGGCAGAAAACAAAAACACTCCACCCGTTACAGATTCGCCAGTGACCAAAACACCACGCTTTTATCCTTGTTTAGGGTATTCTCAGGTACGCCGTTTTGATTCAGGAGGAGTATCCCGTCCGAACGAGTTAGCCCGGGTCTCGACGCTACTATGTTCATGGGTTCCGGCAACCGCAGGGTTTCCCTGGACGGGGTTCAGGTACCACGGGATTCAAGATAAAATAGTTGTATACGGGATGAAGTCACCACGGGATTTGATTATACTATATGTGCAGGTCGCGGCCACCGCCGTACTTCACGGGATGGGATCCAACCAGGACGGGACTTACCCGACGAATGACGTTTAAGTGTTTTACTAAGAATTAGATAGGGTTAGATACAACAGCTGTGAGATCGATGATTTCGTCGGAAGCCGTGTTTGAAAGCTGGGTGTGATATTTACGTCGCATATAATATCGATATCTGTCACTCCAGGTTGACAGGACAAGCATGTGCTGAACACCTAAAAAGAAACCAACCACCGAAATACGGACAATAATTGACGTTTGTTCTTGCCCTGGGGGGAACTATTTTGAGCACATGGCATCGAGTTCCGACTCGTAATGTGGTCGACTCGTTCAGCGTGAACAATGCTGTATTTATTGGTACCGCACTGCTGGAAGTTCATACTAAATTCATGGCGTTCTCCCCCCTATCCACGTTATGAACCAACCTCAACTCTGAACTTGGGTGGGAGTCGTTGACCTCAGCTTCTTGTATGATTGGTTATTTCCTGGTGTCCAGTTTGAGCGGTTTTCTTCAACCATCTGTCCAATTGCTTGGACACTTTAGTATGGGCATGGTTGTTCTAGGAACATGCCAGGTCTGTTTGAATTTGGGAACTGTATGTACGTAGACTTGTTGGAGGCGTGCGGCCCAGACTAAAACGCGTAGCGGACTCATCCCACGGTAGGAGCGTGGCAGATGTTTCTCAGCTCCTCAAATGAGGAGCTCAATAACTCCCTGAAACATGACCTGGGAGACATTCGTTCTCGCAACCCGGCCAAACCTTCCGATGCGGTCGTCCAAAAACAAAGATACCAGTAAAAAAGTAAAAGTATCCGGTGGTTACCCGCGCGAGGAGCTCGGCCGGTCAGAAAATATTGAGCCCAAAAGTGGTACCCCTACCGTGGGATTGCTCAGCGGACAATCAAGAAGCGCAAGGCAAAACGCACCGAGTCTGGCGGACGGGATATGGGGTCGTACTTGCTTCGGGATAAGCCCCATCTACTCATCGGGTAGATTTGGTGTACCTGGTGCAGGTTGCTCTGTTGCCAATACCGGCTTTCGTCAGAGTCTCTTCGACGTGAGCTTTGGTGCGATGCGTAAGGTGTCAACATGGATGTGGGAACAACTCGCCGCCAACTATCATCGACGATGCAACGACGGTCTGGAGCTACCGATGACTAGTATTTCAACGAGTTTGGCCCAAGGCACCAACACTCACCCAAGAACCCAACTCGATGTTGAGAGTCTTTGGCGAAATGAGATGCGTTTGAATGATATGTGGTGTAAACAAAACCATAGAAACACCTTTCTGGAAGTAATCGGTTTACGTTAAGGCCACGGAAGATTTTGATATTAATCACGCCCAAACTCATGTTTCCACATGAATCCAATATCCATGTATGGCTTCGTTGCAGTATACTCCGCTGCTCGTTTGACACGTTGCCTTTGGACCTTCGGATGTGTCGTGGCCTCAACAAGAGGCAAAGTTGCCAAGAAAACTTGTTTTCTGCAGGCCCTTATGGTTTTGTCCATATTAGACGTCTGTGTTCTTAACGGAGGTCTACACCCTGATTGAGCGCGGCTGCAGTCGGCGAACTCGATCGACATTCACACGACAAACCAAACACAGTGGTACGAAGCAACGTCCATCAGAACGTTTGCACTTCACTTGCGGATGGCTACAGCTTCTGGCAAAACAATACCGCCTGCAAGGTTACGTCATAATTGTACGCGTATACGAGAGCGTCGGCCGCCCCAAAAAAACAGTTCTAGGCGGTCATAGCCGGCAAGGTGATTTAGTGTAGTCTAAGTTACGATTTAACAGCACAAACTACAAACCATTTCAACCGCGCGGGAGCTCAGTCCCATGGCTACATCATAGCGCTTGTTTTTCAACAAATACTCGTTGTATCTTCGAGACTAATAGACTGACGTCCCCAGCAGCATGCCAGGTATGTAAAACATGTTCCCGTGGGAGGAATTAAGTAAGCCCGGGACTAAACATGGGCTAATTCGAGCTAACTATCTATAGATGCATTCGAAGTTGCAAAAGTTGTTTAAATACGGATCTTATGTGCGAACCACTTACGCTATTTCTAAGTCGTTCACATAGTTCGGCGATATTCGAACACGCCACTATTCGAGAATGTATTGATGAAGGACTCTCCAGTGCCTTAGTAAGGGCTAAGACGCGCACCGGGCCAAACATTGTACATATAAGCTACGCAGATTATGTCGTTCCCTTCAGGGTGCGCCATACGGATGCCCATCGAAAACGAAGGCGGCCAGCTCATCAAAAGCAGCGCTTTTCCAAAGGACTTGAAGAAGGAATAGCGACGCGGGGATTATCGACTATCGCATAGGGCCTAACCGCTAACAATTACCTTGAGAGTGTTGGCTATCGGATAGGCCTAAAAGTATTGTTGAGCGTGGTTTGAGTTCATGTCCGGAAGTCGGATACGTTGTTGTCGACGATACCAGCAACCCCGCATAGCCAGGATCAGCGTCAATCGCATTGGCAGCCATTCGCGTAAGGCAGTTTGTTTCCTTGTCGGCATGTAGCTCCCGAACGCCAGCCAGAAGATGTACCATCCTTAAATATATCTGCAGTTGTCGGGAAATATGGGCCGGATGGGCTTGAGTTTCGTATTTTTTATTGGCCTGCAATCCTCCTAAAAAAGCGAAGACACAAGGAACCATATATATATACCTCTCGTGTACTCTGTGTGCCACGTTCGGATTCCCCCATCAACGCAATCTATAGGAGCTGTCAAGTTTTGCAGTGCGAGGCGTGTTTGTTTTTTTAATGTTCCCCAGATGTTGGGCTGATCGTGGAGTGACAAGTTCTCAAAGTAAATGGCATTTGATTTCGCTTACTGTCACCGGCTTTTTCGGACGTTCCCTGGTAATCGTTGGACTTGTACCAGGAGCTAAGCTACACCACACAGGAGAAGAAATTACATGTTCTAGTCGTGATCAATATTTGACATATATACTTCGCATCATGACACCAGCCGATCGTTTTCCCTATACGCTTGTCTAAACGAGTGGGAGCCGACTTGAACTGTGGTCGCGTGGACAACAACGGTTCGGCTACGGTACCCTCCTTTTCTGCCCGACACGCACAGCAATCCTACAACAAGCGAAAAACAATTCAAACATAGCTGCCCGCTGACGCCGGACGTTCGGAGCGTAGTACTTCACTCACACACCATATAAGGTCCCCAATTTATCGACCGCTGATTCCGCTTGTAGCGTGTGGGTAATACACCCGTGGAGAAATCGAGTTTCGAAGGTATTCGTTTATCGTGGTTTAGGGTGCTCAATAATTTGCTGATTGTGTATGTTGCAAGGCATCGACCTTGCGTCACATCGCTCCGTATCACTATTTGACAGAGGGGAGCACGCGAACGTACTCACATCACAGCTCGAGGCTCGCGGCAAAAATGCCAAATGCCGCGGGTGATGTTTGCATCAATCAACACGTACTCGCTATCCACGCCATGTCTTGATTCAATTTGAGCCTTTGCACTCTCCTGGTAGCTGCAACTGTATCATTCTCCAAGCACAACCACCACTTTTGTCGTGAAGGGAGCACTCCGTCTCTGGGAGAAGGGTGTAAGTTGCAAGAACGAGGAACACGTACAATGATGAGGAAAGCACAACTTCTAACGACACCCACGCGTCGTTTTTGCCGACGTCCGACCACCGCCGGTTACAATGCCTATTCGGCGCTGCGTGATCCGGTGTGACCAACACCTCGACCAGTTGTAGTCCAGCGCGGAGGGGAAATATCTCGCAGAACATTTCGCAATATACACGAGTACCGTCCCCCTCGTGCTGGTGTTGTATATTTTTCGTCGTAACGTGCTGTTCACACACAATCTCAAAACCTTCGGTCATGATAAGGTCATGAACAGAAATATGCAAGTCTCCTTTTGACGCCCTATTATTCGTCAAGGGTTCGGTTTAGAAAACTTTCTCGTACCGCATTTTTTAAATCCTAGTACCACACTATAACCAATGCTGCGGAACACGAAATGTTGGCACTAGGGGAATACGACGTCCAACCACCGATTTCGTGCGAAGGTTGCATGTTTTGCCTTAGTTTGATGAATCATCACAGCATCACACAATTCTGGTATGAACTCGGTATCCCTGCCTATTGTAAACACGCATTGTGCCCCTACGGTGCCTCGTGCTGATCGTTGAGGCACTGCGTTCAAAAATGATCCATTTGGTTGACCTGAACCAGACGACAACTAACTGTCTAATTTCTCGTTTCCGTTGCCGCACCACAGGGAGACTCTTGTCGCATTGATCTCGTCTGTTCGAGATGTTGGGACGAGTGCGATGACGCACCTAGCAGCGTTTCCGTACAGCCGAACTCCACTTTACCTGTATGCGTGGACCTACCCGAAGGCGCAACTGCCACATCAAGTGGGGCTACCCTCGCCTCCTTCACCGTTGAGGAGGGATACTACCGCACCTCGGCAGACAGTCGAATCATACTCGAATGCTACCAAGAGGATGCATGTGTAGGGGGAACCGCCGGCGATGACATATGTGCTTCTGGCTACGAAGGCCCCTGTAAGTGCAGCCTTTTGGGCAGTCCACAGTAGTTAATTGTTTAAGTTATACCGCGCGACCGTCTTATTTGTCCGTTTGTGGCCATACATGACTCTTCGACTTGTTCGTGATCGTGTTAGCCGCAATATTGCAATGTTTTCGACGGCTGAACTGTCCACATCAGAATCCCGATGACAACGTTCCATATATTGTGTGTGTTTTGCATGTGGACACTTAGTTCTATAGCCGACCTTGTCCCCTACTCTTTCCTCGGTACCGTCTCTGGAAGACTGCGCGGTGTGTGCAGATGGGTACGCGCCAGGTGTTTCTTACAGTTGCACACAATGCTCAGGAACAAAAGGGAGATCGGGAACTTGGCTGGCAGCGGTGGTGTTGGTGGCTGCAGGACTGCTCTTGGTTGCAGGCATCGCAAACCTTGTGGCCGTGGTCGACGAAGATGGAGCGGATGATCGTGGCAGAGTGCGTAGTCCCGGGGGGCGTAGGCGCGGGTCTTGCCGCAGCGTCGTCTTCAGGGCCTTACCAACCACGGCAATCAAGACGGTCGTCGTCGTGTGGCAAATCATAACCCAGGTATAACTCATGCTTCGTACATATGTATAGGTATATATGGCATAAGCCTGTTGTACTGCTGACGCGCGTAACGGTAGGAAATGTCTTCTAGCACAGTTTCGGGCTCTTCACCTGTTGACCTACCTGATAATGATGTAGGGGTACGAGTGTTATCGTCGTGCCACCTAGACCGTTCGCTGGTTCATTGGGGTGCCCGTTCAAATTGCCTCGGAAGCCGGGTTTGGATGATGACGATGATGATGATGATGACGAAATCGAGAGCTTCTCAAATGATAACACCCAGAAAAAGAAGAGGCAGCCTTACATTGGCATGCGCGTACTGTGGATCTTGGACGCTTAACGATGACACGTACCATACACGGAATAAAATCTCCGACAATGTAGGGGAGGTTGTTGCGTGCACACTTTAAGGCCCTTGGAAAATCGGAATCCGCCGTAACCACAGCAACCCACAGTTGAGATTGCACGGCCAAACCTCTCCGAGTGAAATGTTGTTACGCTCGAAAAATCTTATCAAACCCTGATTCTTGGTGAGAAGCCTTGGTTGAGTGTTTCAGTGGGAAACAAGTAGACAGCTGTTCTCTCGTTTATGTCGAGAGCCTACCAGATGTGGTGTGCGACCCTAGGAACGTGCACTGTTACATGTGTAGTCCTGAATTCCCTCTCCAACTCGTCAATAAAGAGACGATACTATCGATGGCTCGCATGACTGGTTATGGCTACCCATGCCCGTAAGAACCAAGTGTTGATCCACCTAGCGTCGGCTTTACACCGCCGGAAATCGCGCAAAACGCTGTGTGCGTCCAGCGAACAGCGGGCTACCGAATGCAACAGCGTTGTATTGTGTAAACCCAAGCGGTCATATTTTCTTTGATGTGCATGGTGTCGAACGGCGGCCACGTTTCTCCATACCTATCGCCCACAACTTCCGGTAACGTTGCCCTCCTCCCCACTCCACCCTGCCTTCACCTCCTTTGTGCTGTTTTCCAGTTCACCGCGATTGCTGGGGGCGTCTACCCCGAGCAATACGAGGATTTCATTGAATATATTAATCCTATCAACATCGACCTCGGTTTCATCCTGTCGTACGCGTGCATCATGACAACTGGCTTTTACGCTCGGCTGGTTATTGCGACGATCGGGCCGCTGGTTGGGCTGGCCATCCTGGCTACCACGTATTCCATCGCCAAGTGGAGAAATGGACGCACCGAGAGCACGGCGCAGAGCATATGGACCAAGCATATTTCAACGGTAATATTTGTCTCTTTTTTCATCTACGCCTCCCTTTCCTTCGCCATATTCCAGACCTTTGTCTGCGACAAGCTCGACGATGGAGTTACCTACCTCCGGGCCGACTACAGTGTGATCTGCACGACCGCAGAGCACAGGGCGTACCAGGTTTACGCGGCCGTAATGCTTTTCGTTTACCCTGTTGGCATCCCGGGATTCTTCGCCTGGTGGCTCATTCGTAATCAGCAGGACCTAAGGAAGCCTGAAAGACAATCGGTGGCGCATCTTGAGGCATGGGGGGTTTTGTGGGTAGCGTATAAGCCCTCGCGGTTTTATTTCGAAATAGTGGAGTTTGCCCGCCGCATTGCACTCACGGGAGTGGCCGTGTTTGTGCTTCCGAACAGCGCGGCGCAGATCGCCATCGTGCTCTTGCTGGCTGTAGTGTTCGTGTTTATTTCGGAATCGTTCTCCCCGTTCGAACACGGCAACGACATGATCCTATACCGTTGGGGAAACGCGATCGTCCTGGCTAGCATGTACACAGCCCTCCTGTTGAAAATGAACCTCTCCGATGAGGATAGCCAGAGCCTATCGGCGTTCGTTGGTGTGCTAATAGCAGCGAATGTTTTCATGGTGATTACGGTGATTGTTCAGTCTTTCCTGATATGGAAACAGTATCGCGCATCTCAGAAGACGTTTGAGCTGGCCAACCCGGTTTCTCGCAGCTCGTCGGCTGCTAGTGTGCAGGGCGGTCAAGTCGAACGTCAACGGGGGCGTGGGAAAATGTGGTGTTGTGCCTTCAAGTTCTGTTGAAGCGAATGTGGGTTGCGGTGTGACCACGGCCTGCAAAGTGTCGTGACATATTCGAACATCTCGCCGAGCGTAAGTTGACAACGGCAGTCGTTAACAGTGAGTTTGATAGCACCAACCTTACACTTCCACCCTGTTTCGCCAAACCGACGCCGCCAAGGTTAGCGAAGCGTGTTAGAATATTATACATCGATAATTGCGGTTGTTGCGTCTGATACTATATTTGACGAGTAACCTCCTACTTCATCTAGTATGGATTAATACATACAGTAGGGCGGGGGAATATACTTTGCGGTGTGAAGTATATAGACTAGATTTCTACTGCACTGTGGAACGCACCACACTACTCCTGGAAAGTCGTTGTCCATTTGCTGACGTAACATAAGTGGAACACAGGACGTTTGCCTGTGCTGCGCCTTACCATCTGGACGTCTGTCATTCCGTACGTGGTACGGTCATTTGTTCCGAGGAAAGAAAGGACACCAGGCAGATATATTATTCCGTGTTCAGCGGTGGTTGAGCTACGATAGATAGTATTGCGCAATAGTTGGTATATTATATTGTGTGCTTCACGTTTTTGTGAAAGAAGCAGCTTTGCGGGAAGGAAAGGTCCATTTGGAGATGCTTTACTGAGCGCCGGCCGGACAAGCCGTTTGGTAGACTGCGAAGCGCCCAACCAACAACAGTCGTAATAGACAACTTTGTTTCGAAGGGCCTTTTGTGAATACATATACTGGATCGCCCGGGTACTATAACTTTGGCACGGGGACTGCATAATGTGGTTGCAGTGCAGGAACGTTCAGAGAACATACACATTAAGCTGTCGTCTTTGTCGTCATGGTATGCGAGTGAATTTGGCTCCAGAGAGAGGGTTTTCTCGACTTGAAAAAGCGACAATTCCGAGTCAGAGAGAAAGGCGGAAGGGGGCGGGTGGGGCGGGGGGTGTACTCATGTCGTGCACGGCCGTAGTCATATGACCATAGACCCTCGCATCCCTACAATGCCGGGACGGAGCACGTTGGGTTTTCGGGGGGGGGGGTATACTGACTGCTAGTAGTATCTCCTGGATATCAGAGTATACCATGCAAGCTTACCCTTGGTGAAGAAAACGTAACGGTTTATAAGTATGCAGGTTCGTTGTAAAACATTGGGTGGGTCAATGGCAGCGAAAAAAAGTTATGTATCTATCTCTCCGAGTTGACCATGAAGTGCTTTCATCAGTTCCGGCGTTTACGACGCTCCCTAGCACATTGTGGGATTTCATACGTTGCGCAATGTCTTGGCAAGGTTTCTCCAACCAGAAGATTGCCAACGCCCGTGGAAGTGTAGATTGGGGCACCTAGTGAGGTTTCTAACGTTGCACAATGCGTCCGTGATATTTTCCGAGAATATAGGTTGGCAAGGTCGAGATTTCAGGGTTAGGCGACAGCTTGTGGGGATTTCGGCGTTGCATAATGTCTCACAAGGTATTCTTTTAAAAGCACATTGTGCAATGGGGGGGACCTGTGTATTGGATATTGAGGAGGCTCGTGGCACGCTTGGCAATCAGGACGATTGCGGTTGAACAACGATCGATGCGTGCAGTAGCTGCGTGTTTGACGGTGAATCGCCACGTTTGGTGGTGAGACGATAAATCGTGGTTCGTTTCGGGTTTTACCACGAGTAGGTCGAGGCTAGAGCACGGGAAGCACCTACAATATGCTAGAACATGTAGTGAAGTATTTTATCTCAAGTGATGGGGCTTCTCAGTGGGGAAACTACCGAAATAGGCATGCCGTGTACTTTTAATGGCTTCCACTATTTTTCGATATAGGGCAGGGCCATGCGGTCTGATTGTTGTTTAAGGTGTAGTCGCTTTGGGCTAATTGAACAAACAACGCACGTCGGGTGGGGTTTTTCCAAACCTCCATAGCGTGAACGCGTTATTGCCTTTTCAGTCGTACTGTAGCATTATTCTTTTCGGCGACCTGGGTAGAATATCGGTCCCACTTTTCAGCCATTCCCTGCACCTTAACCCCCCTCCCTATAATGGGAAGTCAGCCAAAGGTACAGTAATGGCAATAGAGTTGCACGGCCCGATTAACTTCGCGAAAATACCTAAAATGCAATTTGGAACAGGATCATTCGACCCGCTAGAACGGAGACTGGGGTGTACCAGTAGCCGGGAGGGGGGCGGAGTAGATATATACATGTGCCCGTCGATCCAAGACGTAGAAATGTGTTAGCAGAGATGAGAACGACTATATGAATGTAACGTTGGGAAGATTAGTGCACTACCGGTAGGTAGTAGCAACGTAACGACTATTTTCCTAGGAGATAGATGGTGGCCACAGCCTGCGAAACAAGAAGGCTAAATAATTAATAGGGACGTTTATATCAAAAACATGGAAGCAACGCAGTGAGTACCCAACCGTTGGAGGTTTCTTTTTTTGCAGTCCGAACCGTACTTCGTTTTGAAACGGATGCGTCGTGATAGGCCCGAAGACTTAGGCAAGAAACAACGGAGAACACCCCAACCCCCCCCCCTCTCTTGATGGGGCTAGTTGCGAAGGGAGCAAAGGGTACTATTAAGAATGCGGTCCAAATCGTAGCGCTCTTGTTCCTTTTCCACGCCGTTGACAACACTGACATTTCGGTTTTCCTATCTACAACTTCGCCGTAGACATCAGGTGCTGGTGATGCTGGGTTCGCTTGAATATATATGTATATATATAGGTGAAGCGAAAGGGTTGTTGCTTCGTTCTTGACTTTTCCGGAGTAACAAAGAGCATGCTTATTGGGGACGGGGGGGGGGGGGGGTGCTATTAGTTTGACGTCCGGGTGAGATGCAGCTTCCGGGTTCAATGGACAATCCGAACATTGGCGTAACCGTGGGAGTATGTTTATCTTTCCTCTCTCGGGAAAATGTGTGTGCAGTTACAAGATATGTTTAGAGCGATAGATACTGGACACGCGTCTAGTGGGATTTGTCTGCCGCTCAATGTTGGCAGTTCGTAAGACGTTGCTGCTACTGATAATGCGCGCTTGTATCGTTGTCCGTTTACCTGGCAATGGTGGTGATATGTCAACGTTTCTAAGTGGGCGCTTTCGTCTTGGTCTAAGACACATTTAATACTATGGCGGCCTGGTTTAAGCTCGTTCTATTTGGTTTTTCTGTGTGTTGTTAGGATGTCGCACATGATTTTCTCTTGCTACCGGTTTGTAACATATCTGCATGCTGCGACACCGGGGTGACACTCTTTCGCGTAACAAATACTGACCGACCGGGCTCCTTCGCCAAATCTCGTTGGACTAACCCTAACCCTCTAGTGCTTTGACAAACTCTTCGCAATATGCCCAGGCGTCGCGGCTGCTCGTCCTATTGCACTTTTAGCCGTTCTGAGGATCAGTGGTAGGGCGAGGTATAGCGCTTCGATTATATCCTCAAGATAATCACGTGACCACCCTCACAAACGTCAAACAGTACCCCCGCCGTAGCACGCGTTGTTTGCTAGCACTATTAACACTAGATGATACTACCAGTACTACTACCAACAATGGCTGATACTAGTGGCTAACTCTTCTAATTTCTAATACTACGTATTTACTCGACTATTGACTTGCTTGTTATACTATTAATAATGAATCACTAATAGCACTTATGACTTACGGGTGGTCCTACCGTATGTATAGGGTCCAGCTCCGAATATGACGAGCCTCAGGACATGTCGTTAGAATGGCTACGCCATGACACCCACCGAGCAGGAGACCAGTTCGAACATGCCCCTAATCCAGCTGCAAAGAAACACACGACCATTTTTAGAGGGCCACGGGTAGATGATTGGTTTCGTTACTCCGGGAGTGTGTTGGCACCATTATCGTGTTCGGGTTTAATCTGAGGACCCGTGGTCACTCTACCTGACACATTCAACGACAACATTCGTCAAATATGACAATGACAACTCTTCATCTCGCCTACCCGAGCAAGGCTCAGGATAGCCTAGACTATCAATCCAACTAAATGGAATATAGTAATGGGCTCAACAAGAGCATGTGGACCTGCAGTTACCTGCGAAAAGGTGAGAGGGGGGAATATTATGCTCATGGTTCAGTGTCGCTATTCACCTCCTTCGAACAGTTAGGGTTAGGGTTAGGGTTAGGGTAAGGACCAGATAGAAGGTCTGTATCGAGGTCTCCCTGCTTCTGGTCGATACGGAAAGCGAACATTTTCTTGAAGCATGTTGTGTCAGAAACATGGGTATGCTAGCGGAACAACAAGTGTTTGTATTTTTTGTCGGGGTCTGGTAATACCGCACGGCCCGATCGAACGCGTGCCAGTTTTGTATTGGTAAATATATCTAGATACACCAAACACGGACGCATATACCTCCCTTGTGCGGAATAATGTGCTGAACATTGATGATTATATATTATCCTGGCTGTCGAATCCTAAGATTCTTGATAAACCCCAAAAACCAAACCCCTCCGCTCACCATTGCCAGATGCCTGCAATATTTACTGGATAAACATTACAAACAGTACATGCGTTGCGTTCGGTCCCAGTGTCCAAACAGGGTCAACACACTCCTGAAACGTACCTTACGGCACAAAGGTCAAATATGGCTACAACAGACAGCATATACTACAATATATTGTGTCCAAGTACTAAGTGCAAACCGTAGGGTTCGGGCTCGCTGAAGTTATGTCTGTGCATGTCGGCACCATTGACCATACCACGCTCCGCGATTGGTATTGCACTGTAGATACCAACGTGTCCGTCGACGCTAGACGAGGTGTTTCTACCCTTTGTTCAATTCAGGGCCGACCCTGAATTACTATTTGTGTTAAGAATACCAATTCAGCTCTGATAGTTCGCTTTGCCCGACCCACGTTTCGCCCCGTCGGCGAAGGGGGGTCCGGCGTCATGATGATCCCGAGTCCCAGTAGTTGTGTTCGTCTCACTTCAGCACGACTTCGTATTGTATAAAGCATAGGTAAAACCCAGGACCATGACAGGTGACAATAAAACATGAGACTGTAATTTAGTTGCGCCTGGTACCATGCAAACACATGACGCGAATGGTACTTTTGTTGAACAGTAAAGTAAATAGCTCAATCGATGCCGCTGCACAGCTGCTTGCTGATAACTCACAGCGAAGGCACGGAATTTGTCCTACAGATGACGGGCTCCTTTCAAGCGATGAAACACAAGGCTATATATGTTACTATCGTGAATTACCAACGAGATACCTAACGTGTTGCATTGGAAAGCATGGACAGACCTCGTC
Source organism: Saccharina japonica (assembly GCA_008828725.1). Taxonomy (NCBI): domain Eukaryota; class Phaeophyceae; order Laminariales; family Laminariaceae; genus Saccharina; species Saccharina japonica. Next base: position 359,220 of record MEHQ01001995.1, on the reverse strand, counting down.
AAAACGATTCCCGCCGAATATCGCTGCACCGCTATGTTGATAGAATTGGTGATACTGTCGGACTCTCGGTTGACGGTAAGAGAAAGGGGGACAGGGCCCCCACCCGGACAATCCACAACAATCGCCACCGTCTTCGTGCGCCCGTTTCCAGGCGCAAAGACACCACTGTATCGGCACCGCCCCGGCCTGGCCATGTGCACCATCCTCTCCGCCTCCCCTGCTTGGAGCAGCTGCAATAGACAACAGCGCTGGTATCGCTGGCGATGCTTGCCTCAACACCACAAACAAACTTAAAATTCATTTGGTGGGTTACTTCGTGTAAATACAGGCCTCCTTCATACGGGATTATAACCCAATTGCTACCGTATTAAATTTCTTCAATTCGTCGTTTGTGCGATACACGTGTTTTCAAGCTTGGAGGGTGATGGCGTTTGACGAAAACAAACCACGCACGACACGGTGTGAAGTAATAGCCACCTATTGTAACGCGCGCGTCTATAATACGTGTGGTTTACACAGACAGCACTTTTCTTGTCCGGTATAGTTGCGGCGGGTGCCGATACATAAAGTGTACGACATTGTAAAGCGCCTGCCTCGAAGGCATTATTTAATATCACTTCCCTCCAGATGTCGACTTTGCCAGACACTCTAGAGAACTTCACGGGTATTAGCTTGTCGGAAGGTTTACTACTACTGTATAGTTTGAGCCATATGTTGCTGTTTACCGAAATGCTCATTAACAAGAGAGGGGTTTAGTTTCGTGTTTCAGTCTGGATCCATTATTGTGTCGTAACGTACGTATTTAGTAAGTACTGTCTCCCCTCCCTAGTACAGGGGGGCTGTCGTTTAATTTTCATGTGAAGGGGGTATGTTTCGGTTACACACCTCCAGAGCGTTGCACTGCGTTAAGGGCCCGGTGCACTAGAGGACCGAGTCTGGGATTTTGGCTAGGGGATCGGTGCATTAGGGAGCCGCATCGAGAACTTTAGCTAGGGGACCCGTTCGGTACGGGACCGAAAACTGGACATGGGCTATTAGTGTGCACTCGTTTGAGGTTCAACGTTAAAACATTATTCTTCCCGCGAAGAGAGTTTCTAACGGTGAGTTGACCCTGGCGTGTTGTTCAGCCCCGTCGACGATTATATAGCAAAGCAGATACGTACCATGGACTATAATGCCCAACTATGGCACACCGAAAGAAACGGAAGGCTCTTCGCGGGAAGAACAATGTTTTAACGTTCAACCTCAAACGAGTGCACACTAATAGCCCATGTCCAGTTTTCGACCCCATACCCACCGGGTCCCCTAGCTAAAATGCTCGATGCCGCCCCCTTATACACCGCCCCCCTAGCTAAAATGCTCGATGCGGTCCCCTTATGCACCGGTCCCCTAGTCAAACTCTCAGACTCGGTCCCCTAATGCACCGGTCCCCTAGCCACAAATCCCAGGTTCGGACCCCTGATGCACCGGTCCCCAAACGCATTACAACACTCTGCTTCAAGAATTCTGCTTTTTTAATCTATACTTTGTTTCCTCGGAACCTGACTCTCACCGTGAAACAGGGCCAGCGACACCGACCCGAGGGTGGGTGTGTGGGGAATCCCCACGGACCTCCGGGCGTTTCCAAATGCTATCCATTCTTCTCGCGTCCCGCCCCCCCCTTCGGTCGGCCACGCCTAATGGCAGGGAACGTATTGTCAGTTGCTGCCAGCGCACCGCGGGACTGTCAACAAGCAGAGCATCTCAGTTTTGGAAACCTGTGACTCGCGTGTCAGCCCAAGACCGCGGGTATACCTGGATTGAAACGCGCCTGCGGTACTATGTACAGCACTTTCTGCGCCGAACCACGGCCTTTAGACGTCAACATGGCGGGAGATACATAGATGGCGGTATGTTGTCATAGCTCAGTTGTGGTTAATCTGTGACACATGTGCATATGGCTGGCCTGGCCGTGCTTGAGGCAATGAAACAGAGTGTCACACCGCTGCCTATCCACAGGCCACTCTGCCCACTACCTGGGACTACATCTGTCTGTCAGCTGTCACTTGTCACACCAAGACATTAACAGTTTACCTGAATGTACGTACGTAGTGGAACCCTGTCAAAGTACACCATCACAACGCGTTTCCTCCGTGTGCGGCGTAAGACGTCAAGAACACAACAGCTGCTGCTGCACCTGGTACCAGGTACGCAGAACGCAGCTATATGCTACCCTCGGATGTGCTCGTTCTCTGGACAGATAGTGGGAACGTGGACCATCACCGTTGCATGTACTGTGCCATATACATAGTATACAGTACAGGAAACCTAACGCGCCAATCAGAAAAACAGGCTGACATTAACAGGTAAAATAATAAGTTCGACAGTCGTTATGCTTAAGATAATGTAGAAACGACCGTCTCTCAAACACGAAATCCAGCCTGGGCCAGCTTCCCTGTTTCTTAATATCAAAGGTGTCCTGCATTTGTGTACGTGGTACGTACGTTCAGTATGCCGTCCTTGAAAGCCCTGCCGGTACCGCAGGGCAAATTACACAAGAAAGAGGTGTGGGCTTGCACTGATCACAGCATATCGCAGCGACTATCAGTAGCAGCGTCAAGCCTCCGATAAAACCCTTGCCACGTGTGCATCGTCTGATTCCAGGCTAGAGGGCCGATTGAAAATAGGAAAAACATTGTTTTAGACACATCAAGCGCAGACATACCTCGCTCTTACAGTCGATGTAGATGCTAGAAAAGTTCGTAAGAGGGACGAATCAGATATCCCCTACCATGCTTTCGCCCGACCCCTCCGGCTGCGGCATGAAACTCGACCAATAGGTATGGGCACGCTGTCGTCCCCTGTGCTACTAGCCCTCGCCGGTGCTACAACGATGACCGTCTATGACCAGGGCCGCAGGTCTCGTAGCCCGACGCTCTGACCATGCGATGTGCTCAGTCCTATCGCACACCCCCTTTTTCCGAATTTCCAAACGATTCCACAAACGCCACGTTCCTTACACGGAAGGTTACATAACTCACCGGAGGTAAAAACGGAAAGTCAACTGTTCATTTTACTTTCAAGAGATAATAACTTGATAAATAAACAAAGCGAACAAGTTCGTAGAGTACTTTGTGCGCAGAACCTAAAACCATCCATTTTACACAGGAGAAAAAAACTTGAAAGTCTCTGCGAACATTCCGTAACGATTGACTATTAACATACAGCACAATCAGAGCAACACGCTGGGGTGACTCGGAAGCGGTAGGAGGTGGGATGCTGGGAGAGGACAAGACAGAAGCACCCCGGGAGAGGAAGGGAGAGACGGAGAGAGCGGGGCAGGGATGATCCTTCACTCCAAACGAGCTGAGGGGGAGGGGTTGGATAACGAGGACGCGAGACGAGTGCTCAACAGCCGGTTGTCGAGTTGGAATGCGCGCGTGTCTTTCACGTTCGACGCTTTTCTGCGTGGGAGACTTCCATCACGGTGCCAGTTCGGCCACAAATACAAGGGACATTTAAACGGTGAAACAATGTACAAATGCACTAAATAATCGATACGAGAAGACCGGCGGTCGAGCGAAGACACGAGGGTAGCCAAGGGTAGCCCGACTAGGCTGAACATAATGAGCACAACAACACCTAGGCCGCGCCAAACGAGCTGAAACGTTGAGGGCGCCGGTAAGGTGATGAATGAAGAGGGTCTGTGCGGTCGGGAGGGGGGGGTCAAGGGATTTCGCTAATCGAAAGTTCGAGGGGGTGAGCCTCTTGGGGGGAGAAAAACAACTAAGACAGACAGGCAGACAAGATTTGAATTCCGAAAATAGAGACTCAGTTTAGACAAACCGAGAATCCACCTGCGACGGAAATGATAACCGATCGACCGCGCCATCGATAGCAGCCTGTCGCAAATGTTTGGCTGTATGTCTCTGCAACCCACACTCTGCAGTCTAGAAACAAATGGAAACAACAAAAATGAAACTGATGTGTTTAGTTCTACTATTCTTGTAGTTCAACTCAGCTGTGTGTACTCGTGTACCACCATCACTAAGTGGTACACGCACATATTATACGTACACAGCTACAGCCGTAGAAGTGCTGCTCTGCTGCTGCTGCTGAGTAGCTGTTGATGGCATGCGCAACAACAGCACTCCATACTCGCCGTACTGCTGCTGCTGCACGCTGTGTATACGATACGCTGACGGCATCGGCCTGCGTGCCACTCGTACGAGCTGCTCACATATTTACGTTCGTACGTCGACGTACCACGACCGCATCGAACCGTAAATGGCCACGGAGCTGGGAGCGCGACATACACTTCTGGTGCGAATCGTCTCCACTTATCGATGCCAACAGCAGATGGCGCCTGAGAGGTCTCCTTGCCACAGGCCGTACCAAGGGTCGAGCCAGAGGCCGGCGTGCGCGGTAGGCTTTGTGTTTTGTCCCGGGACTGTTTTTTATGTCATCAAACACGCCCTGCTGTCGGTAATTCGCGACACGAAAATATTGATCGTCGTCGGTAATTTCGTTCACGCTTCGTGCACCCATACTGAAAAATCGCCTGTCTCCATTTCACAACCGCTGCCGCCCCGCTCAGAAAAAACTACACCCCTCCGTCACAATATATCTCGTCGACACTTCATTGTCTGTAATGAAGTATAGTTGTTATACCCTTGACAGGTGGTCGCACAGGCGGGCACGGGCAGCAGTAGGCTGTCTTGCTGGTGCAGACAGGTAATAATCCACAGATGACCCACCCGGTGAAGATTGATGTTATGGATTAAAAGGCCGCTTATGTGGGCAATAAAAGCTTAGAGAACGATAGACTTTGGTGTCTAGTGGTCGTGGTGAGAGTAGTGAGAGAGTGGGGTACATCCGTGCTCTCTCTCCAGCTACCCAGTCTATGATCCGTTCGCTACAGTCAGTAGGACCTCGTGAGAGGAAAAACCAACTTGGTGGGTTATGCCGCATACTGGTCGAAACGGTAAGTATCTACTCGTAGGACCTCGTGAAGAGAAGGAAACAACCCGGCAGGTTATGCCGCATATTGGTTGAAACGGTATCATAGCACGCCGCGTTGATACAACTATCGTCGCTGATGCTTCTGTTGTGCACGGCTACAGCAGTACTACGTAGTGCTACCTGCTGCTGTCTCTGGCTACAGCAGTGGTGATGAACATTTATCAGAGATGTACGTGTTCACGCCCTGACATCTTTAATAGTCTGCGAATAACTCCGACGCCCTCAGCAGCAGCAGGTATATTTGCGACAGCCCTACACATGGTGCTTTCCCCCCCCCCACCTCCAAGTATCATAGTATACCCATTGCTATCGCTGGAAGTGGTGACAGCAGAAAACAAACAATGCATTCGACGCTGTCATCCATATACAAGTCCGCGTCACAACGGTTATTAGTAAGGTGCAGCTCACTCTTCACGCGACTCGCTGAACACCTCAAAGCGTTTCACGCTTGGTGCACGCAATGTCTGCCTGGTCAGTAAAACCCGACATAATCCGTTCCGGCATTGTCGTGATACGATGTTCTATGGGCATAGGCCTACGGCCATGCAAGACATGAGTATCCCTTCCCCCCATCCCACACCGTTGGCTGCCACCTTCCCTCCCCGCCAGAACCCATTGCTGCCCCTGGAAGTGGCCACAACAGAAACCCAATCAACTCGTTGGAGGCTGTAGTCCACATGCAAGTCCGCCTCACAGGCGGTTCTTAGCAGGATGCAGCTCACCCTCCATGCGACTCGCCCAATACCTCACGGCGCTTCGCACTTGGTGCACGCAATGTCTGCCCGGTTGGTGAAAACCCAACGTTCTCCGTCTTGATATTGTAGGGATTCAAGGGTCTATGGTCATACACACGACTACGGCCGTGCACGGCATGGGTACACACCGCCCCCCATCCCACACCGTTGACGACTACGGCCGTGCACGACATGAGTACACCCCGCCCCCTATCCCACACCGTTGGCTACCACCTTCTATTCCCGCCAGTACCCCCCACGTTGACGACATCCTCACTCGCTGTGGATTCCCACTCTCCCGTAAATAATACATCAATCTGAAATATCAAGCCCCAGTAAATGTTATAATCCGGAATTGCAGAACTATCCGACCTTAGCAGGCAGACAAATATGTGCTCGCCCACGACATGCCTTACAACTACGAACGAGTGCTCTCGTCCTGAAGTGGCTCTGAACCAGCAGCCCCAAACAGCGGTGTTAACGTGTTCAACACCAGTTCCACGGCTGCCTTCACCAAACTGCCGCCGTCTGGAACTACCTTATTCCCGAGCAGGGCCAGCTCGTCGACAGCCCCCATCGAAATCTCCACTGCTTGCCTTGCTTTCACAAAGTATTGCCTCAGGCCACATACTTTCCTTGAACCGTACTATAGCTGAAACACACCGCATGTGATGCACAATACGCCCCGCATGGAGTCAGCTAACCAGTACTCCTGGGGGCTGTCGTCGGCGTTGAGACAGTATGCCGCTGCCAAGGTGGTCGTGATGAATCGATTCTGTATTGGGTCCTGGTTGACTCCCACAGACTCCCCCCCGCCCATCGCCTCGCATTCAAACGGGAGAAGCACCACCATCAGGTCGCGGGTGTCGGCGGTTGTGCATTTGGTTCTCGCAAACGTGATCTTGTTTTTCATGCTTCTGCTGTTCGATTTCGTTCCGTAGGCTACGGCGGTCGAAGAAAAGCGTTCCAGCCGAACACGTACGAACCTCCTCTCGTCCGACACAATACACTCGACGTCTTCGAGGGCGATCTTTTCCCACAGGCTGCCAGGCGTAGCACGGTAGACAACGGCGAAACCATCGGAACACACCGCATCGTCAGCCTCCATCGTTTCGGAATCAGACGACTACAAAGACGGTGGTGATTCGGCTTCATCCGCGCTCGAGTTGGAACGACAAGTTTTGAACCCACTCTGGTCTATGTTTGGCAGTTCAATCGAACCATCCAAGTCAATTCCCAATTGAAGCGGGCGGCCGAACTGCTCGCCGTTTGGCAGGCACTCCACCACGTATGTGACAATGAAACTCTTCCCTCCTGGGGCGGTCCATTCCTCCTGAACGCTGCTGATGTGGACGGGTCCAACTGTTCTGGCGGGACTTTAACCCAGGAATGCAGAGCTTTACACCAAACGGCTCGGAGCAGGCGTACTCTGCACGTTCGGCAACATCGAACTTGCTCACGAGCACCGCTTTCTCGCTCCCTCGTAGGTCCGAAATCCTGATGGCAGTTTCCTGGAAAGTGTACATTTGCCGCAAGTCGAGACGGTGCCAAGAGGAACCGCACGGTTATTTGGCATTGCAATTCTGAAAACGCTTGGGCTTTGAAGGTTGACAGCAGATTTGTGACGCGATTAAAAGGCCAAGATGTACAAGTGTCCACTGTAACGATTGCGCCGTGTGGAGCCTGTAGCTCCATCACAGGTGGCAGGCGACAGCTTGTAGACTCCTCCCAAGTATCAGGGTATGTGTCCTGGTACAATTCGCGGAACTTCTCATCGCAGGGCCGGGTTGGGCAGCCCCCTTGACAACAGAGCCTATTGGCTGGGAATTTGAGCACATCCAGGTCTCTTGAACGTTTGGACCATCCTTATGAAGACCTACATATACATGCCCACGGCCTCAAGATGACCGAGACTCAAAATTGGTCGTAGACCTGGGTCTATGTATGTGTTAGCGCATACCTCGTTTAGGACAGAGGCAAGCCATCTGTGCGAGGGGTTCGTGCAGGTTGTTGATAACATGCTGTCGTCGCAGGAGGTTTTATTTACTCCTACCGAATAAAATTAATCCTACGTTTCGCTCCAACTACGTAGCGGCGAACAAGCATTTCTCTACACGACGGATGCCTATCTAGTAACATGTTGAGTGAGTTTCACCAAGAAGCGGGCGTCGACTTCTCAATCCGAGTATTTAGCAACAGCTTAGGTAAATATTGGGTATATGTCAAAAGGTGAATCCAGCGGCATGTATCGACGCACGAAGGTGGGTTATGCGTTGAACTCCGAGGAACACAGGAACGCCCTCACAAGACATAACATTGAACACCACGATGCCGCTGATGATGGAGGGGGATTATACCCCTCGTCGAATATGTCATATTGTTGGCTACCTGTTTAAACTATCGACACGATCTACAAGGATTGCTGTAGATCTGACCTACCTGTGTCTCCCACGGCGACGCCTGGTTGGGGAGACTAGTCGCCACCTTCGGCTGATCAGTTCCGCAAGACTCTTCGCCGATGTCAACCCGCTCGTGTTTGATGGTATGCCTGTTTCAATTTGCCCCAACATACGGAATATGAATTAGGTTCCAAACACGCAGCAAGAGTTCAAGACTGATAAGGCGTACTAATACTCAGGATATCACGCTGTTGTCCAGCAGATGGCCTGGTCCATCATTTGCACAATAGTCGACGTGTTTTACCACGTTTATGTGTTTGTTTGTGTGCTTGTTGATCTGTTATATCATATACTACACTGTAGAGCAGGGCCGTCGTTGCCCTGCTGTTCCCTACCAGGTAGGTGTTTCCAATTATAATCGGACGGAAGTCATTATTTGTGCCCGTGGCTCCGTCTCCCGCGGCTCAGTATCGCGGGCATCCGTCCTTGCAGGTCTTTCCCAGCGAGAAGCAAGTCGTAGATTCGTTGTTGAAGTGTTCCGAGCGAGGTACGAGGTACGGCGTATTTCTCAATCTGTGACATCTAGCCGAGATAACCCAGAAACAACACTGGCGGCATCTGACCGCAATACGCCGAAGAACCCGGCACTTCTACCAGACGTCGCTGCTGAAGTCGGTGATGAGGGCTCGTCAACATTGGGGTGCCTCTTCTGGGGTTGTTCGCCATGACCACGATGACACAACAACACAGTAGCAGCGAAGTGGCAGCCGTAGAACAGAACCACCGCCTCACAGACGACCCCGACACTAAGAAAACGATCCTTGCCGTAAAACGGAGATCGTTTTTAGTCCAAGTTTTGTTTTTTTGCAAACACTTTTGCTGAACACACGCAAGAACACCAGGTAAAGAACGTAGATGCCCAGCAGCAATAACAGCAGCAGTAGCAGCAGCAGCAGCTCGAAACCAATATCTCCAGCAGCGAAAAGTGGAACATTTCTGTCTCCAAAGTTTAACCTCGATTTCTCTTCATCTCCGCAGGATCCGCCCACTTCGGGGTCGACGCGGTCCGCGGTGGCGCGCGACACAAGAGTGCACGCGCAGGGAATAGGGGGCCACGGAGACTGAGGTTAGGGTTAGGAACGCGACCCTCGAGAAGAGTGGACCGGAAACCGCTCGCAGGGCCGCCGAACGGATTCGGAGCGGAAGCCGGTCTTAAGTCAAGACGATTTGAACATTTCCATTTGCACGAGAGACGTCGCTCATTACTTTATAGATATCGATACGCACACTAAACCTAACCCTAACCCTAACCCTAACCCTAACCCTAAGGGGATCTTTAACCTGAAATAGTCAGAATTTCCATATTCTTTATTCACAGCTACTTTACACTGTATACTTAGGCCGTCGTCGTGTTCACCGGGTATTAAGCATTATTAGTTTCCACCAAAATCCGTTCTTGACAGACTTTTAGTATAAAGCTCCTTATGCGAGGCGCCCCAGAACAAACATCGTGCACCTCTATCGTAGCACGCATCGGGCATCAAACGGCGAAGCGGGGGGATATATCGTTCTATCGTTGACATTGAAATTCGATGCTTGAGTGGATCATAACATTTGAAAGGTTGCTAAACTTATTTTTTCGGATTGCGAGAGCTGTAGGTTATGTGATACAAGAATGGGTTAAGACTGAAGATTCAGCCAATAACGACGAATGTAACCGTGAAAACTCGCCTTGCTTCGGCTATTGTCAAATCACTATCTTCTTTGTGTAAGTACGCAGGGACGGGTCAATTGTAAATCGTTTCCACGCCCTCAACGGAAGGGGAGACAGGACGCCGTAGAGTGCCCGTTGACTGTGTTTGAAAATACCCTTCACACGACGGGGTACACAACTCTCATAAATGCAAACACGCTCCCGACGTCATCCCTATCGCCCCCCCACCCCCTATAAATACATTACATATTTTATGTTTGGGTTGGCGTCGGTTGGCGACAACGCTGTAAACCACGCCACTTACTGCGTGAGCTAGACAACCAGGGTACCGTTCTTAGTTTATTTTTGGCGGTTACTAAGGCTGGCGGTCGAGTTAGACCATTTGTGCGGGGTGGAGAACCTGTGCTCCGCACAAGGGGAATGGTCTTATCTCGTAGTGTGTACATGGTAAGCCACCCGCGAGGCAGTTACATAGTGCTCCCATTGTTGTCTTAGGAAGTGGCCGCACCATAACTCAAATTAACTCACTGAAGCTGTCATCCATATGCAAGTCCGCCTCACAAGCGGTTCATAGTTGGATGCAGCTCACCCTTCATGCGACTCGCTCAACACCTCACGGCGCTTCGCGCTGGGTGCTAGCAATGTCTGCCTGGTCGGTGAAAACTCGACCTGCTTCGTCCCGGCATTGTAGGGATGCGAGGGTCTACGGCCATACGACTACGGCCATGCATGGTAATGAAGTACACCCCACCCCCCCCGGATCAAAACCTCCCCCGATTAGTGTATGCAATGTCTACCTGCGCGGTGAAAAGCATTGTATACATACTGCTGTCTCTGGAGGTGGCTACATCAATAAAACCACATGTCTATTTCGTAGATTTCCTCCATATCAAAGTCCCCTTCACAGGCGCTTCGTAGTCGGATGCAGCTCAACCTTCATTCGACTAGTCCAGCACCTCGCGGCGATTCGTGCTAGTTGCAAGTAATGTCTGTCTCATCGGTGAAAACACGACGTATCCCGCACCGGCACTGTAGGGGTACGGAGGTCTATGGTCATATCATTACATCCATGTATGACATGAGAACCCCCCCCGCGACATACGGATGTGTACTTTCCACTAAAAGGCGCACGACATCGGTCTTATCACCTATGTCAGTGAGGGCCCCACGATGGGTGCACGTCTGCAAAGAGAGTCAAAGCCAAGCACAGCAGTATACTCCACGATCATAGTTACCCTCGCCCACCGATTCTCCACTCTCCTTCGCTTTCTTGCTCCGCACCAAATCCCCCCTCCCTGACGGAAAGTCATTCGGCATGTATTGCTGTCACCATGCCGTATCACTTGTGCAGAGGAAAGCGCCTGAACATCGGCCATGTGACTAAGGTCACGTGGTCCCCAATGACGCACACACGTTTGTAGCGAGATACATGTGAATATCACCCCGAAGCCTCAATTGTCGATAGTAGGGTTTGCTCCAAGAATTGTTTCATTCAACAGGCACTCGTTTCGCACCAAACTGCTCTGCCTCAGGAAGAATTCTGCCAAGAAGCGTGGCATCTTTTTCACCCCGTGGCTGAACCCTGCCGTCATGGAGCAATGAAATATCGTGTCGGCGAAGTTAAAACTGTCACACGAAACACATAGGGGTTAGGGTTAGGGTTAGGGTTAGGGTTAGGGTTAGGGTTAGGGCCCGCTTGGGGTACGAGGATGGTAAGCATACAACAGAAAGAGGTACCGTAAGGGTAGGTACCGTAAGGGCACTTTAAGCATGTGGTCCAAACGCGGCAGGAGAATGCTACTCTTCTGCGAGAGACTCAGCGATAGTCGACACTCGACGGACAATAACTTATGGTGCCATACCTATTACTCCTAAATATGGTAAGCCCGTCTCCTGCGTCCATACAAAGACGCACGCAAAGGTCGTTCCACACCAATCGAACTATATGATGGTCATCCATATGATCAATATATTCGCTCTGGACGCGTGCAGGGCTACCCCTCACCCCATAAAACGGACTATATTTACTATATTTACTATATTTACTCTGCGTGAAAATATTATGTCGACCACGCTTACCGTGGACGCACGAGTTGTTGCTTTTCGCCATGGGACTGCTCCACAACAACGATTTGTCTCTGTCGTCGTCAACCTCCCACAACGTTGAATCGCCCCGCGCCTCAGGTGAACAAAACTAGGTGCAGTCCCCCCGAGAATGTGCAAGGGCATGTAACCTGGTTTGTATCGCAATACGTGCAAGGTGGAAGAGGGACACGCGTCGTGTCTAGATTTACTAACGATTAATCGTGCTTAAAAGATATTCGACTGAATGAAAGTCTTCGCAATCCGTAGGTATCGGGAAACGGGCATTGCTCGCTGTAGGCAAAGTAGCTGAACACATCAGCACCACCAATTGTTGAATTTACACCAGCAGTTTATCGCACCGCGTCAGCGACGGCAGAGAGCAGCAGGATCACCCACACAAAACCACGCTGCGGGGCATCCGCCGCCGAAGTCGTGCGCACTCAAAGCATCGGAGAGGGATGTCTCACTGAGTTACACCTGCTGTACTCTGCTCTTTTCCATGGGCTTCACGCTGTGCAACCTACTCTACGTACTGTTTGGATACTCCAAAGGAGTGGTACTATATGAGGTTCTTCAGTACCATAGCGAAGCAGGTTGTTTTTTCGTGTACTGGGTCGAGTACGGCACATATGTACGGTGAGACACATGACAGCTAGGTCGACCGCTCACCCACTACGAGGTAGCTGTGTGACAGGCGGTTCAACGGTGGCCAGTGGGGAGGGGTGTAGTCGTTTAGGGCTAGTTCAAACGTAGATAGTGCGGGTGGTATGTCCTCGGGGTATTGTTGTTGCAATTATGCCATGTATTCCGTATCCAATGGGTCTGATTTATTTATTGGATAAAGGTTTCGCTTTTCATTAAGACCGCCAATGTAACCGAGCGGTACTGCCGTCAGTGCTGTGTGCTTTATCAGTAGTGGACGAAAGTGAACGAGAAGCATGACAACTACCCCTCAATACATATCACCAGTATGCAAATGGAATGCTGCATAGAAATACAAAATTCCCAACACCTAAAATTTTGAGACCATCAATTATGCGACATATCTTAGTGTCGATAACCAAGGAGGAAACGACTCACCACCCGTATTTGATGTTGGCGGCATTCAACAGTCATTTATGTTGCCATTTTTGGGTATTGATTTCGGTCAACTGTTTTGGTGCAAACGCACACGGATTCACATACAGCTAACACCATAGAGGGTATCATTGCGAAGGTGTTTCGGTCTGGGGCCCTGAAAACAAAACGCATGACATCAGAGAAAGCCGGACATGTTATCAGGGCGGCAATTTTGGGGTAATAGAATGCGGCTCTCAGTCCCCGCATAGCTCAACGGACGTTACATCTGCACCGTTCAATCAAGAAATTTTTAGGTACCACACCGTTGTTCTTAACCAAATCGTGTGCCCCTTTCTGTTGTATTGATTGCCTCGAAATAATCCTCACTTATCGATGGCGTACCGAGTACTAACCCAGGACGGATCGGGGTGGTTCAGCTGGTAGCACCGTAGCTTGCAAGCGTTATCGTACCGTATTATAATCCTGTCGATTGGCGGGGTCTTCCCAGATGGAGTCAATACCTTCGGCCACGATCGACTTGCTGTCGTGTTCCTACAATAGAGCTATCCCTTCTATGATGCCGCAATTTAGGCTGGCCATGATTTGGCCGTGTGTGTGTGATGCGTCGAAAACATTAGTTCGAATAATCGCGCTTCGTCAGGCTGTGCGTCGTCATATTGTGGCGAGAAGGAACAGCAGATACGCCTTGAGAAGTGCGGTGACGACGCGTGCATAACTGTTGGCGTTTGGAGAGTTTGTAGGTAAGGAGAGGCATATTAATATCAGATGGCACTTATTGTCGTCCGGCCAGTTCGGAATACGCATGTTGACGCTAATACCACGAAGAAGCCGCGCAACTTAAGACCCACGCAGTCGTGCGCCATGCAAAACTACTGACCAAACCAATTATAGAATGCCTTCATCGGCGCCTCGTGGCCAGAAGGGTCTATGTTCTGGCATGAAACGCACGGACAGTCATCCTTAGGCAATGCATATTTACGTCTATTTTCCTGCACCAAGCGTGAACCTCCATTGTGATATATGCAGTCGCATGAAGGGTGAGCTGTGATTCTGCTAACAATCGCGTCTGAGGCGGACTTTCTGGGCTATATATGACAGCATCTAACAAAGTTCATTCACTTGCCTCTGTTTTAACTTCTAGAGGAATAAAGCGAGGAGTTTAGCATGTAACCGCCTACTGTGTTTCGTATCACATGCACACTACATGATTTGATACTTCATCATGTGCGGAGGCAACGTGGTCCACCCCGCACAAAATATTAAACCTTACGGCCATCCGTGGCGACCGTGAAGACAAAACAAAACAACACACAACTGTCCGCTGGTTACGTATCTCACGCAGTGACATACCTTTTTTATAGCGCGGTCGTCGACCGATGTCAGACAAGCCTAAACACACAGATTATCCCTAATAGCAGGAGGGGGGGGGGGTGTTGAAGGGAGGATGAAGTATACTACACGAATGCCGAAAGAAAAGATGATTCCTCAATAGAGCCTACCTCGAACTCCACTCCAGCTGCCGTTATCCGCTCCTTTAATCGATATGTCCCGATATGGTTGTAGTACCTCCACCAAGATTCCGTCCAAGAGTGGGCAGCACAGGTCATATTGTGTGGTTCGTACATATTGTGACACGGCGGCGAAGTGACCGCGCAGTAGTCCCCATACATAGCTTGGTGTTTTGGGCGGAACCTTAACTGTCCGCCAATATGGTTTGCGAAGAAAGGGAGTAAGAGGGGTTGGGAGGGGTTGCGACTCCGGAGGACGCCATACCGCATAATATGGTGGCCAGAAGCATTTTCTATTTGTTTTTGAAGGTGCTTTGTTGTAGAAACCCCATTCGAAATCGCCGTGATATGGGTCCACGTAACATGTATATACGCACGACTGATACGTTCTTGGATGTTCTGCGAACACTTCACTCGGGGGTACTTTGGCCATTCAACAGTACATTTCTTTGCACGGTGGGTTCGACGTCGCACGGGCATGCATGACTCTGGTTTCAAGTGTATGGGGGTATACTCATGTAGTGCACGGCCGTAGTCGTATGACAACACACCCTCGCATCACTATAATGCCTGGACGCAGCACGTTGGGTCTTCGCCGACCAGGCAGACATTGCTTGCACAAAGCGCGGAGCGTCGTGAGGTATTGGGCGAGTCGCATGGAGTGTGAGCTGCATTCTGCTGCTAAGAATCGACTGTCGAGTGTACGGCGGGGGGGGGGGGGTGTACTTATGTCGTGCACGGCCGTAGTCGTATGACCATAGACCCTCGCATAGGGCGGGGGGGAGGGGGGGCATGGAAAGCCAGACACTGAAGGGGTTCGGATCTGCACGTCGAAGGGTGGGGATGTTGTCACATATAAACCAGTACCACCTGCACCGAAGTGTATGAATTTGAACTCATGTTTCAGTTGGTGTTTGGACGCTACCGCGTGCCGCTGGTTCTTACCTAGTCCCACCTATATGTTCCAGATCCAATGCACATTCGTAGACTTTTCATTTGGGGTGCCTTCTGATGTTGCATCCATCTATGACGACAGCTATGATGGAGGGGTTCACTGTTAACGATGACCATGCACCGCTAAAGGTCACAGGCATGCCCAGGCCACGTGGTCTTCTTCCAAACAGACTGTAGCAGCTCAGCCATCACATCCCGAAGGCCGGCCCAGCGATTATCCCCTGACAGCTGCCAAGAGTAACCCATTATCTTCACATCCTGGGGCTCGTCGGTAACGAGCTTGGAGCCTTCAGGTGGAACCCACAACCACGAACCTTTGTGCGCAAGGGAACGAAGGAATGAGCGTTAAGCAGAGGGTTTTTGCTGAATTGGTGGGTTATGCATGCATGTGTCTCATGGTCTTGTCTCCCACTGTGACGTGACACAATGTCGTCAAATGTGTCCCACCATGTAGATCACATACCTGAGGTTTGAAGGGTATTCAGGGAAACTAATACCGGTACGCACCTACACCTTGCCGCATTTTCATATCAGCGAGTATTGACCAGCACTCCAACATCGTCCCGCCAGATAGTGGCGGCGCCCCGTGGTTTCTGTCATGCCGCACGCCTCCATTGTAGGTTTCTGCCATGGCGCTGTAGCCAATCCTGCTTTTTGACACCGGCGGCGGTGTACAGAATATGTACGACGAGTATGCATGGCGAAAGTGGGGAGTTAACACGAGTTCCGACAATGGTTGAGGGATCAGTACTACTGTTTATGATGGCAATGTAAAACCATTATAAAGCCTAACTCTGACCCGACATCCAACCCGTGTCCCAGTATGAGATTATCATGGTGTAAGAGGCCCATCCACTACATGCCTCTGTCGCGGCCAGAAAACCACAACTCGGAGGTATATCTAAACAGAGATACAATCAATGTTAGGGCAATTAACATATGGAAATAATTCAGAATCAAAAGCTCGTAGGGTGGCAAGGAAACCCTCAGCTGCCGCAACTGTGTGGTGTTGGACACGTGCTACAGCACTGTAGTGGAATAGGTAGCACTCCGTTGATACGCGGCATATTTAGAAAAATTGGTCGAATACGTTGTTTGGAATCAAATTGCACTTCAGAAGGAATATATAGCATCCAATTGTCTGTTACTCGTACTATGCACACTACTACTACGCTATGGGTGTCTGTATTGCATGATTATTGGACACGACAAAGAGTGGCGTGCCAATCGCAATATACAACAACGCGTATGGTGTTAGTACGAGTAATACTAAGAGTAGTACAGTAGTAACAGCCGATTTTCCTAGTTGACAATCGCTTTTTCCTATGAGGAGAATTGCCTTTCCGATGATAATGAAACTCGAAATTTGTGGTTGGTGTGTTGTTATTTAGGAGGGCCTTGTGTTTCGCTCGCAATCAAAATCTAATCTAGAACTTATGTTCCTCGATGGTAGGTATCGGTCAACAGAAATCCATTTCAAATGAGCCCAGGAAGACTCGTGAAACAGGGAACTTAGGGGAATTGGTATTTATCGGCGATTAATGGGCGAGTTTTTCTTCTTCCAACTCCTCGATTTTCCACCCAGTGCGCAACCCCTGCTCGTCAACACCTCGAGTAGAGCCCCGCCGTACTAGATGGCCTTCGAAATCTTCCCAATCTCTGTCTGTTCAGTTCAACTGACTGAACTACACCATGATACAAACTCGTTAAACTTTTCCCGATTCCCTCGAAAACCATGCCAACGATTCAATAGCTATCCACAAACCCTAGATTTTCTTCGTTCAATCTTGCATATATTTTCTTGGATTTTCGATATCTGGAGACTGCCGATTTTGATCTAGATTTTCTTTGTTGTCATGGCCGGCTGTCACAGATGACAACAGTATAAGTTTTCACTGTGAGGGGAGTATTTCTCTTACAATGCAAAACACAATATTTTCGATTGTCATTCTCATCAGAAATGAAATTCTCAATTAGGAAACTCGGCTGTTACGTGTTGATCCGCATTTATTGCAAGGTTCAACACATTCGTACCGACAAACAAACTGCTAGATTCCATTAAATATCCAATATAATAAGTGTATGTACATACTCGTAGGAAAGTCACGAGTACGAGTCTGAAAGTCCACATACGACTACAAGTATAGAAGCATATATAGATATGTGCTTGAAGTAGAGAGTGCAGCGAGTGGTCCGTATCATCTTTACGGGATACTTGCGCGGTAGTTTGTTCTTTTTATTTGGAGGTCGAACTTTGTTAAGTGTTCTGCTTTCGAAGCTGTCCTGTTTAGTCCGTAACAGACGATACGTCTTCCGCTTTCAAAGTTTTCCCACCTTGAGTTTTTTTTTTCTTTAGCTTTCGGCCTCCAACCCACAGGGCTTCGCCAGTACAAATAAGTGGCCGACAAGAAAACAGCACGTACTTTGTAAACGCGCGAGGAAAACATAAAGGAAAGAGCTCGCATTTCGTCAGCACAAGCAAGCAACGCCTGGTTTGCCCTATATCACACTCAGGCCACAGCCCCACAACACGCCCGCCGCAACTTTCAGTTGGCGAGGTTGTTATCATCCTTGCGTGGCAAGACTTCAGTCAGTGGTAAGACCAATTCCTGGCCCCCATTCCCACTAACCTTGCGCCTACGCGTGGTCCCACAGCAGCCCAGTACAGCACTCGGTAGTATAACCGTGAGGCGAACGAGTCGTCTGCTCTAATTGCTATAGATAGGTATGCTTTGTTCTCAACCCCGACGAAAGGCTAGGCTTTTGCCTACAACGCATAATATGCGTACATATAAATCCAAACGGAGGTACTGTACATGGTATTATCAGTAAACATAACAACGAAATATCGATTCAACAAGAAAATACAAACACGAAAAAGGGACACGAGTGAACATGCCCCAGATTCCGCGGGCGGAGTAACCCACGACAGGAGCAGCAGTAGCTGCAGTACTACAGTAGTAGTAGCAGGGGTAGTTGTGCGTATGTGTGTACTCCTGTGCTGCTGCTGCTGCTGCTTCTGCTGTTTTATATGTTGCTACTGCTGCTGCTCTCTCTCGTGTACAGAGACTAATGAACAGCGGGGTGGTGGGATATTGTTTGGTCCCCGATGCACGAAATATTTGCTTCTTTTAATGCCTCTTCATGTGTAGCGGTATATACGCGGGGGTGTACATACACCCGCCGCCAGGACCTGCGCCTCGCTCCACACATGCCTCCTCCCAACAAAGCGAACGCGACTGACACGCCTTCCAGGCTACACTCGGCCACAATAAGTCTACACTCCCATCAAGAAGACGCGTTTTATATCCGTACTGTTAATATCCAGCTCTACGTTCTACCCCCCCCCTATCTTGTCCTTTGCCCCGGCTGGCGATCCCACCCCCTTCCTTCTACTAGGGTCTCTGACACCCAAATCGGAAGTTCCATATTCGCCCTCACGTATCTCATAAACGCATTCGACGCCCACCGCCCCTCCCTCTGGATCACAGCATCGCTCGCTCCTCCAGCCGCATCGCTCGCTCCTCCCCCGATTCTCCCCGGATTCAGCGCGAACTCCTCAGGAATGAGGCTTACCCCCGTTTTTCTTGGCTCCACTCAGCAACTCCTGCTATTCCGCTCGTCAGACAGTATGTCGCTTGCCCCCTCGTCCACACACCCCATTTCTTTCCATTCCAGAAGGTCATCAGTGGCGCTGCTTCCGGCATCTCCCCCCCTTTGAACGTCCCGAACAGCTCCCCCAGCAGCTCCACTGCCCCTCTTTCTCCTGACCCCCCCCCCTTCGAACGTTTCTTGTCCTCATCAGTACCGCTCCTTTCTACTTTACCTGCCTCTTTTTCTTGCCCTCTTCTCAACTGCCGCCCCCCCCGGAAACAAGCCACATCGCCCCTCCGTAGGCATTATACTTCGTGAAACATTCCATTCTCCTCCGTGAACAACTCCGACGCCCTCAGCAGCAGCAGATATGTTAGCGCCAGTCCCATCCACTTCACTCTCCCCCCCACTCCACATTCGTAGCTGCCACCTTCCATCTCTGCCAGCATCCCCCACGTTAATGGTCTTCTTACACGCTGTGTATTCCCACTCTCCACGTGTGCCCTCTTTATCCCTAGCCTTTCCGCCTTCTTCCTGACGTGGCTTATAGGCGATGACAATCCCACCCACTGCTCATGGTAGAAGTTAACCGCTACCAGTTTCCCAGTGTCCGTTTCTTCTTTATTTTTCTTCGCCGCACGGGAGAACGCCATGTATTGTACCAGCTCTTCTACCACCCCTACCTTCCCCATCCCTTCCTCCAACCAAATCCCCTTTCCTGCATACTTTCTCCAGCTCACCCACATCCTTCAATTCGCCTCGTAAGTATTTTTAGTCAACGTCGCAACGCGTCCGAAGGCGCATCCTCTCGCAAAAATCTCCGAACACATCCGTTGCTCCTCCTTCCCCAGCTCCTGCACCTGCCAAACAGTTTGGGGGATCTCTTTTGTCAGTTTATTTTGAATTTCCTCTCCCTCCCACCTAGTTATTCCATCCGCTAGTCTGTTGTCTATCTTCCTCACATGATTTCCCTGAAAACACCACCCCCCTTGCGTTTCCAATGCCCCCAACATCGTCGTCACTGCTGCTTTCCTCACTTCCTCCCTTCCCCCTCCTTTGCAGTTAATCACCCACTGCACCGCCGATGAATTATCACTCGTCATCAACACCGTCGCTCCTTCCTTCTCTGGCATGTCTCCCCTTATCACCACAATCACGTACGCTGTCACCACCATCGCCATCAGCTCCAAGATGTTAATTGATATCCTATCGCCTTTCCCCCGCTTACTCCGTATCTTCCTCTTTTTCACCTCTTCCGTCAGCTGGTACCTCCAGTATACCCCTATTTCCAAGCACAGCCCCCCGATAGCCTTATATGATGCATCTGAGAACCACTTTCTCTCCGGTACCTGTTTCACGAACGGATAAAATGGTGCTGCTATCCTCTCCTCTTCCTTGATGGTCTCCTGCTGCACATACCACCTCCACCACCCCACGTCCGCCATAAACTCTGCCGTCAGTCTCAATACTCTGTTCGCCTCCGCCCTCTTCCTATGTCTTCCCCATGCCCCCCTCCTCCCCCGGTCTTTTCATCCTCATCAAGATGCGGCTTATTAAGCTGTAGAAACCTTCCCACAAAATACCGCCTGGGCCGGACTACAAAAGCCGCATGGTGTGGCATCCCCGCCAATACCAGCACTTCCCTCACCGTCGTCGTCTCCCTCGCCGTTGGCCACTCCCCCAACCTCTCCTGCAGGTCCCGCAACTTCCGTGGTGGTAACGAGATTGTCATCGCCTCTGTATCTAACATAAATCACAAAACTTCCTGCTGTGGTGCCCAGTCCGTTACCTTGCGATGTGACAACAACGGCTCCGCTCCCACTCCCCTTTCCACCATTGCCTGAAAATGTATCGATACCACGGATCTCGACAAGTCCAAGCACCGCCCCCCTCCTTCTTGCGACTGCACCTCCACCGAGATAGCGTCATCCATGAAGAACGATACTCCCGCCCCATCCTCTGCCCCTCTCCCCCGTCCATTATCGGCACTTCATAGCCAATTGGCAACGCGTCCACATTGTGTCCCGTCATTGGCGCAATTTTTACTTGCGATATTGCTCTGATCCCTCAATCTCCATTCGACTACAGCAGCATCGTCCCCCCCCCCCCCCCCCCCCCTCCCCCCCTCCATGATCGGCACTTCACACCCAACTGGCCACGACTCCACCTATTTTCCCGTCATAGGTGCAATTTTGTCATTCGATGTTGCTCTGATCCCTTCCCCCGAAATCCCCGCTGTCGCTCTCGTCGTTTATTGTTGCGCGTCCTGCATCGCGCTCGCCACCACCCCTCACCACCCTCCACCCGAACTGCAGCCGTATGTCCACGACCATATAATCTGCTATCACGTACCCGAAACCAGCCGCCCCGGCCGGGTCAACCCCTATTTGCCGAAATGCACTCTTTACGTCCATCGTTTGGATCAGAATCCTCCTACCTCCTACCTGTGCCGAACTTAGCCCGTAACCCCAGAATCTGCTTTACAATATCGGTCATCACTTCGCCTAGCTCGCATTCAGGAATCTTATTCAACTCTGTCCTTTCATTCACCGATCCCCTCTCTCCCTTCTCTCTGTTGCCCCCAAACGTCATATCGTGCACTATTCTGCGCTTAGCCGTTTCTTCGACCACCCCCACCGGTGATATCCTTAGTCCCCGAATGACTTCCGCTTGTTCTAACGGAAATACCAACGCTCTACCTCGTACCACGTCCGCGATCACCTCCCCCTTCACCTCCTTCTCGTATTTTTCTGCACTCGAGTGATTCCCGTACTCAATCTCCTGTCTAAGATCCCCTCCCGGCCCAACGTCCACTGAAAGTCCCACTCCTGCTATCTGTTCCAACCTCGCAGTGTCCGTAAATCCATGTCTCTTGCCGAACAAATCCCTTATCCTATCCCCCGTCCGTGTGTGGCGCTAAGAGTTTCCCCCCCAAGAATCCCACTACCTCCTTCACTTCACCCCCGTATCGAGTTAAAACCTCCCCTGCTATCTGAGCCACCGTTGCCAGTATCCTGCTCTGTTCTCCCGAGCCTTCCTTTTCTTTAGACAGTCTATTCAACGCCGCTCGCCAGCGTAGCCGCCCCTCCCGTTCAATCCCCGTTGTCGTACCTGCTGTTCCCAGCTGCACTGATCCTGGTACTGGCCCGATGGCTCCTCCCGTCTCCCATCCTTTTCCCTCCATGCGTTCCTTCGTATCCCTTCCCGTCGCGGTCCCTTACCTTTTCCCAAACTCGTCGACGACCCCCCCCTCTCTCCTTCTCCTCGCCGCCCCCCAGTTTGGCTCCGCTGACTCGCAAAGCCCGTTCCTCTTTTTTTTCTTGGCTGGCTCCTCCTTCTCTTTCCCCTCCCCCCCCTCCCCTCCCCCCCCCCCTCTCCTTTTCCCGCTCCCCGTCCTGCCAGCCTCCTTCCCCTCGCCCCTCCGCTCCCTTCGCCCATCGGCCGTGCACTGACACTGCGTACCGGTTTTACGCTCCGAACCACCCACATCTCCCGTTGCCTGTTTAAACCTCCCCACACTCACCCTTGGCTCCGCCTTAGCTCCCGGCCTCTGTGGATCCCCCCCCCCCCTCCTTTCCCCCCAGCTTCCCCCCTGCACGCATTTCTCCCGTTCTAATGCTCAGACGTACTCCCTGTCAGTAAAAGTAGATTATCTAGGGCGTGGGCAACATGTTTGTACGAGGAGCCAAATCGGTCCGACGCCTTCGTCACCACGCAAGGTGCCTCTTACTCAAAATCGACTATCGATACTTCCTGTACCCAAGGGTAAACTTGGACAATGACAGTTTGTCCGGCTGTTGATGCTGTTTTAACTCAGATTCTCGACGAGGTTGCCAAGCACCAGTAGCTGAACCTACCTGGGCCTCTACTCCGACCGTCAGTACTGTGCTAGTGTAAATACCCGAGAATAGCTTAAAATAAACGATCGAAATCATTTCTGCGGCGCACGTTTTTTTCGTGATGCAAACGCAGCAATGCATGCTCTCTGTTGCAGACCAAAGGGCACCAACACCTCCTAGATGACTTAGCGAACAAGTTAAACGTTGGTCGGGGGTGGGCCTGAGCGTTAGTGGTGGGAGGTTATGAAAGGTCGAAAATATACTTTAAATAGTATTGCGACTCGGCAATAAAAACGGATATGTTTTTTGCGGCGCTCTTATTGTTTTTTGCCAAAGGGGTCCCTCGATCAGACCAGCACTGGCTTAGGGGCTAGATCGCTTGGGGTGTGTAGAATGGTCGGCTCAACCTTAAAGACGCACGCGGGCAGCCGCGACGGGGATAACGCGCCCGAGCTTCGGAGCGAAGTCATGACGTTTTCGGTGCTCGTGTGGTTTGGGAGGCGAAGACAGATGGACACCAGGCGAATACGGGGACATGGGATGGGGGGGGGCGTTGAAAAAAAGTGTGTAAGGTTCGCCATTCGTCGTACCGGTGCCAGGTAAATCGAAACTATCGCACCTTCGTGCCATGGGAATATCCTAACTCATATTTGTTTTGATCACTAGGGATTGACTGAAGATAGTTCGCACCCAATAAAGAAAAAACCACAGGAACTAAAAGAAGCATTTCGGCACACCAACATCGTGATAGGGCGATAGTTAGGTTTGGGTCATCGTTTGGTCGAAATCGTCGAGCAGTTGCTTCTGCTGCTGCTGTTCGTTTATGATCCTCAAGCTCAAGCTGCCGTTAGCTGCCTCTGCATATCGTCCACTAGGTTTGTTCCTGCTTGCAGTCGTGGCATCGCAGCGGTGGTACTTCAGTTAAGTCTGCCGCCGCCACCGTTACTTGGCTGCCGTTGTTACTCGTACGCTGTTTTGTTTTAGTTCTTAGCTTTGTTTGGTGTTTGCCGCGTTGCCGCACATCCCCGTTTCCCTTCTCAACCTGGGAGGCGTCGCCTCCAGAACTTGGTTTGCCTCACTCTCGAACACACCGAAATCACCAATATAATGTAATTGACTTTGTTTAGCAGAAGCACCTTTGTCGCTAAAACAGTATTACAATGCATATTTTCCATTCGAAACGAATAAGCTCGCGAACGAGGCACCCGTACCAAAACAGATACATATGCAGATTGTCCTTCACGTCCTTCCACAATGTCCGCAGTTATGGTTGTACTATAATCGGATGTAGGTTTCGACAGATGCATGTTGGTTGATTCCTGTACTGAACCTAGAGAATCACGCTGTGTGTAATTGATCACTACTCAGGTGCGAGGGAAAGGAGCGAAGCCGTTTCCCACCTTTCCTGATGACATAAACCGCAATATGTAACGATCCGTGGTAGCTGGAACATGTATAATCGTCAACCTGACGGGAGATGCAAGTTGTTATTCGAGTTAGTGCTGCCAACACCGTACATGAACATCTTGTTACGTAAACCTCATCGCAAACTAGCTTCGAGCCAATGACCAATGTTCATCCACCGAGTCATCTGGAGACTACGCCAACTCTACTTTACTTCAGTCGTGTTCATGATAACATGTTTGCAGCTTCATCGGTCTACCGGTGGAGCAAACATGCGAAGTTTACTCGACCATAACAGCTTGGCGAACTGTGTCCAATTTGAGCAGCAGGTGAACGAGCCTTGACTTGGGATTCGGTTCGTGGAATATTGCACCTGCGAAGAAACCAGAGGCATTTTCGCCTCAGCGGCGAGGGGAACTGCGTAGGAAACACAACGTGAGAGCAAGATCACATGAGAAGATGATGCGTCTTCTTGTGGGTAGCACTACTACCTCGCTGTGTAACCATATGTCTTGGAACCATTGCTCCGGAAGCTGCATCACTGTTTATTAGCCCGACAACACAGGAACCAGTGTGCTGCCACGAACATCGAAGCACATGAATATCATCAGAAAAAAACATCATTCATCATGGCGCACATCCACCATTTCGGATGTTCGCCATGTGTAAAATATCAACGACCACCTAACCCTACCCAATTCTTCCATGTGTCTACGAGTCGGTAACGGTGACTTACGACGAAGTATGCAAAGCTTGCGGCTTCCACCATAGGTGCTAGACAAATACTTGTTTTTATATACCATAAATTGCTGCCTTTCGGCCACGGGGAAGGGGTCAGACATAAATCAGTGTCAATCACTCCCTTCATTGATTACTTGGCATCCGATCCGTCTTGACCAGGCCCGATACAAAGCCTATGTCGTCGAAATAACCGGGGAAACGTTTGTTCAATAAATGCCAGTTATCGGTCTCAATATTTGTTCAAGGGTCACTCACGTTGTACTTCTTGCTGGTTGGCAGTAGCTCAACAACATCGCTTTGCCCAGGAAGCTGCAGACGGCCACGCTGGTACCAGAAACTACCGCCGAGTGCAGTATTTTGGAAGGCGCGGGAACGCTGACAAGTTTTATTATTTCGCTCAGCAGTGGACGATTTAATGGCATTACTGTTTTTGGTGTGGCGTGTACGTTGCTGACTGCCGTACAGCTAAGGTTTCGTCACGGAATCCCCCCACTTCGAGCTGGGGCTCACAATGTGCATTGCCGAAGGAAAGCCGAATATAGCGCAGATATTGTGATGCCGGTATTGTCATTCTCCCTCAGTATCGGGTAGTGGTTGATTGTTGAAGTCAGCGAAATACTACCGGTTAACCGCATGTGTCGTGCCATACGCATATAACCATTCCACTTGTGTGTTACTGGTAATGCCAAATTTGTCGTGGTACATAACAGGGTACGATGTTACTCGGCTAGCAAGTGATGTTTCGCGGATATGGACTTGTAGACAAAGAGTGGCCGTGCACTCATGTGTACGTTCGTGACATGAAAGTGGAGTCCATCCCTGATGCGCTTCCTCAACTTTCACAACGAACTGCCAAAATCCTCCCTGCCTCGAACTCCGCAAACAAGTGCTAACCTCGGGGTAAGCCCTGACGACTAGGCGTAAACGTTCACTTCCGCACACGCAGATTCCCCCGAAGATGACCTGCCTCCAATTCCACAACAAACTGCCAAACTCTTTCCTGCCTTGAACTCCACATAGAAGTGCTAACATCGGGGTAAGCCGTGCAGACTACGAATACACGTTCACGTCTGCACACGCAGATTCCCCTCATGACTGCAGGTTGTCAAGTTTTTTGTTGCATGTTTTATCTGTACACCGCGATCAGGCTTTGAGGCGTAAAAGTTCCAGAACGAAAATGTCAACACCATTCATAAAACACATAACTGTGTATGGCATTGGGTCGTTTGCATCTGAAACAATTAAGGCATATGGCAATGCTGTTCGAAGGAAACCAATCAATCGCAGGCATTTCAAGCTGTTCTGGAATTACTATTACCCTTGTTTCGGAGCTACCCCCTACAACGCGGACTCCGCCCGAGGCGAACACTCTGACGTGTGCCTTTTGCCTCTCTCTTCTACGGCCTATGTTACAGGACTTGTACTAACCTATCGTGCAATTAGACCCTAGCCAAGCTGAAAGGTTAATAAGTACCAGGTATAGTTTAAGCAATGCGAACAGCGGTAAGACCCAAAACGGCACTGAGAGTGTATACGAGTATCTGAAGCAAGACATACGTACCGATCTGCGGAAACGTTTGCAGCTTTGAACCCACAGCGGTTAAACTGGCTATTACCGACTATTAATACTATTAGTATACTTCTCTACTAAGGGCGTTTCCTGGCCCATGTGAGGTCGTCCTTGGCTTGGTCAGTATTTTCCGTTCGTGGTTAGGCCATCGGTTTGCCAAACGCGGTCGTTGTATGAGGTATAGCGCCAAGCTTCGTCGTTAAATGCAATGTTCTCAATAGAAGAGTCGGTTCTAGCTGGAGGATGAAATTGGACTTGTCCACCACGGCTGTTTCCCCCAAGATATACCTGCCCCACTCGGCTGCTGTCCTGATCGTAGCGAACCCTGGCGATCGTGTAGTTTGTGTCCCTCGAGGAGCATGTCGATCCATCATACCTCTCCAAAATCGGCAAGAGATGGCTTCCGTTGAAGTATGGGATCCACTATCAATATCATTATTCAGTGTGCTTATCGGCCTGAAGTCGTTGGCCAGGACGCTTAAAAGGACACACTTCTACAGACAATTCTACAACGAAACCCCACAAATGTGTACCTGTCTGATCACATCGGACAGTCGTCAATACCGTAGTGGAATGTCGTACAAGGACGGGCTCAAAACAAATCAAACCAGACAATTCAGGGGGAAAGTAGTCGTCATCAAACTCGTGAACATGTCGGTAGATGTTCAAGACCGTGTGCGTATAATATTGTTTGTATCCCCTTCGATACGGTGTTTCTCCGCGACCCGCGTGCACCCGTTCCAATGCACGCTGACCACATGTTCGCACTTGTCGGCACTATGACGTACGGTTCCTACCCTCTACGCACTGATATACGCGAGAAACCAACCGCGATTGCCGCTTCACGTTCGAGGAGTATGCCCGCAGAATCGGCGTCTGTTGCGCATACAGACGGTTTCGATTTGTATCGACATTGGTATCGCGAGTCCGTAGTACATTTTCGAGGGAAGGGCTGCTGATGGAGTCCCTGTTCACGCGCAGAACAGCTCGAGCCGTGGCTGTATGGGTAGCAACAACCCACAAAGCATGCTGCTGTTAGTTCTGAACTTTTATGAGGGTCTCGAAGAGCGGGAAATGGTGAAACTTCAACTTTACCTGCAGCTTCTGATCAAATGCCTACTGTAGATCTGTTGACGTATGACGAACATTCGTTGCTAGTGTCACCGACGTATGCTAGTTTATACATGGCCCGTGCTTGACACCAGAACTTCGTCTACAATTATAAAGCAGCAGAGGAGAGGCGTCCTACCAACACGTCCTCGACATTAGCGACAGTGGGTACGCCGGTTCGCGAGAGGTCGACGTAAACCACTTCTGAAGATATACGGTCGATTAGACGTGTCGCGGAAACCACCTGCTCGGAGAGAGTGCTTGCCAGGTGTCCTTACGCTTAATCGTAAGCTGTGTTAGACACGTCATTTTACCACATAGTACAGCTTCCGCGTTGACTTGTTGATATTGAATGAGTCGTCGTGTACCTTTGCCTACCGGGCCTGCCGAACCCACCAACGTGTTACTTGGCTATATGTCCTGTAGTGATGAACAGTGATAGTTGTCTTGAACAATTTGTAATTTACGATGCACGATCGCTTCTTATCTATCAAAGACAATGTGCGGTCAACGCCTTCACCAGTGCACTATTCTTTAAGGGGGTAAACTATACTTGACATTTTACTGGGGGGGTTATCTGGATAGGATAAGGATCAATACGGGACCATGTTTGCGTACGTTTGTTTTCAACTTGGCTTTTTGTCGACTTCGCGCGTAGCTCGCTTGCGCTATCGTACTCACTCTATTCCGATCCATCCTCCCGAAGTGTGTCCCAGACCTAGACAAACGTTCAACTGTTCCCTCTCCGAAAGCGATTAATAACAAAAAAAACAATCTCGAAACACTAATACAATGTCTGTTTATTATATATCCACCTTTGCCTACTGTAGAGTGGTTGGTCGCGCTCAGGTTTCCGCTCCCCCCTTTCAGTAATTCCCTGAGGTTTTCCCACCCCATTGTCTCACGTCTACATCTCTACACGGGAGTATTTCCCGATCCCAAGTTTCAACACGCACACTCAAGATCAAAACCCCCATGCCCTGGTCTAACCCATGCAGCCTCTTGCTAAGGGGAAATGTCACTGGTCTACACCACCCTTTCGTGACCCATGTGTATATAGGTCAGTGCTGCCGAACAGACTTGCGTATTGAACTAATCTACAATGGACCGAGTGCCTATTGTACCACTCGCCCATGGACTATGCGACTGTGCTACACTGTTATTGCCAAACGTACGGAAGCGTAACCTCAGGTCTCGCTGGGTCAGGATATCGCGAATTCGAAATGGAACAGGCCCCTCGAAATGTTTGCTAAATACGATGTTGTCCTTTTGAGCCGAGTCAGTTTGACGTGCCTGGCGCACCGCTAGCGAACAATTGATTTCATCGTCGTCGTGTAGTGAGACCGAGATCATGGCACATTCTTCGAGCGTGGCCACAAGACTGCTAAACTCCACTAACGAACTAAACCAACTGTCCTACATCAATAATACCCCCTACCCCAACACTCGAAACTATATTAAATCCAACACCTAGATGCTGGCGTTGTCGCCTCAGGACATTTTCCGCGGGAACTCTACCCCTGAGAAAAAAGCACGGGTATGTGAGTACTGGCAAACGTACTCCACCTACTGCGTGTACCGCTCACTGTTTTGTTTGCACGCGATTATTTTACACAGGAAGCGACGCGTCACGGCAGCTTGAAATTATATTCGTCGGAGTACGGCTAGGGAAATGGTGCAACGAATCTGTGCACTCGGTCGCAACATAATCATGTTGCCAACGCGTTGCCGACTTAGTTGGCCGTACATCATTATTGAACTACTGTCGAGCCCGTCATGCTCGGCTGGTGATACATGGGTTTACAGCGCCTCCCCTACGTGCATCTACGAGGTAGGCACAATCAACTGTCTCGTCAAAACACACGTCTGCACCAAACGTATTCCCTACTCCACAGTCGGCGATGAATATCACAGCTCAACGTGAATGTTCTTGCGCTATTATCCCCTGCACCTTACCGTAAAACAATACTTCCGCCCTCCACCATAGTGGACAGTTTTTCGACAAATGCACGTATACATCAGTCTTGACGAAACGAACACATTGCTTATGTCGCTGGATATTGGGTGTGCACCCGATATTGCTACATGCGGAACGACGCGTTACAAGCATGGAAATACCTCGCACACTAACACCCCGCCCTAGAATAAGGTACAACCCGAAAACAAAGCTCAAAACCAGGGTCATCTCTTAAACGTCAGTCCACCATTGGGTTTAGACGCGACCATGTTACATGGGGGGCTTGACACGCTGCAGCGCAGTGAAATAAATATCACCGTGCGGGACACGGGGGGGGGGGGTAACTAAACCGAGCTATCGAAAAGCTGAGCATTTACGGGTTGTTGGCCTATGTATCATCGATCCAGTTGGCACTATACCGCTAATGAACTAGTGTTGAGACAGAGGTTAAGCCTCCTTTGGTGAGACAGAGATGATACTTCCGCGAGATCATATATCTGAAGTGTTTCACGACCCCAAACACCGAAATAAGCCCTTACCCGAGCATTTAACATCAACACCCAAAACCCTGGTCCAATCGCTGCACCTCCTTGACAGGGAAAATGTCTGACACTCTCGGCCATCATCACACGCCGTTATCAAATACATCCATCTATAAATACTGGCGAGTATACTTGTTTATTGTAGACTCGCTACTGGGGTTGCAATCAATAATTTACTTGTGGAGGGGACCGTCAATGCAAACGTAGCGTGACACGTGCTGCAGGCGACACACGACAATATTTCTCGGAGCGCTCGCCAAGCAAAATTTTTATCACTGTGTCGTGTGTCGATTGGATGCACGACGCTATGATAACCAGTCATGCGCCCACCGGGACCTTGTGGGGATACAGAAGTAAGCGCTTCTCCCTCCTTTTCCAGTGTATATGCACGATATTGTCACTGTCTAGTTTCTCGCCAAAGGGCACATATATCTGTACAACACTCCTAATCTACCTCAAACTTCAAAAGTATCCCCGACGTACGTAAACAAGGGCCTGGCACGTTCGCTGCAGCACAACTCTACGAAGCAACCGATCCCGCTCAGTAAATTGCATGGATATATCTGTACCGGCGAATATACGCGGTACTTGTACCTTCCGCTATTGGGTTCACGCACATCTATGATACATGGGCAGCGGCGAGTTACCGCAGCGTAGAAATGCACTGGCTAATACAATGACGTAAGGCAGTCCTGTTCTCGGACGTCTGGCCAACTACCATATTGACCCGGAGTAGTGGCGTCGATTGCGTTTAGTCCGTCGTCCCCAGTCGACGCGACAGACCGTGCCTAGAAGACAAACATAAAGAGAGTGGAGATGGCGAGTGGAGCGGTTTGTTTGGCGTCGTCATGGTCCAGCCGGTATTTGAGCAGCACGGACAGCAAGCGCACAACAACTCAAGCGGTACCCAATTCGTTGTAGACGCTGGACGGCGAACTGCGCGCAACATGCTATCTTCCAAACAACGACTCTTTGCGCCGCGGCTGCATCGGTCAAGCTACGGACATGTAGGGTATATGTGACCGTTTGGGCGACAAGTAATGATACGTCTCACCTCCCGCCTGAAATGATGGACACCCGCACGAATTTATGACGAAAATGCAATAAAGTCAGTGCCCAGGGGCCCCGACACGCGGTAGTCTTCCTCTTCGCCAGGGATTACTCCAGGTCCGTTCATGATGTCCTCACCATGCTCATCTTTGGCAATGTGAGCAGTCGCTCCGATCACACCCTAGGCCACATAGAGTCATGTCGGGAGATGAGGCGAGGGTAAGTGGCATGGTCGAGCATACGATTAGAGCGAAGAAGTGATCTTGATAGCCGGTATTGGGTGATCAATTCACGCCACGCTGCTGGCCACGAAGCACTCCTTATTTGTTTCACATACGTTTCTCAGGACCCTGCGGGTACTATTAATACCAAACCAATGTATCTATGCATCCGGTGGTGCGAACCTCGACTGCAAATAAGCGGTATTCACGACCCGGTTCAGTAAAAGCTGGAGATTTCGTTACCTGGGGGTAGTCACCAACGTTGATCCGTTCAAAGGCGATGTTCATCTGGTAAGCGATGTGGTCGGGAAGGTCGAACTGGTCGGTCGGGTCTCGCATGGCCAACTGGTGAATCTTCCCGTGGTTCACGCGGATAGCCAGATCATCCGCTCGGATCTGGATGGAGGCGTGTTCCGACTGGTGAGCGAAAAGGGTGCCGTCCTCCATCACAGTCCTTACGTACGTTTTGCACTCGGCGGGGTTGGTCTTGTGTTCGTCCGCCAGGATCCATAGGCCGGTGGGTGCCAAGCCTAGACGGCGTGCGTTGGAGGCAATGAGGGCATCCTGAGCATCGGCCTTCTTCTGCCAGTACTTTTCGAAACCGAAGGGGCGGCATTCACCAGGAATGTTGGCAGCCGCGAAGAAGACTCCCCCACCAAGAGAAACCTACGTGTGAGGTGGGCGACGACCGTCGGCGAGTGGGTATAGGGTGCACAAGGAACGTAGGTAAACGACGACGCCATTCAGCTATATTTCGGCTGTACCATGACCATAGGGAATCACTCCAGGCCATTGCTCGTTTAACAGGATACGGAACACGCTTATATGAACACAACAACAGCAAAAAAGTTAGATTCAAACGGGGTTTGGACCCACTGAACAACTCCGGCAGACCCGAAGCAGTTACCTACATCCCTTGGGTGACCATACATCGCGCCTAAATACTCGCATCAGTCGCATCCTGAAGTACGCAATGCCACAGAGAGACGCGCGAGATATTTGAAGCATAAACACCTTACCACGACGTACTTGCGACCTATCTTCATCACCCAATATGTCATGCGCACACATCCAACATGCGGCTAACACGCACCTCTCCTGGCTCGGTAAGCCGGACACCATCCAACTCCACCGTCAGCGCCCCGTCTGCCAGGCACGCCTCACCGACACGAGGACACTCGGGCTGCATCTCTAACGGGTTGTCGACGGTCATCACTACTGTATGGCGTTCGTGATTAGCGTCCGTTACCGATATTCCCAGGCCGGTAATGTAGGTAATCTCGTCCAGGTCGAGGATGGGCGCCGTCACGCGCATATTCACATAGAACGACTGCTCGTGCATAATCGCGTACCAACCACTGTCTTTGCCGGAAAAGTCGAACTTCTGGCCCTGAAGCCCTCGCATGTGCGGGTCACCTGTACAGTCAACAATATCCTCGCAGGCATCCTCGATGAGGTCGGCGGCTGCGTTGCAGGCAGCCCTTGCTAAGATCCTGCAGGCGATCAACCCGAAGCCACCAGTCAGCGCAGCGCATGCCGCACTCCCCGCGAGTTTGCAGAGAACCTTGGCCGTGATTTCGCACGCGAGCCGACCGCCCGCAGAAAGGCTCCTGGTACTGCGCTCGATGCCGTCCAGGTTCGTTGTTTCAATCGCTGTAGACATCGCGCCATCCCCGTATGTTTGGAGGTGCCTCAAGCGTGTGTCGGGCAGGGGGTAAAGCGTTTCCCCGTCCGAGGAAATTTCGAGTACCTCCCCGTCTCCGTCCAGAGTAAAGACGACTGCAGGACTATCCTGGTCTTGCACTGTAACCTCGCTCACAACATACTCGCCAGACCCATACTCAGTTTCGCTCAGCACATTCGTGTATTGGACGTCCTCAACCGTGAATTCGATCCTGTCTGAGGAGTTTCGAACAAGGTGGGTATGGTGGTGTCGCGTAGAGAATATAAGGTCAACAGTAAGACACGGCGGCGACATTCGGGGGCTTCCAGATCGCTTCAGGGAAACGGAGTACGGAGTTGTTGTATAGCCATGAATGGCGAATGCTGCAGCTTGTGTGAAGTTTTCTTCACATGGTATCGTTTGCATACACTACGAGGAGCAAGATATATGATCATACTTCGTGTGTTGTCGTTGAGCTTAGACACGCCCGCCAACGCAAGCGGGCACACCACTGAAATTACGCAGTAAGTACTGTAGCTCTCTTGCCAAGTAGGATACAGAAATGGCACGGCTATTACGCTGGTTCTATCATATGTCCTCCTGACCAAGCATTAGCCCCGTGATGACAGGGCCAGCTTCAATAACTGTGGAGAGGATCCCTATCTCGACATTAAATAATGTGAAAATGTTATTACACTAGCAACTTGAAGCAAGGTTTACACCTCGGGGGCATTAGATCTAACCCCAACCCTAAGTTATACGTACACACCAGGAACCACCGCGCGTGTTGAAACCCACCACTTTATCCACGTCACGCGAATAACGTGGCCTCACAGTCTTTTCACGTCAATACTCTGCCGCATACAGATGGCAGAAAGCCGATCCTGCGTAGCAAATAATGGTGTCATGGATTTTAAAACATAGTAAATAGGCGGGGTTGAGGATAGAAAACCAGCAAGCAAATAAACGTTTTATACAACGAACATGCTTCTGTGAGGTTAAAGGATCCTCTTGCAAGAAACTGACTTTTCCTTGTCCTGCAGTAACTTTGAATCCAGGCGAGTATTGCGGACCGGCGAAACTCATGTTACCCCACCCCGGAGACGTACCATGTTACCGTGTATTCCAGTAAACTCACAGGCATGCATCACAAATAACA
This sequence comes from Saccharina japonica, assembly GCA_008828725.1. Lineage (NCBI taxonomy): Eukaryota > Phaeophyceae > Laminariales > Laminariaceae > Saccharina > Saccharina japonica. The sequence continues at coordinate 324,895 of MEHQ01001995.1, read as the reverse complement.
CGGACAGCTATCTGAAGTGTCTAAAACCGAACGGCCATAGTAGCGCTAACGCTTTAGTCCGTCGTCCCAATTATCCGACGCAATAGTACCCGCACGTGGCCTTCGGAACTTTAGCAACGATTCACGCCATTTACCTGAGCAGACACTCGCCACGCACAGGAGGCCACCGCAGCAGTCGTCGTTCTGGGAGCAGACCGCTTGGTCGTCGCCAATGGTCGGGAAACAGCACGAACCCCCATCGGTGTTTGTATCGCATACGGCACCAGTCTCCGCAAAACAGCACTCCTCGCTGCCGGCCTCGGTTGAACACGGGTCGGCCGTCATGACGCACTCAGCCCGGGCGGAAGGGAGAAAGGGGACCCCGCTGAGGAGATTGCAGGTCACCCCTATGGCGACCGCGAAAAAGGCATTTTTCATTGCTGTATACGTGCGGAAAACCAACAACATGCAAGGCAGGCAGAAAACGTTAGCACTATAGACCAAACCTGTAGAGACTTGTCTGTGTGTCGATTACGCTAAACTGGATGTGAATCTATCGATTTGTTGTGGCGAGTTCTCGCTGGGAAACACGAAGACGTTTTGTTTAAACGTGTGCTCTTTGCGTCCCATAGGTGATGACATATGTCGCTGGATCGGAGGATTCGATGTTTAAGTTGGGCTTATTTTCCGTTGCCGTTGAAGCTGGGGTTGATATCTGGCCACACCAACAGGGCAGAATCAAGACGATCGGTGCGGCGTTGTCACGAGAACCTCGTCAAGACGAAATGAAACCTTCTAGTGGGGATCGTCGAAATGGCGGTGAGCATCACTGGAAAGTATTTTATTTTTCGTGAATCAGCCGTGAAAATAATAGCAGCTACAATTACCTGCCTCTCTGACCGGATTATCTAGTTGCAAAGATGTCGAAGACACTTGCCACCAACGCAACCACGCTCTAATCCGGAATACGAATAAATGTCCCAGATACCACCAGCGTTCTGGACATCATAAAGGCTTGCATGAGGTAAGCACCGACTTGCACGAGACCAAGATGTACAGCGATACATCTACTTATCGCATAAGATCAGGTCTGATTCTGCTTGTTTCATCAAACAAAAGTCGAAACAAAGTCGTACCCCACGACAACGACAATGCGTCATTCTGACGGCTTACCGCTTCAGTTGAGGATGCTGGCTTGGAGGTGGTACTGGTGCTGGCGCTGGCGATTGTTGTTGTTACCTGGTACCTGGTATGTAATGTGGTCGTCGCGCATGGCCGGAAGACAGTGTATGAGGGTGTGAGGGCCGGGGCCACCCGAAAAAAACGAACGCACGCTATACGAACAAACCATAGATTTACGTAACTCGCACAAGTATATACATCTACAGCGGAACACACATGCTAGCGATTTAGGCAGGCGTATCCATCTCGTAGAAGACAAAGGCTCCTCTGTCCGTAAGTACCGTTTACCTTTTCAGAAAGGTCAACGTTGTTTGAGCGTGTGCTTCCTACGAGTTGTCAGCAACACGATATCGGTGCAAGGAAGGTCGGCCATATGCCCCCTAGGGTTTTCTGATCGATATTTCCTGATTCGAGGAGAACCAGCTCAACCAAAATGCGGCATTCGACAACCACAAGCCGGGAGGACGACATAAACAAATCGGGATGCTTGTCGTGCGCATTGAGATAATTTTTACGGGTGAAACAGGGTAAGTACAGTGACGCGCGAAAACCGACATAACGGTCCCGATCAAGTCGCCAGGCCCGAACAAAACATGAAACACACAGGAGTGGGGTTTACGTTTAACATGATTTGTTTCGCATCGACAATATATACATATGTGCCTTTGTCGCATTTTTGTATAGGTGTGCCTCCAAGTGTTGTGGGAATTTGTGAGTACCTGACTCTGCTTGACGTTCGCATAGTTAATTTATATTCGACGTGCAGTCGAATAGGGGCTATGTTATTCAGACGGTCTGGTAGTAGCAACGTGCTGCTGCATTGTCAATAAAATATTTTCTGAAGTTCGGATATACTGACGTACCATATGTTCTTCATTGTTTTCAGATCTGACACGAGGGAAATTCGACGCATGCAATTCCAAGGAAAATTGTAGCCCTTGCTCACGAAAACACGACTCGTTAACCAGTTTGGGATTTATGATCAACAAACGACAGGTACAGCGTATATCCCAATACGCGTAATACACGTATCCCGGACAAACCGGCTCCATCGACAGCGCGTTTACCACGAGGTAAAAAGACACGTAGATACCCCGTGTCCGGGGGGTGGAAGTGAGCAACGCTGGTGAGGGATCTATGCAGGGCAGCGGGGGTTGTACGCAGGTTTCGCTGGGATTATCGAGCATAATATGGGATAGAGGAGATACCGATGCAGATATCAAAACTAGATAGATGACACCGGACCATGGTGACGCCAATATCCCTAAACCACATGACGCTCACCAGCAAACTCGGTAGATATTGGTGTTGTTCTCATTGGCCAAATTTCATGTAAAGAAGATACGGAGTCTCGAGTTGACATACACCGACAGGAGGAATGGTTCCTACGATTACAGTATAATAGTAATGATAACCTCTGCGACAAGAAGCGAACTTGGTGTTGTTGCACGGATCGACGGGTTACGAAAATGAACATTCAATTTTGACACATAATTTTGAACGTCGGATTGTTTTACCAGTTACTGTATTTAAACGATCCACTACGACGACCAGATCCATATTCTAATTTCAAGCCTCGCAATAGTACCACATCCTACAAGCTCGACGGGGATATCACGTTTTTTGTTTTCAAGAGCTGAAGTCGCGAGGAACATACGGTAGGCATGCATGCGTGCACCTCGTGAGGCTGTGTGGACTACCGACGATGGTGGTGTCCAACCAGATCCCTGTAAGACAGCATATTGTGAATTCCTCAGATATGTCTGATTTCCTGGGACCTCGATCCTACCGGTTGTTGGAGTACACGGTTAATTACAGGGTTTAAGGTCGCACCCAACTTAGGTGGTGAGACATGTCTAGATGCATAAACAGTATCGGGCCAGTTGCTTGGAATGATATGTGGAAGATCCTAGGTCACTCAAGCCATCAACTTGTGGACAAGTTATCGATCCTTATGAAGGTTGCGACTATGCTTTGGACTGTAGGCCAGGTACAAGTCGCAAACGATCATCGTGGAGAAAGGTGTGCAACATACCCATCTCCAAAATGATTCCGCCAAGCGTGAAGACAATACCTCAGTAGACAGCGACCCCCCCGAGGATGGTATATACCCCGAGTCATCATCACGGCATGGTTTTATCCATGTCAAGAACAAACATCTGGATGTCGGGATGAAACATGTGCTATATGCCATGTGATCCATCTACCAATGATATGGGTATACCGACCCAGTGGGCTAGAAGTTAACGACGAAGAGAGCTAAGTTCAAAGTCGAGGATTCGAGTCTCCTTATGGAAATGTTTAATGTCAAATGTTACCAACTGCGCTCGAGAGCGCATATGGTCGCGTGGGAAAGTAAAACTCGACGATAATCGAAGCTACTGTAGATGAAAGTGCGGAATTATTCTGGAGATAAAAATGAAAGAAACGTGCCGTAATGGAGAGGGAAGAGAAGAGCTTACTTAGTGATCCCGGATCTGGGTTGCGCCTAAAGAGGGGGATAGAAGAAAAAAAATAAACTGGGTTGGGAATTCATGCATAAATAATGTGTATGTGTCGGATAGGTCCCTGCTGTTCACTGACGTGTCATTTTAACACCGAGGTGTTATGCCCTCATGCCAATGTAGTACATGCTACACAGCACGATTAACACGATCTACATGTACACGCTAATATATAATAGTTGCGTACTTTGTTTTCTACCGAACAATCATATTTGCCGGTGCATCGATACTATACACCGACACCAGAAGTAGTAGGCATCGTATTCCAGTCGGTTTGAATTCATCGACGCTTTTTACATGTTGTTGATTGTCGCATTCCCTCCGCCAGGGTTGCAGCCTTGTGCTAATTTCCCTCAACAATAGCAAAGCCGTTACATTTCTATTGAAATCGAACCCGGTCCAAGAATAAAACAACACTACGTAGAATTGGGAAGAAAAACAAATCAACCCCCATCACTCATCTATCAACGCAAAACCAGGAGAATATTACTTCAATCCGCGATAAAGCATCCGAAAGCCCCTGTCGTTAATTGAGTAATTGGCAATCGCAATTAACCTGCTATTACGGAGGCCCATAGAAAATAGGACCAAATATTGTTTGTACAAATAGGGAAATATGTTGGCTTTTGTGTGCACCGTGGGTCCTATTTACTAGTGTTTACTAGTGTTACTAGTGTTACTAGTGTTACTACTGTAGTGTTTACTATGCCCCTCCCGTAATAGGTCCCCCCCCGAAACAAACAACTAAACAACAACAACTGCCTGGGCTCTTCTCTACAACAACAGGCGTTACATCGATGAGAAGAAAAATACATCGACGAATAAATGGGAAGACAAGCAGAACTGCCGACGAAAATCCACTCCCTGGAGCACTTGCCAAACCTCGGGGAAATGCGTGTGGCGGTTGTATTTTCTGCGATCCATCTGTTATCGATTCGTCATGTGTCATGCGGTCAACAATAATCAGGCATCATATTTCACGAGTATAGTAGCCCGATAAATCACAATAACTCAGCTATATCACACGATATATCTACATATATATATACCCCATAATATTCAGGTACTTCCAGATGAATGAAAATATGCTGAACACTATATCCATATCCACTTACCAGGTACTTTTTTTGTCCGTCCCATTTATTATCTTCGCCCTTCTTTTTTCTCTCTCCCTCTTGAGTCGTAACTCAGATCCGGGGTAACTAAGTACCCTGGTAGGCTATTTCCCCCCTCCCCACTACGGTACTTGCCTTGCATTTTTTATCGCGAGAATATTTCAGCGCTCTCTTCCCTCGTCGACTTGCGTCGGATTCCGCCTACCCACGCCTCGAAGTCGCTCTCAGCAATTGGTTCCTTTTTATTTTTTCAAATAAAGTAAAAATCTCACCACGGTGGGATTCGAACTTGGGTACCAATGCCAGTAGTCTTTGAAGCTGACCACTATTATAGTCTACCGGGGCGACCGGTTTACATGATATATAAATACAATATCACGCTGGTGGTATATGCTATAAACAGCCGTTTGTATATATCAACTTTGGGAAAGTAGATACCTGGTATTATGTAGATATGGCGTATCGTATCCATATCCGGCGGACATATCAATTTTTTTAATGAAATGGATATACCCAGCCCTACGTACTATCCAGCGTGTTCGGGACATTTCCCGTGAGAACTTCGAACTTGACAACGGATGACTTGACTCCTACGTATTGATGACGACTTGCGGTGTGACATAATACAGAGTAATGTGAGGGAAAACAAAAACGATTAATAATAAAACGGTAGTAATTATGCACGAAATATCTCAGGTCCCTACAGGTCATACAGCGAGCGAGTGTGTCGTATGAAAACCGTCTGCAGGGTTGGCGGTTGCAGATTTCCGAAAACAGGTTTTTGTACGCAAAACTCCAAACGGGAATATTCACGATTAAGTAAATATTGATACGTACTCGTACATGCTCGAAGTTGTACGAGCACAATCACAATTACAAAATTGGGAATACTATGCACTGCAGAGCGAGCCAGCTCCTCGCAAAGAACGGAGAGGGGTGTGTACTCGGATGCTGGCCTCGTGGTTTATCCTGCATTGGCGTGCTTGAACACAACGTAATACCTACTATGCCTACAGGCAGTAGTTCAAGACACAAGTCAAGCATGGAAAGCATTCAGCAAGTCAAACCCTGAACACATTGTAAAACGCGACTAATCATCGAGGATGTTGGTCCTTATCCCCCTCACCTTGTAAGGTATCCAAAACCTACTTTAATTTGTAGTTTGTGGTAGTTCGTTGATTCGCGTTGATAAATACAAATACGAAGGTAGCCAAACAATACGCGGTATATACACACCGACAAAGTACGACCGGTCTCCCTGGCAGCCTATTAATAGTGGACAGCTTCAACGGCCACTACTACTGATAGAATTTTGTACACAAATTCAAATCCCATCTTCCCTTCTTCCCCTCGCTGCCTCGGCAAATTTTTTGCTTTGGCATGGCCCATAGCGAGGGGGGGGGTCTTTCTAGCGAGCAAGGCTAGACTCACCCTCAAGCGGACCGATACCTTCTTGCTGCTGCGCACCCGCCGCGAAGCGTGTGCAGCGGTAGAGTTGGATCGGCACTGGTGCGTTAGGCGCAAAAGTTCAGATGCACGGGCCTTTTTGGCCGTCGGTGTAGACAGCAATGTCCATCTCACTTTTGTGCGCGGAGGCAGACGCCATCAGAAAGGTGGACGGGCACTATGTACACGGCCCTAGGTGTGTTTGCTAGAGGGAGCTGTACTGTCTCAGTAACCTGGCTTCGCCATCAAAGGAGGAGGGAGCGTGGGCGACGAGCTGTTGTTGGACTGGTCAATCCCTTCAGCGCGAGAATTTTTATTTTCCAGACCAAGCACCCTGAGTGCAACGAGGGAGAAAGCGAGGAGCCGACTGGGAAGGACAACAACGAGAGCGAGTACGGACGGAGCAGGTCGAGTGTGGTCGTGCTAGGACTGGCCAAGTGGCACCGGAGCGGCGCGCCGGATCACAGCAGCACGCCGCAGCAGCAGCACAGCAGCGCGGAGCAGCCATCCGGAGCACGGACGACATCGACCCGTGACGAACGGACAATCTTTTTTGTTTTTTTCGTTTTTTCCCCTGAATTTCGTTGTTGGGTCTGTGTGGATGACGTCACTGGTTTTGTAGAGAGACGCGGCAGAGATGGCGCGGACACCCCGGGTGCCTTCATTGTGTGCCTGATCGTGGAAGACCCCTTCAATGTGGAACGATTCCTAATCAGTGTCGATGTTTATAATTCTTTGCCTAACACAGACGTTCAGGATAGATTCGGGCAATTGTCAATTGACGTGATGGCTTTGGTTGGCTGTTCTTTTTCACTGTGTGCCCGCGGACTGTCATTCCGGCAGCACTTCAGACAGCAGCTGCGTGCTCCATCTTGTTCCCACGCCTACCGTGTGTTTTTGTACAGACAGCACTTCAGACAGTAGTTACGCTGTAGTCGGCAAATTCATTGGTAAAGAGTGGGGGGGGGGGGGGGGGGGACGATGCTGCTGTAGTCGAATGGAGATTGCGGGCGTGTAGTTCAGTTTTGGACACGCATAACATGCTGTAGGGATTTTAGGTGTACCTCTTCGGACTTGTGTATCCTTTCCCTGCTAAGTGTACGTGTTCTTTAGGATTCTCTGATGGCTCTAGCACTTTTGTGACCACGGGCCGTGATCTTGCTAGATCAGACTATAGGGATTAGCAACTGAAACGAGTTTAATGTGAAGATAACAACAACAACAACAACAACCGTGGTGAAGTTTGGGCTTCATAATCATAAAATAACGAAACAAGCATAACATTATGCGTATGGTATACGTATATATGTATATGAGCACTTCTTCTACGAGTAGTGGGTTTCGCGTACCAGGTATACGGCATCAGCAATGTATAGCAGTGTACTGATAAGTTGCTGCTCTCTTATACTGGCGAGACGTTCGTTTCGCGAGTCGACATATCGGTTACGCGCAAAAACGGTATGTTTATCGAAGCATAGCGGTTTAAGCGGAACGTGAAAAATATGTTGGGGATGTGTGTTTCGCCGGAAGCAGAGAAAACACGTACCGCACCTTTATTTTATGGATTCGCCGCAAAACACGGTTTCAAGCGTCGGAACGAACTGCTCTTTGAAGTGGCGTTCGAGCATTTTTATAAAGGCGTATACTTTGCTACCTTGGCCTCTTGCAGCCCTCGCCTAGGGTTAGCGCGCAACACGGCTTCTCGCCTATGGTGCGGTGCAGACGCCGGAGAAATAGACGCAATATTGAAACACGAATTTGCTTTGTTTCGTGACATAACAAGATTCGATTTCGGACGCCTTGCGATCTACAAGCAGGTAAGATATATGACCCGCGACGCAGTAAATACTATATACTATACCTGGTATACGATACAGAGTTCTTGCCGACGAGGTATGTTCGCGAACACGATGAACATCGGGAAACTAGGTAGGCGGTGACCGCTAGAGTCGGTGTAGTAGCATGGAAGTCGACCACGCGCAAGCGTACCAATGCATACGGGCAGTTACTTTCTAGATGAGCCCGTACACAAGCAGTGCCGCTGCGGCCATACCCAACTTCGGGGTGATTTCACAAAAATAAACACAAAAATAAACAAAGGAAACACACACATATAATATATATGGGGTCAAATCACGGTGCTTGTGCAGCCTGGCAACAAGTTGGAGCGTCTCCTCCGTCAGACTAGCACATTGAAAGCAGTAATACAGGGTCGGTGCGAGGGGGTTCGATCCGCTCTAGCGGTAAGAGTACCCGTTGAAAGAAATATGAGCTGGTAACGGGTTTTTGGGGGCTGCTCAAACCTCACGTTCTCGTGATGTTTGAGCAGCAGCCTCAAACTCCTTAACGCGTTCCTTTTTCTTGAACATTTTTCACAAGGACAACAAGGACAGGGTATTTCGTACATCCCATATGATATACGATATATATCGCAAATGTCGCGGTGCAGGGCTCCCGAGGCGTATCAATACAGATTCCAATATGTACCAGTACTCGGGGTCGAAGAAGTTACTATTAATACCCGAAACCAGGATCATTTGAGGCGAAGGCCTATTGACATCTAACTAGTGGTACCCCGAACCACGCCAGGGCGGGGCCGGTATAAAGCGGACAGAAACAAAAATACAAAATAAGAACTGGGTCACGATCCACACACGCAGTCAACCATGTATCAACCGACCCACCGACACCCACCCACCCACCTACACTCTCACGTACTTACCAACATCCACTCACACCACTCACACCCACCCACCCAACCACCGACCCACCCNGTTGTTAGTTTACGGTAGAAAAAGTTGTTTCAGGCTGGGAGCCAATTTCTCCTGTACAGGTATGTGTATCAACTTTGCAGCGCTTCGTGTACACGCACGCAGGTTGCATTCGACCACCTGGCGATACGCGGTAGGTGCGCCACCCCATATTCACCCGACGAGTAGATGGTTCCCTAATCTCTAAGGTACAGCTAGGTGTTACTTCTGCGTTTCAACATTATCCTTATTATTAATACGCTTCGGTAGTGTGATGGTGGTGGTGGTGATGGTGACGTCGTTTGGGATCTTCAGGACTATGCCGGTTTCGGTATGCCCCGCGGGAGACCGGCTCTACCGCGCGCCACCCGACCCCGATCGGCACCGCACCACCACCCCGGCCGCCCCACGCGTCGGCCCTCGGCGACCCCGGCGAGAGAACGGGCCCCGGTGCCGAACTCGGCCAGAGGGGATCGGGGGAGGCGGCCTCCCGGGGACGGCTCGCTCCGTCCCCTGGAACGGGGTCGGATCAGCGGGAGGGGAGGGGTTCCCAGCGTATTCGGAGGGCTTTGCGGCCCGGGTCAAAATGCCACACTAATTGTCAAGATAATTAACAAAATCAATCCCATCACTAAAATCAAGTATTTTCGCCATACTAAAATCAAGTAATTTTTTTCCCAAAGAGTCCCCCAGATGTGAAAATATGGATCTCCAGAACATCGGTCAAATCGAAATCGGCCCTAACTTCGCGAGTTAGCCACTTTTACACTAATTTCAAGATAAAAGCCCAGACGTGAAAAAATCGACCAAAAAAAAAAAAAAAAAAAGGCCACTGCTGTACGTACAAGGGCTGTGCATCCATGCCGGCGTTTTGTTTACACTGCTGTACGTACAAGGGCTGCGCATCCATGCCGGCGTTTTGTGTGTGTCCGCTGTACGTACGTACGAGTCGTACTGCTGGACTGCTGCTGCTGCTGTTGTTATTGCTGTTGTAGATGGGTTATATAAGGACTACTACTATTAATGCTGTACGTACTGGTGCCGCTGTATACTGATTTCACTCTGCTGTTGTTGTAGATTGTGAATGGGTGGATCGGTTGGTGCGTGTGTGTGTCGATCGGTTGGTGCGCACGTACGTGGTTGGGTGTATGTATGTATGTATGTATGTATGTATGTATGTATGTATGTATGTATGTATGTATGTATGTATGTATGTATGTATGTATGTATGTATGTATGTATGTATGTATGTATGTATGTATGTATGTATGTATGTATGTATGTATGTATGTATGTATGTATGTATGTATGTATGTATGTATGTATGTATGTATGTATGTATGTATGTATGTATGTATGTATGTATGTATGTATGTATGTATGTATGTATGTATGTATGTATGTATGTATGTATGTATGTATGTATGTATGTATGTATGTATGTATGTATGTATGTATGTATGTATGTATGTATGTATGTATGTATGTATGTATGTATGTATGTATGTATGTATGTATGTATGTATGTATGTATGTATGTATGTATGTATGTATGTATGTATGTATGTATGTATGTATGTATGTATGTATGTATGTATGTATGTATGTATGTATGTATGTATGTATGTATGTATGTATGTATGTATGTATGTATGTATGTATGTATGTATGTATGTATGTATGTATGTATGTATGTATGTATGTATGTATGTATGTATGTATGTATGTATGTATGTATGTATGTATGTATGTATGTATGTATGTATGTATGTATGTATGTATGTATGTATGTATGTATGTATGTATGTATGTATGTATGTATGTATGTATGTATGTATGTATGTATGTATGTATGTATGTATGTATGTATGTATGTATGTATGTATGTATGTATGTATGTATGTATGTATGTATGTATGTATGTATGTATGTATGTATGTATGTATGTATGTATGTATGTATGTATGTATGTATGTATGTATGTATGTATGTATGTATGTATGTATGTATGTATGTATGTATGTATGTATGTATGTATGTATGTATGTATGTATGTATGTATGTATGTATGTATGTATGTATGTATGTATGTATGTATGTATGTATGTATGTATGTATGTATGTATGTATGTATGTATGTATGTATGTATGTATGTATGTATGTATGTATGTATGTATGTATGTATGTATGTATGTATGTATGTATGTATGTATGTATGTATGTATGTATGTATGTATGTATGTATGTATGTATGTATGTATGTATGTATGTATGTATGTATGTATGTATGTATGTATGTATGTATGTATGTATGTATGTATGTATGTATGTATGTATGTATGTATGTATGTATGTATGTATGTATGTATGTATGTATGTATGTATGTATGTATGTATGTATGTATGTATGTATGTATGTATGTATGTATGTATGTATGTATGTATGTATGTATGTATGTATGTATGTATGTATGTATGTATGTATGTATGTATGTATGTATGTATGTATGTATGTATGTATGTATGTATGTATGTATGTATGTATGTATGTATGTATGTATGTATGTATGTATGTATGTATGTATGTATGTATGTATGTATGTATGTATGTATGTATGTATGTATGTATGTATGTATGTATGTATGTATGTATGTATGTATGTATGTATGTATGTATGTATGTATGTATGTATGTATGTATGTATGTATGTATGTATGTATGTATGTATGTATGTATGTATGTATGTATGTATGTATGTATGTATGTATGTATGTATGTATGTATGTATGTATGTATGTATGTATGTATGTATGTATGTATGTATGTATGTATGTATGTATGTATGTATGTATGTATGTATGTATGTATGTATGTATGTATGTATGTATGTATGTATGTATGTATGTATGTATGTATGTATGTATGTATGTATGTATGTATGTATGTATGTATGTATGTATGTATGTATGTATGTATGTATGTATGTATGTATGTATGTATGTATGTATGTATGTATGTATGTATGTATGTATGTATGTATGTATGTATGTATGTATGTATGTATGTATGTATGTATGTATGTATGTATGTATGTATGTATGTATGTATGTATGTATGTATGTATGTATGTATGTATGTATGTATGTATGTATGTATGTATGTATGTATGTATGTATGTATGTATGTATGTATGTATGTATGTATGTATGTATGTATGTATGTATGTATGTATGTATGTATGTATGTATGTATGTATGTATGTATGTATGTATGTATGTATGTATGTATGTATGTATGTATGTATGTATGTATGTATGTATGTATGTATGTATGTATGTATGTATGTATGTATGTATGTATGTATGTATGTATGTATGTATGTATGTATGTATGTATGTATGTATGTATGTATGTATGTATGTATGTATGTATGTATGTATGTATGTATGTATGTATGTATGTATGTATGTATGTATGTATGTATGTATGTATGTATGTATGTATGTATGTATGTATGTATGTATGTATGTATGTATGTATGTATGTATGTATGTATGTATGTATGTATGTATGTATGTATGTATGTATGTATGTATGTATGTATGTATGTATGTATGTATGTATGTATGTATGTATGTATGTATGTATGTATGTATGTATGTATGTATGTATGTATGTATGTATGTATGTATGTATGTATGTATGTATGTATGTATGTATGTATGTATGTATGTATGTATGTATGTATGTATGTATGTATGTATGTATGTATGTATGTATGTATGTATGTATGTATGTATGTATGTATGTATGTATGTATGTATGTATGTATGTATGTATGTATGTATGTATGTATGTATGTATGTATGTATGTATGTATGTATGTATGTATGTATGTATGTATGTATGTATGTATGTATGTATGTATGTATGTATGTATGTATGTATGTATGTATGTATGTATGTATGTATGTATGTATGTATGTATGTATGTATGTATGTATGTATGTATGTATGTATGTATGTATGTATGTATGTATGTATGTATGTATGTTTGTATGTAGTATGTGTATATGTATGTATATAGGTACGTAGTCTCAGACAGTTACGCAGACAAATTAAACCAAAATACACGCAATTAGTAAATGTACGCAAATAGCATTCCGAGGTACCGTGTACAACAACACAACAACCCTACCTAGAAAACCAAAACGAAGTATATAAGTCTACCGGTGCAACAACAAAGGAGGAATCCCGGGGGAAAAAAGACTCAACCATATTCAGGAAGATCAGACTTTAAGAAACAAGCAAAACACTGCCGCTACGCAGCAAAATGTACGGCTCCGGCGATGGCTTCTTTGAACAAAAAATCCTCAAAGATTCACGCATACATACTATACGGCGGTGGGATGTGCAGGAGGCTATTCCATGCTTCTCCTTGATTGAGTAGAATTTTCCTTGGGTCGTTTTAGCGTCTATCATTTGGCCCGCTGGACATTGAAATTTACGAAGCACTTGGGAGAGAGTTTGATATTTCAAAAACTCGTATATCTAAAAAAACAATAGGAAAAAAAACGACAGCTGTGAGCTCGAGGATTTCGTCGAAACTCATCTTTGCTAGCTGAGTGTATATATAATATCTGTATTTTACGCTTGATTGATTTGACAGCTACGTAGATGCCCGGCACTTTCTTACGGCTGTCTGCAGCCCGCGACCTTGGAAAAGGCACAACTTGGTCGGGCAATCATGCCACATATTGGGGTTGAATCGCAACCAGTGGTGTACTACGTACAGCGACCTTACCGACGATTGGCCTTGATTTACTGCCATACCATGGAAGCTCTGGTTCGCGGTTCGCGGTGCATGTATATATATGTATATACGTGCTGGGCTGGCCAATAATGTTCTTCTTACTCGTCCGGCGGTTCCTCAATCATTTGGAAATGTTACGACTCAAAATTAGTAGCAATGCCTTCCTGAGTCTACTCGTACAGCGCATTTGCCGACGCTGGGATTTTCGAAATCAGAGTTAATTTCGTTGAAACAACTGCAAAAAACAATAGAAAGACCATGCCTTAGTTTCACGATATATTATACCTGGTATATTGAAATTAGAGTCTATAGGGTATACTATTTCCCAACCCTTGTCTGGCGTATTTCGCCCACAAACGGTGCCCATCTTAATTGGGGCATTACGAATCAACTGATATCCCGATCATCGCTTAATTTGCCGATCATCAAGAGATACTACGGTGTGGGTAAAATCCCCTATACAATGTCAAGCAATGACGGGGAGAAGCGCAAAATGTGGTGTTATCACATATAATCACGATTAATCAATCAACCTATACTTGGTGCTTATCTTTGATACTTTCTATAAGTCTGCGATTTTAACAACGGAAACATACCTACTACCGCGCGCAGTGTGCTGTACTCGTACTGCGACACTTCTGCGGCACCGTTGATAGGTTCTATCAGCATCATGACAACTAAAAACAATGACAATGGTTAATATAATAACCCATGCAAATAACCCATATTTGGTGATTATCTGAGGCTAATTTCCAACTGTGCTTTCTGCAGCGTAAACATACTCGCCACCGCGTGCAGTGTGCCGTATTCGTACTGCGAGACTGCCGCGGCCTGGGTTTGTGCTGGTGTGCGGAGCTGTGCTGATCCGCGTAGTAGCCGCGCCAGTTGCATCGCATCAACTCGCCTTCCATTTATTTCGCTGCTAATAATCGAAAATCGAGATCATGGAACCAAAGATAATTATACAGGTTATTGGTTACAGTCAAATGATCGCAGTAAATAGATAACGCGAAAGACCGCAAAATCGTTATTTAAACCAAACTTTCGTTTCGTTGGTTCACAACGCCAGTGCTGCAGTAGGGTTCGAAATTCCTACCGGCACACACCACGTGTCAAATAGGTACCTTGTGACCCCCACCCCCCGGCTCCTGTCCGTGGGCGCGGCAGAAAATTTCACTAAAGCTTGGTTTGTATAGACTGATGTGACCTGCCGTGCCCGCAACATCCAATCGGCGTGCGCGGAAGGCATAGGCATGATTTACACGCTAAATCTTCCGTGTGGAAGGACACCGACAGAAGTGGACGCATATTTTTCTTTGCCCTTGTAAACACTCAATGCAAGAGGGGGTTGCCGCCATGTTTATGTATTTGAACGATATATCTTGGTGATATTCGGTTGGCGCTGACAGTGATTTCTCGCCTAAGAAATTGTGGAGAACCCGGGTGCATTAGTGTTTCAAGCGTCCACGCAGCGAACGTTTGTCACGTGCCGTCACGCTTGACACACTTATGCCAAGAGTAGTCGTTGCCGACACCGCCACCGTTTATGGCCGAACCTCCTCATGCGGCCATACCACGGTCTTGAATCATCACTTATCCAGTGTAAGCTGCTCACTCCACGTCAACTATTCAGAAAAGTTACATCGGGCAAACCGAGCCGTGAACGCGTTAACATAACTCATCGTTCTGCTGTAGCGTACCTTACGTGGTATATTAGAACGTCCACGACGGTTGTCCGGCTATGTAGTCTAGGAAATAACCGGTAGTGTTCACGGGAGGTTTATCGCTCGGTTGCGTGATCATCGTAGGAAATGGCGTTAGCTGCGGCTTCATAGATATCGAATGGCTAGTCAGTATTTGGAGGGGCGACCTCCGTTTTAACTAAAGCTATAGGATATTGAGTTGTGTTTAGAGGGCTTACACGCCGCTAGAGATTGACTCACTGGCATTACTTGATTCGGCTTTGAACAAGGCCATCATTACTCTAGGCCTGCGTTAGCCAGGTGTCGCGTACATGAATCGTAAGGCTAAAGCGAGCGGGGTCAGTCGGAACAGTGAACCTCGCTTGACGCCGATCACGGGTGTGCGACAGTCGTTCAGATCCAGCCGCTTATTTTACGAGTTAATCGAGTCGGTCAGCGGGTTCATTGACTGGAGTAGTGATGCGGTATATGCGAACACGGCTGCTAAGGTGCTCGTGCCGACAACGGTCGAGGTGTTGATTATATTCGTTGCCAAATCCTTAATCCCGCACGCGCCGACGTTGGACACGTGATCTAGGCCCATGAGACACGAGATAGGTTAGTTGAGTGCTTGAGTATATAAGTCACCTGTTTGGCGAAAGCAGACGCATCGAGCGGAGATGCCGGAAGGTGTTTGCTGTAACCCTTACATCCGCGGCACAGGACGTCTATATACGACAAATTTGTATCAGGCCGGACCAATCACAGGCTGTGAAAGCAGTATAGCACGACCAATCACACGCAAGGTTTGTATGGATTTTATGGGGACGGACGGTGGTGATTTGAGGGGAACTCTCGCCGCTGCCAGGCCTGACAGCCTCGACGCTGCCAGAAAGCCAGACGTGCCGCGTGCGAGACAGAGGGATAGCGCTGTTGCACGTCGGGCATTCGGACCATCGCCCACGCAGCGGGCGGCCCAGCACCCTCGTGGTGTGGCGGTATGTCCCCCCTGTGGTATGTTCCCAGTCGTGTTCTTGGGACCCTGCGCTCTGTCTCTGAGACATGGTCGGTGAGTTGATATTAGTGCACGACCAACTGTTTGTGGCGATGGGCATATCTTTGTTCGTGTGTATGACAATCATTGTCGATCGAGGGCTGCTTCTATGGCACAGTGGGTTGTTTTAAGGCGTTGCCTCTCAGCCCTATACTACAAGATGCAGGAACGAACTTATTATGCGATCTGAAATGTTGCCCTGGAAGGCCAACCCTAAGCACGGCCCTTGGGATATAAAGGAATGAAGGACGAAATGCTCGCCTTACTTTGTCGCGGTTGGAAAGCGAGGTTGATGTTGGTGCGTGCAGGAACGCGGCGGCTCAGGAGGCTTGAGTTGAACGTTAACACCTATTTATATCTTCGTTTCGGATGACTTACCCCTTGATATGTGGACGTGCGATGCTTTGATTAGCCGCATGGGGCACGGGCAAGTGTTCATGAGCATGCCCGTCCCTCGTGTGTGGTACAAGGACGTCTGGACGACGACGACAGGATCCGGAACGTCGTCGCTAGTATTTTGTGTCCATTCATTTGGGCAGATAGTATTAACGTTAGTTGTCGAGGCAATCAGGAACGGGTTGACATATATTTCGGCGAGGCCGAGAGGATGCTGACCATAGCTTTCGTTCAAAATCGAGATATAGTTTGGTCAACAACGCTGAAGGATTGAGTTTCAAGGATGAAGGCCTCCGATACCATGCCGAGGATGATGGAAATAAACTGAGCACTCTGGATGTTTGGAGCTCGGCACAGCTTATCGGTTGAAGATCGATTTGGTTTATTGAAGTTCTATGATACAGTAGTCAGCGGCCAAATCTTTGGTCTGACCTTACTGTAGTGAACAACAAAGAGTTGGAGGACGATCGACCAAGCTTTGTTCGTTTGCACGATGTTCCTTGTCGATTGCAGACACTGGTTACCATACGGGTGCACCTTCTTGTTTGCGAGGATCCACACTTGGCGAGCACTTGACCCCATCCAAACGCCGACGTTGAGCAACACGAAAGTTCAACCCGATGCTGTAGGCGTACAACGAATAACGTGCAAAACACAAAGGCAAAATTGGTGTTCCATCGATGCGACGGGACTGTAGTCCTAAATCGTTTGGGCAAAACATTTCACGGATATCGCAGCACGCGTCTGCCGTCTCCTTTTTATGGCGTGATTGTTAGCCGTTGCCACTTATCAGGAGTTCCATGTCGCAGTCATAACGGTAGCAGGGGTTGTGTGTACTATGGTATTGACATATGAGATATTATATAGGCCCGGCAGCTGGACTAACAAAGACGCAGTACTTGTAATACCTCCTCAGATTGGAAACCAGAAACGGGGCGATAAATCCATAGTCGAGCCGCACTCGTTATTGTTGAGGCCATTTGTCAGACCCCTTTATTTTTAATGTGTGTAGCAAACTGCCCAGGCTGGACAGTGTCTCCAGCACAATCTTGTAAACAACTACCGTATATGTGTCGGGTGTGAGACTGGCCATTTGTTACCCTCGCATTCTCGCTCTATTCGTGCGTTTGTTGTTTCGTACAGCAGCAACCTTGGACCCGGCTATATACAGTGTATCGCGGGAGCGAGGCCACCATCGTCTGAGGTAGCCACGAGAGCCGCACACAAGGCGAACCACACTTTGGTTGCTACCCACCAGTTTATCAAAAAGCAACAAATGTCATTGGTACGTAATGCCATTTTTACATTCCGCTCATGTATTAGTTTCTCGCTCCACAAGGGACAGCTATCTGACGCGGTTGACGAACCAGGGGGGCTACTTTTCGTCTGCCCTCGCTCAAATCAAGGACCCCTACTCGCCCGAATTCGGCGTGGTCGTGCTATTGGGCTTACTATTTGCGCGTCAGCTGTCAATATGTTATTGACTCAATTTGACAAGCTAGTGTGTTACAACACAGAAGGGCCGTTGAACACAAACTACACCCTGAGTAGTATTTGGGCATGAAGTTGTGAGTCGAAGTTGAGATTAGCATGGACGGAGACAGGTCTGGACACCCAACAAAACGGCAATGCCAGTCAAAACACCCTGAAAGTTCGTATAAACCTACTGTTACTGTGCACTGTTTACAGGATATTAATTCATGAAACGAGATCCACGCCCCCCGTCCCACTTATATGTGCGGTACGTGTGTATCTGTATATATGTGAACCTCAAACACACCGCCCAACATTTTTTATGTCCCTGACCTTGTCAGGGGCATCGCAGAAGCAGCTGTCTTCACGACTTCCACGCCAGCGTTCAAGGCATGAGAGGAATCCGCTGTACCAACTTCATGACTGTTCCAAGCTCATCTCTTCTGGCGCAGAACCTGCGGCCTCGAGCTCCCGTCCGCTCACACGGCCAGGGCTCGATCGTGCAGCTCGGACAGTCGTTTCAAACACGACGACTGCTTGAAAATAATATAAGAGGGGGAGAGGAGAGGTTCAGGCACATGGTTGGACAAATGGCAAACGATTTTTGTTTTGCTCAAAAAATGAAGAAAAGGAAAAAAATACAAATATGTGGAAAACATGGAATAAAAAAACACCAAAACAAAAATGGAACAAAACATAAAAATATGAAAAAATGCGAGAAAACACAAAACTCAAAAAGTGAAAATAAAAAGTGTACCGTACGTATCATGTAGGATGATATGATAGGATGATATGTACGATGATCCTCTCTACCTGCTACCTTTTTGTGGCCGGTGCCTCGAAAAATATTACGAAAAGGATTCCACGGCGTGCAGCTCCGCACTTGGCAGCACACACCGAGCTTGAAAAAAGCGAGCCAAACGGCGATGCAACGCGCTCCGTTCGGTCGCGCGGTCGGCTCTGCGTTCGCTCCCAAAGCCCTCCCGTTCGCTCTCCCGACGTCGCTCTATCTCCTCCCGACGTCGCACGGTTCGTTTGTGCTTTCGACCCCTTCGTCTCTCTACGTACTTGGTACCAGACTGTATACTTCGTACCAACACACACATCTCTGTACGTACGACACAAAACAAAAACAAAACAGACAAAATGCTACTACAACGTAGGCAAACATCGCGCGAGCGAGCTTTATCATCACGAATGTAGATACTCGTAGAGGAGCCAAGGTCTACGAGTACGTAGGGCTATCAGGATTCGTCAAAACCGAAGAGGAGCTTGACGATAGCATGCTGCAGCATGTTTTCTCCCTCTCTCTGCTCTGCCACCACGCGCAGAATCCCACGAGGAACCCGACACCGAACCACCGCACACTTTCAACACAAACGCCGCCCCAGTCCGTATGCGCCAGGAGAGTTGTTCGCGAGCAGAGATGCTGCCTTGGGCTCAGGATGGGTGTGGTCTTGATGAGGGTATAGGCGTAGAGAAATAGTTGTGTCGTCTGTGCAAGCACCGTGGTAGCGTGTGGCGTGTCCGCAGTCCGGAAACGTTTCCCTTGAGATTTTGTGCCGGTTCCTCCGTGTATGTTACGTCGTGTGGGCATACTTTGGCGACTTTGATTCGTTAACAACAACGCCGACAACCGACAACGGCCGCGATGACCTCGGTTATGACAGCATGATACTTGTGACATAAAGCACAGCCATCGGGATGTGTTCTGACGACGGAGAATCGTGTGATTACGCCCTATCATACGTGTAGAGCGCTGTCGACGAAGCGTGCCAAATCATTACAGAGTGTTGTCTACGAAGCGGCACATGGCGAATTACAGTAATGTGGATTTCCATCTTCATTTTTTGCGTTCTGAATTGCACACGTATGTCGAGCTACAAATCCAAGGCTGCACCAAGCACGACTATTCACCCCCGTAAACTCCCATTTTCTGTATTGAAAATTGCTCTCCAGATGCGGCTGACGATCGAAAAAAACGAAATCATTTGGTTGGACGTTTTAATATAATAATTTTCCCAACAGACCCACTGTAACACTGCCAGATTCGAAGTTTGTGACAGCTACCGATCACACCGATATAAATCTAAATCGACCTTGGAAATTTCGACTATCGAGGATTGAAGAATTTTGGTGTTCACGGGTGAGTTCCTTACCCCCTAACTACTAATTACTTTCAATCTTATGTTGTACCTGGTACCATCTTCCCAAGTCTGAAGTAGGCTCTATGCAGTGGCATCAATACCTAGCATCAACATCCTGGCCTGAATATATTCTAGGTTAGAACTGACTGTGAGATAAAGTCGTCTCCATTAAAACATAAAACGACATAAAACTTTCGATTATCGGTTTTGTCGGAAGATCTAGTCGCAATCGAATGAATCAGCTGTGCCTTGAAGATACCCTCATCTTGATATTTGAGGAACGCACGCTTGGCCGCGCGGACGTTCGTGTACAAACGTACGATGCTACCACTCGTACACTCGTTTTTCCTCCAGTGCGTTGCGTCATTCTGATCATGACCGTCGGCAGTGTCGTCGAGGGAACCACTACGCGAACGGGCCCAGATACCCTGGCCATTACCAGCCAACCACACGCCATGTCAGCGTGAAATAGCAATATTTAGACGATTGTGACGCGCTGTGCAGCAGGTGCACGTATTCGAAATTATGGGATATAGCAGGAAAACCAAGTGAGGCAACACCATGTCGTCTTCGACAGTGCTATTGAACTGGTCCGTGGCCTCTGGGTGCCCTTGTAACCGTCTTGCGTCCCACGGGGATTCAAATATGCTGCTGTGCTGAACGCTGGAGGCTGAGCTTTAATTTGTCAAAGATGTTGCCGTGTACAAGAACGTGCTCTGTTTTTCAGATAGACACATCAGCATCCCATCAGCCTCACATCCGCATAAACCTGTCCGCCACTGTTACCTGGTCCCGCAAAATCGTAGTTGGCAGGTGTCCCCCTTTCCTCGCTCTAGTTTGTCTGTTTGGTTGACTCGAACGGATGGGATGGTGCAATCGTTTTGTGTAGGAAGTACTGCTTGGAGAACAACATGTTATGTGATGTTGACAGATGCAATTGGTTGAATGAGAACTTTCGTCTTGTGGTTGCGAAACCCGATTGTTTACGGCTATAGGACGGATTTATGTGAACAGTTTTCGATGCCAATGCAAGTAACACCCCAACAGTTTGATGTTAACTCTTAAGGCCTTAGCACCTCTGTAGCTCTATCGATCAAGTGTCGTCATAGAAAGACGACCGAGCAGCAGTCGTTACGTCCCGAGTGACGATCTACTGCAAGACTAAGTGCGCAATTTATTCGCTCTACAGTAGTATATTTTGCGTTCGTCTCAGACGCCATGCAGGCTGTTCGGTGGGTTCAATTTAGAAGGCCCCTATTTGGTGCCTACACGAAGGACTCCAATAATGGCACAGGCCGGAAACGATACGTTAGCCATATGAGGTATGACTGTAATTGAATATTTTTGTACTAAGCAGAAATATCACGAGGATGTACCGTAAGGGTAATAGAGCAAATGCCGAAAACGTGGTGGAGTAAAGTTCCAACAAAATCTGAAGAATTTCGCAATAGTTGTATTGGGCACTACTGTAGGAAAGTTAGAGGTCGCGTTGTCTAGTGTTTGTCGTCCACTAGCGGGGGCTTGTCGCGCGCGATAATCAATACTGATCCCGCCTTACATCGGGGTAAAGAAGCTTAATTAGTGCTGATAATCGATGGATGGGTATGCCCCCAACCACACTAGGCTGTGAGCGAAACACTGCAACACGCAGTGTGTAAAACATTGTTTGAGATATCTTCATTGTGTCGGCCCAGAACGTGGTAGACGGAAGCGGGGGAAAATGTGGAGTGTGTCACGTGGGTCAACTCTCCACAGCCCGGTAACAATCGCTCGTAGTCGAATATCTAAACTTCCTCGTATAGTGCCTACTCCTGCATACCCGTGCAACTGCTCATGGACGATATCACGAGACGACCCCTGTAACTTTGCCTCCGTGACACAACGTATGTAACCGAAACTTCTTGCTAAGCTGTTCGTTGAGACAAGCTATATCGAACACCCTTCATGGCGCTGGACCAACTGATAAGCCTCGAGGACAAAAAAAACAACATTCACAAACAACAAATTACTGTACCCCTAACAGAAACTCGCTGTGTTTTGGAAGCCTCTCTTTACCCAATAGCCTTCGTGAGAATATCCACATGCTGGTCGTACATCCGGAGATACTTGACTCACAAGTCTCCCGTCCCCACCAACTGTAGCTGAAAAGCGTACACCGTACATCAATTTGAAAACTGTTGGGTGAACTCAATGGGTTGTTGGCCAAGTCTTTTGCCGTTCTGTGGTTTTCAAACACTCCAATTCTCGGCAATCCCAGACTGGGCATCAGAACACCCAACACTCCCTCACCTCAACGGCTTCCGTCACCCCGTCAGTCATAGCTACGTACCCCGCCTCGATAGTGGACAAGGTGGTGCCCGTCTGCGTAATAGAAAACCACACCACAAGTGTACCCCCGCAACATACAGCCACACCAGAGACCGAACACCTATCGTAGCCCTTGTGGACGTGTCCGCGTCCGCGTAAGTCTCCAAACCGTATTCCGACTGCACTTCCTCTGGATAGATGTTCTTTCTGAACGTCAGACCCAAGTTAGCCGTAGAGCCCAGGTACTTTTTTATTTTCCTAGCCGCCTTAACACGTACCTCCGTGGGGGCATGTGAAAACCTCGCAACCGCCGGTACTGCGTTGGCGATGTCCGGCGTCGTTTCATTCGTAATCCACATCAGACTCCCCACTATTTCGCGGTAACCAGCGTCCACAGCAGCGGCCTCATTACTAGCGTGCTTGAGGTCCAATGATGGAGAAGAGGTGATGGGGTTGGACTTCGTGATTCCAAAACGTTCGACACCATTTCTAACAAACTGAGTGTGTGTAATCTCTAATGTCCTCTGCTTATCATATACATTGTACTCGCTACCCATGTACCACATAACCTCTCGAAGATGTTTCGTAGGAAATCTTGTTGAGATTTGCCTCTACCGAATCCGTTATTTCCTTGATGACTTCGATCTTCATGACATCCGCGGGGACCACCGGCATCGCTACAAACTCGTAATTCACCATCAGTCGAAAGACACACGGGTCTACCAAGCACCGCTCAAACCCACACCTTCCCAAGGTTAACGACAGGAGCTTATACCACGAGCGAGCACTCTGCTTCAGCCCATAATTCATATGTGTTGAGTCGGACTACCTTACTGGGTGACCGCCTACACCCAGGAGGAAGTCTTAAGAACATTCGGTATCCAAGTTTGACCGAATAAAGGCTTGATCAACGTCCAAGTGCCTCATATCCAATTAACAGTCACGTTTGCATGCCATTACTGCAACAATGTGGTTAGACGTGGTTGATGCAGTAGGCGAGAACATATCGAAGTAGTCAACTCCCTCTACCTGGAAATAGCCCTCAGCTGCCAATCTCTCCTTAGCTCTACCAATAATCAAGCAATACTTGTCGCTCTTCTACTTCAAGAGCCATTTTGACTCCACAATATGCTCACCCGCGGAAACCTAGGAAATTTCAGTCAAAGTGTCAGCGGCCTCCAGTCCATCAAAATCCGCTTACATCGCCTCTGTCTAAACGCGAGAGTGAATTGACAAAGACTCCGCGCAGTACGACGTCGGTTCCGGTTCCGTCCCCTTCATAAGGCAATCCGGCAACCGAGTAGGTTCACCGCCTGTGTCTTGCGCCGCCTGTAGCGCATGGAACATGCGGCCTCCCTCACAGGGCCCGATTGTAGCTCAGCCCCGTTTCCGCTTCCCGGTTGAGTGCCCTGGTCTGTGCTCTCGTACTTCCCTCCCTAATATCTTCACCATCGCCCGGTCCTATCATGTGCGCTCCAAGTTGGTGGGCAGCAGTCCGGACCGCAGTCGGGGTCGGAACTCCATTGTCAGAAGATGATGCATCGTTCTCATCTCGAGATGAAGTGTCGCTTGCGGGCGGTTCGCTGCTGTCCGTTGATGGACCGTTTAGCTCCACGCGCCCGGTTTGTAAATCGTCACCGGCTTGGGTAATCCAAACCATCGCACGGAGTTGGCTTCTCCTCCCCAATACCTGTGTTAGAGTTGTCGGGTTGGAGTCATAGTAGTCCATCCCTCCCGGCTCAGGCGCTTTTTCTAGGTTCATCGTCCCCCCTTGCTCCGGCTTGTTCGGCAGCAGGGGTGGTGGCGCTCGTGTACTAAGCGTTTCCTCCCGGGTCACGTTCCTCGCTCCCACAAACCTTGTTCGCCCGCATGCGCACCCACAAATTGTCACTTATATAGTCGATGTCTGGCCCGGGGAAATAGCAGCTCTCGGCCCCGGGGTGCGACGTCGACGGGTGTTTCTCACGACAGTACGCTGAGCGAAGGACAGGTGCGATGAACAGGGTGCGGCAGTTCTGTACCCAATTTCGTGCGGCGGCTGGTCCCCGGTATTTGCAGTGGTCTCTGTGTGATTCAAGGCGTCAAACGCCCAGTACCCTAAGCCACAGGGATTTCGTCGGCGGCCCTTGAATGGGTTGAGATACGATGGACGCTTCGAAGCACACGGCGAGTCCCGCTTTCTGGATGCTACCTAGCGCTCTTTCCACCACACTGTTATTTGCATCGAGCTATCGGTATTGTTGAATGCCTGTTTGATGTAATACTGTTCCCACACCTCTCCAAGCTCACCACCAAAAAGTCCCCCCCCGTTGTCAGACCTTACCATCTCGACTTTCGAGGATACTGCGTCGGCACGCGCGTCAGCCAAAAACTTCCTAGTTGTGTCTTCCGGAATCGATACATGCTTCAGAATACATCTACGCGTGACGGATGTAGTCATCCTTCATACGTATGACATATGGCGCACCCGACAGGGGAGGTGTTCTCTTAGGTCTACTGAGGTCAACGAAATACCCGTCAACTTCTCTGTCATGCGTTATTTTGTGTAGTTAGAGATTGGCTTTGGGTAGCCTTTCGCAATAGATCATCCCGTACAAGGTCTAAGCTTTCCCACCAGTTCTAGACCGAGTAGTCTAGTAGTCTCTCGCAGCAGTAGTTTATTCGTGTGACGTTGCACACAGTGGAAAACGTTGATGTCTACACTAGTCTCCGTAGCCGCGATACTCCTGGGTGCAAGCACGTGAAATTCAAGTTGAAAATCGCAACCAGATTCAACGAATGTCTAGGGAGGGTCACAAAGGGGAACGGCACATAGCCGTCGCCTGGCTCTATACTGTAAGCGAATCCGGAGTGACTGGATTCATTACTTTCAAACCTCAACCTCCCATTGAAAAGAGAACTGCACAAGTCTCTCTCCTCAGTCATAAATGTTACTCCCTGCTTGTGCGCAGCCACCAGCGAAAACACGTTGAACGCGACGTCCGACACGAGAGCCACACCGAAGAGTTTGACAGTCAAATACCCCGGGAATACAACCGCCGCTGTTCTGTACCCCACCACGCCGTTCAGATGGTTGTCACCAATATTTACCTTGTCATTGCACAGTCTGTCATCGCTCAACGACCCAGCTGAATGAGCCATGTGAAAGGATGCACCATTATTCACTATCCACTTCTCACCTAAGCAATCACCGCGTTCCGCATCGTACGTGTCATCGTTTGTACCAAGCATGCACTTCGCAAGACGACACACAGTCTCACCGCCGTTGTGCTGGCCTTGCGCACCTCCGTCTGATGCCTGGTCTGGTGCAGATGGAATGAGAGCCTTGCACTGGGGCCAGGTGTTCCGGGTTCCAAGCAACGAATGCATTTTCCGAAAAATGAGCGGGGGTTATATGTTGGGGCTTGGGGATTACTGCTACTGCTACCCTGTCTGTTCTTGCTTGATGTGTCACTTTCAACTCTTGGTTTACCGTTACTTCAGGGCCTGTCTCTGCCTGCACGACCACCTCGAGCAGCTCCATTCGACAGTAGAGACTGACCCACGTCCTCGCCCTTCGACGCGGGAAGGCGCGAGTGCCGCTGTCGGTTGATGCTTTAGATCGCCGCTCGTTGACATCATCACGGTACAAGATAGTGCGTTCTTCTATTCCGTAGTCTGATGTGAGGGTCATGATGATCTTGCGGTTGACGTCTGCTACCTACTTCACCACACCTAGCGACACTTGCACTCCAACATTGTTGTCTATTCGACGAAAGTACTTCATTAACTCTTCTCCCTTCTCCATTTTTGCTGAGTCGAACGCTGCCGACCACTTGATCTGTTCTGCCGTGGTCTTGGGCATGAACCAATCGCACAACCTTCCCACCCCAGCACTAGGCGAATTATTTGCGAACACTGTACCAAACAGATCACGGTTCACCACGCTCTCTGTCAGGTAAGTCCCCGACACTCTAGCTGAATTAATGTATTCCCCACTGAGACACTGCGATAAATAATAGTGAGGGTTCTTCGTAACGTCGAGTATCATAGTATCACAACCTACGAGGAACTCCGGCATTCACCCAACCATGGGAGTAAATACCTCGAAGAGCTCCTTCCGCAATCGAAAGTCTTCCATCTCTCCACCGAAAGGAGGAACCGACGGTCTCAGAGTTCCATTTTCGCGAGAACCAACTTCAACGCTATGGCTATCTACGCTGCTACTCGCACCACTGCTGGCCAAGCCTATTGCCTCACCAAGACCAGGCAAACTCGCACTGGAGCTGACTTCTCTCACTTCCCCAGCACTTGTAACGGTTCGAACCCGTTCGCCAGTAAATCCAGACGCAACCTCACTAACCGCAGCAGTTCTGCGATCCATCTCTCCGAACATCTGCGTCTTCAATCGCTCAATGTCTTGACGTCACGGTTCTCGGTCGTTCTCGCATCGATCTTGGTAGTATACCCTGTCCGGTGCCTGCTGCCCTAAGAGACTGGTCACGGAATCCATCTCGGACAAACCGGCCACTGGGGGTCCACTCGACATAACCGGGCTGCTTGCTCGAACAACACGTTGTTAACGTCTTCAATTAGCGCTGATATGCTATGGGTGGATAGGCTGCCAGCAGCCACACTAGGCTGTGAGCGAGGCACCGTAACACGCAGTGTGTAGAATTTATTTGTCGGCCAGGAAAGAGGCAAACGAATGCATGGGGAAATGTGGCGTGGGTAATTGGGGTGAACTCTCCACAGCCCAGCAACAACCGATCGTGGTCGAATGCCTAAACCTCCTCGTATACGTAGTGACTACTCGTACATCTGTGGAACATGCTCGTAGATGACACCACGAGACGATCCCTGTAACTCTGCCTCCGTGACACCTCGTATGTAACCGTAACGTATCGCTAAGTTGTTTGTCGAGACGAGCCATACTGAACAAAGGAGGCGCGTGCGGACAACAAGTCCCTTAGGGAACCTCCCCAGCAGAGTGATAGCGTCTTTTATGGGCGGTCGATGTGCGCGAGAAATCGGTGCTGCCACATTGGAACTCTCGCCAGTTATCAGCGATTATAATTTCGTGTATATTCATGCTTGCGGTGTTTTTGTTACGCTTTCGATGCTGCGGTGGTGGTTTTTCATTGTTTCCTGTGTGATCTATCTATAAAACCGCCTTAGGCGTACCTGTTCGCTGCAACGAGGTTCTTGCCGGAGAACACCACAGCTTCTAGGGATCCCAACCTATGTGTGAGTGTTCGTACCAAATTGTTCAGCGACACCTCGTTTAATCAGTGATACATCAAGGGCGGGTGAAAAAAAGAACCCGAGACCCACACTCACATTTTTGCATTTGGGGCCGATTGGGGGGGGGGGGTATTTTTCAGTTCCTATACAAAATCCTATATACCAAATGACTCAACCCTTGACTCAACCACAAGTTACTTGGATCTAGAACGGGCACTTGTCAGCGACTGTGTTAAACTGGGAGAAGAATCACAGCCAAGCACAGAAGCAGCGAACAAAACAGCAGTCTTGGGTCTAGCAGTACGCCGCTGTGTAGGCGAACGTACACCGCGTGATCCATTGCCTGATGCAACCTGACCATGAAACCTAATAGCAGACTGTGGACAACGCTACTGAGCCCAAATGAGTCAGGTGACTATTAATAGAGCTCAGTACTCAGTACCCTTACCTCACCAGCAGCTGCCAGTAGCTCGGAAAACGCGGCGAGACTTAATTAATTATAACCGTCGAAAACGCGGCGGGATTGGTCGCGTTTTTGGACGAACCGCGCACACTCCCGCCCGCGTACACCTCTGTGGGGAGGAGACACGCACAAGGGCCGTTGCGCCCACGGTGAAGTGTGGTATCTCGTCGGGATTCCACTACCTGACTCATCCAACTCATCCAACTCATCCGACTTTTCAGCACTTCGTTTGTTCGCCCTCCCTCCGACTATTATTGCAGGCAATATAAATCAAACACCACTTTTAACACTGCTCACCATCCAAGTTAGTTATTAATGGGACACACAAACAACACACGTAGGGCTCGTGCGCATTGTTTCAACAACGTCTTGCTGAGCAACTGACGCCCAAAGGCTGATACATAGGTGGTTAGTTTGAGCAAAAACAAACTGAAATCAGGGTGTGTTGAGGGCGGAAGGGGGGGGGGGTGAGGGTCCCGGGTTATTTTTCCCACCCGCCCTTGGATACACGTAAAAAGGCACCCTCGTTCAACACACACACGTTTCCAAAGAGATATTTATCACACGCTTACTTTACGTATACCGGCGCGCAGTTGTCAACTCAGTTGTATCAGAGAAACGTACAGGAGGGTCGCCACCATAACGCCGTTGATTATTATTGGCCATTCGCAAACAACCACTTGGTATTTTTTGTCATACGTCGTACTCACGCGTAGTCTGGTGTCGGAAAATGTTATTTATTCGAAGACCCCTTGCGGCAACGCTTTGGTATACTGACTGACTGGCTCTACGTACTGGTACTTTTGTCGCTCCATTGCCGCTTGCTGCGGATTCTTGGTGTATCTCGTAGCTCGTATCAAAGAGCGCACATATTTCCAGATCGTTCGATCGTTCGATGGTACTGTGAACCCCTCGGACAGATAATTAGATTTACTGCTGCCACTCACTGCTGCTGCTGTTGTAGCTATCTACTTGTATCCATTTAGGGTTAGGGTTAGGATCCTCTAAGAAGGTGTCCACCTGCCGTTGTGAGAGGATGCGCGGGATCTGCATAATATATATTGGTATTGGTACAGATCCCACCGAGGGTACACACATTAATTATGAGCTAGATCCTACAGCAGCAGTAGATCCTACAGGGTATACCTCGTATTACCACGCAGCAACAGTTAACATGAGAGCTACCCGTAGATCATACGAAATCGGGGAAATATCTTCGTTGAAATATACCAGGTATAGTGGATTGTGGATCACCAAGTGGGCAATCAAGTGGGAGAGGTACCTGTTCTGGCGTACCAGTCTGATCAGGATATAGCCCCCCTTGCGCAATGTGGGCGGGGAACGATTCCTACTGTAGTACAGAAGAAAAACACCTATGAGTACGTATGATACCGGGTGTCGTGATGGGGTCTCTCGTTTGCTGTGCATGTCTCCTGTGGTCCCATAGGCTTTAGCGCCACCAGAAAGTTCCTAGATGTTTCTAAGTGGAGATATCCCATTTTCTGGTCGTTGATACGGGATTTTGAAGCGATCTTCGGAAATTCGGAATAACCCGGAGAATCATTTGCGACAAATTAACCAATGAAAACTGGAGACATCGGTATCTGGCCAATGGATGGGTATCAACCATCTATTCGAAGAATGTTGCCACGACTGACTGATGGAACTTCGGAATGACCAGAAAAAAAAAACATGTCCGTTTGTGGCACAGCGGCAGGACAAGTCAGAGACCCCGTCGAATTGGAAAGTTGGGCAACGAACTGCTGATATCATACGAGTACCTGTTACTTGTAGTGGCCACCTCTCACTCTGTGCTGCTATCTCTCCCGGCCGGCCTCTCTCCCCACTGCTACGTGCGAAATCTCGGTCGCTCCAGCCTAGTTGTTCACTGCGGAGGCGTGCCCTACAGGTACTTCTGTAGTAGGTAAGCTGCCTGCATTGTTGCCGGGTACGCCGAGTACTCTGCTGTCTCGTTTGGTTCAGTTCAGCAGCAGTGACCTACAGGAGGAGTACCGTCAGATGTATGTACGTAGCGTGTTCATATATACGCAGGGTGCACCCGTACTATTTTTATGGAACTCGAAGTTATCTATACTTGCAATATTTTTGTTTGTCGGCCACCTGCGTAACAAACAGCAGCGTCCGTCTTCACGTGGGCGGCCATCATGTCGTACATACATACGTACCTCGTGTGTATACCTTTTTGGGGCCCATTGATCGATGTACAAATGATACGAGGTACGGCAAGAGTAGTCAACGGCCTGATGCTTATCACATTTATTTGCGTCTACACCGGCGTTGTTCTTCAAGATCAAGCCTGGGTGGCGAGATAGGATTATCGTGGGCAGAAGGTGCGTTCTTTCGGACTGCTACTACTGTACTGCTAGGTATACATCGCACGACGAGTGAATGTGAGAACAACAAGAACTACTGTAAACCGTACTGCTGTACGTAGCAAGCTGCAACAAACAGTTATCAATACGTAGTTGCTACAGCAGCAGCAACAACAAGCAGCGTCGATGGCGGACAACAATAAAGGTGTTTCGCCCGCGATCCTCCTATCCCTCTACCTCCGATCCCAGCTGCTGCATTCCTGGTGCAATTTAGCGGCGTGGTCAGCGTGGTAAGATGTACTCTTCGTAGGAACCACCGTGCCGAGTAATACTGTGCTGCAAGGATCTTGCCTAAAAGGTGGTACCCCTGTCACACCGGGGCGCGCACATTCAGCACCAACAGCAGCACCAGCACCACCACCACCACCACCACCACCACGACCCCTTACTAACGTCCGCTCCCATCCAAACACGTGTATATCTCATCGACGAAGCTGATGTTCACGATCACATATTTCTTGTTGATGAGCACGTCTTCACAGGTTCGTAGAATATGCTTCGTGTGTACGTTCGATTGAACTTATTTTAGGGTCACGCTGCCTGTTCTCTCCCTGCACCATTGCAACTAATGTTAGAGAGGTTTCGGTCGTGTATATATACAGCATACAGGCGAGACGACACAAGTACATGACATTGCACACCAAGCACATATCAAGTATCGTGCTTGCTGCTGCTGTTGTTGCTGTAAATCCGTAGGATTCGCCACCTCGGCGATGCACTACACCAGGTACCTGGCACGTGCAACCAGATACGGCGACGAAGGAAAAAAAGGATGCGTGTGGGGTACGAACTCCGATATCATGCTATTTCACTCGGCTTTGTCGCGGAATCACCAACGAACATGACTACGTGCGTGCGAAGTATACGAATACGACTGCTGTCCTGATACCCCTCCTCCTAAGCCACGTTCAAGGTACTGCTGCTGCAGCATAACATACATCCTGCTTGCTGAAAGGGCATTAATTCGCAGATCCGAAAATACCCCGTGGTCTGGCTCTATATGGGGAAACAATTTATCCTGTTTACTGTTTCCATATTTTCCGCCGGAACAACTTCCTTCCCCAGTGCATGTCTTAGATCCCGATCCACAACAAAACTATACCTCGTACTCGTACGACTGCTGTGGACGATAAAGCAGTTCTTCTCCCGCCGTTGCAAAAGGCTGGGCAGGATATACATACTCGTACGTATAGCACAAAAGCCCAACCCCGGCAAACACGTGCTTCTGTACATAGATCATGATTGCGGCTCTCACCCGGCACCATGAGCTACTATAGACCCATACGTGCGCGTAGATCCTACAAAGCAGGAATATATTCGCACAGAAAAATCTACTGTAGATCCTGAGGTTGATGGAATCGATTATCAGTCCGAGGCATAAAATACTGGCCGTTGGATATTTTACGTACTCTGCCCATACGGGGCAAGACGTTGCCAGGTGTAATAACGGAGCGGGTTTATCACCCTCGTTCTCGGGGATCCCTTTCGAAGCACTTTTTACAAAGGCCACACCACACCCCCCCAAATATTCCGGGGATGCGCAAAACGGCAACTCGAAACCGTAAATAAAGGTCAGAACCCCTACGTTTAACAACCGAAAGTGACAAATGGTCAAGTATCAGAACTGCGCACAAGAACTGCAACCCCGTTCGAGTAGGGGATAGGTCGCAGTCGTCCCCTCTTTTGGCGTACCTTTCGTCTGTTGCGCAGCGAACGGTGGTTCTCTGGGCGGTGCTGCTGGGTGGCGACGCCTGGAATGTTTCACGCTGTGTTCGCTACTCTCCTTCTGCGATCGAGCTGTTTTTTGCTGCTGTTGTTGTTGCTGCTTCGGGCTGCCACTGCGCTCGACAAAAAAAAAAAAAAAAACCGGTTTATTGCTATACAGTACCGGCCCGCTCATAAGAAACCAGAAGTCGGGATTAGGCAGACTTTCTTATTTGAGAAAGGGGTGTGTCCCACACTAACTTCGGTATAATAGCTGTCGACTTTCTCATTCTCGCCGTAATGTTTAGGCTGAGTTTCTTGTGGGGCACTTTCTTATGAGAGGGCCGATAGTGTATGTAGTTTTATCGCCAATATCCAAAACCAAGAACAACAAGAAATATGAAAACCTTTCCCAAAACCAAGAGCACGGAACCGCGGGACGGGTAACCAGCGCACTTCTAAGGTACATGGGTACCCCACCGCGCATAGGGGCATAGGGGCAACCCGTAACACAGTGACACCATAATTTCAAAATAATAACCCTGGGCTTGGTAACAGATCGACAACTTTCCCCTTTACATATACAGCTCAGGCGGTAACACTTTCACATTTGACGTCGTCGAGGGCACGTGTTAGAATCTTACTTCGAACGTTCCTTTTACAGATACCCTTGCGGGTGCGTCCCTAATAAGCGCGTGTTCTGCTCGTTCGCCAGTTACTGAAATGAAGCGGGTAGGTCTACGCACGGCTGTATACAGTGCCTACGTCCCATATATCCCGCCGTTGAGAGCGGGGAGAAAGTATGATAAGGATTACCCTGGGCGGGGAGATCTATCGGTATTTTGTCACTATAGCTCAGTAGGTAACACCTTCACAACCATGCGATATTGTTTTAAAACGCGTAGCCTGTCTGTCTGTCTGTCCATGGCGGTTTCTCGCCGTTGTATATCAGGTACCCATCCTACTGCGGTACAGAAAGTAATTACCACACGGTATACTCGTACTTGATTTGGCAGGCGTGAAAGTAGCACAACGACACAAAATGGAGCAGGGGCGGTTGCACAACAAAAAGGAGTAGCTGAACATCCAAATATAGAAATATGGATATTGCCACCCGGACTAGTCGCTGCTGTTGAGCTCGTTCCCATCCTCCAACGTGGCTTCGGTCCGCCCACCCCCGGCCCTGCTTTCAGTGGACACTTCAGGTCCAAACTGCGCACCTCAAGAGCTCGTCGTTTGCACCTACTTCCTTCTTCTCAAAACCGAACCAGGGCATCATGTGTTTCTCCGCTGCTTCCCCTACACGTCTAAACCACACCCTCGGTGTATTTTCTTCCAGCGTTCATAAAAACGGGCTTCGGTTGCCAAGTTCAACAACCCACCGGTCGTTTGTGGGACAGTCCTTCCAGACTCGTATGTTTTCCTCCCGGGTAGCCGTTGCCCCCCTCCTCTTCCCT
Source organism: Saccharina japonica (assembly GCA_008828725.1). Classification (NCBI taxonomy): domain Eukaryota; class Phaeophyceae; order Laminariales; family Laminariaceae; genus Saccharina; species Saccharina japonica. The sequence goes on along the minus strand of MEHQ01001995.1, from coordinate 290,805 downwards.
AATAATCACTCGCTTCGATGTTCGCTCTTTTCGCATTGATACATATTCTCAAGCACAGCAGTGGCCACCAAAGCCATTACTGTGTAACACTGCAAGTCTGATGTAAAAAAACACGACCCTCCTCGTACAGGTGCAATCTCGGAACACGTTTTGCTGTAGGGCCAAGATGCGATTTTTCGGGGCGCTCCTGCTTCTCCTCTCTGCTGTCCACGTCAACGGTGGGTGTGTGGGTGTGTTGGCGGCTGATACTGATACGGACAGTTCCTTTCTTTGCTGCCTAGAAATAATCATGACAGCAGCTTGCATCATGTGTGTTGTCCTGGTGTTGTATTTGACGTTTCTCCTGTTTTGAAGCCATCGATAATCAGTACATACGGTACTGATTATTCTTCCTTGAGAGATACTACTCTTACCCTACAGTAATCATTCGAACCGTTTGGGTTCATTATTTATACACGAACGTTCCACGTAACTAGGGGCGTAGTGGTAAAATATACGTGGACAGAAACTGCCAGAGAGAGAAACTGTCGACATGTTATTCGGGACATTACAGATAATGAATGTGATGATTTTAGTGTTGTCCCTTCCTACTGGACGTCCAGCCTGCCCACACCAACAAGCCTACAAGCGCTTGCACGGTGTTGTCCCATAACATCACCCTATGTTCCGTGTTTCTGTTCCGTTTGTCTGTGTCGTGACCTGTGGTGATGGTGGTGGTGGTGACGCCTCTGTTTAGGCGAAGGCAATCCCTGCACGGATTCATGCATCAGCGACCCCAGGGAGCCCGGAGACACGGTATTGTAAGTAGACGTAGGCGCTCGCTAAGACTCGACAGTACATACTGGTATATAGTATGCATGCAAAGATTGATGACAACTTGTTTCCATAGGTCCCCGTTTCACAATATGGGGGTGTATAGTCATATATTTATCGAGGCATTGATCAATGCAACACACCGTTTACAGTACTCGAAGCGCATTCTTCACCCTCTCCACAAATACCTGGTTGTATCCATGTTAGGGTGCCACACGTTGTAGTCTTCGTAGAAAGTAGCTACCAGGTACGTAATACAGAGTGAGTTGCACTGCCTTATTGTTGACATGACATCCGCACCGCGCCGATTGGTTGGAGTTTCGTGTGTTGTTGTTTTTTTCTTGCTGTCCAATACGGAAATAGCCTATACTCATAGCTCTATCTGCTCGTTGGTGCGATGTAACACGTATAGTAGACACGACGTCATACTTGATTGAGGGCTTGACGCCTTTGGTTTGTGATGGCCTGAAATTGCAATCTCAAAAGCTTATCGCGGCAGGGCGAAATACTGGGAGTGTGCCCTCTATGCCTAGGTCATCCGACTACGCAACAATGTAAAGGGATGGTGATAGGTTGAATTAAACTCTGTAGTCTATCCGACCTGTATCGATTGTATCGATTGTATCGATTGCTGCCATTGCTGTAATGACCTTCGAACTGCACCGCCAAGCCGATCTGACGCACAATCCCCTGAACACGTGTGTTTGTGTATTCTACGTGTTCCTTCCACCCTACGACGACCACAGGAACCTGGCCAATTGCCAGCTCGAGCAAGATTTTATATCCGACCTGGCAACATGTTTCGACACCGTTGGTCGCAGCTCCCTCACATCCGTGTAAGTCATCCCTCTATTTGCTGGGGCCCACTACTCGGTTGCCAAAATTTCTTGACGTACACTCATTTCAACGGTATATGTCTGTGTCGTAGTTTCGTGACCAAATAACTTGTACCACGTATCTCTCTGGGATGAATAATCGGCACGGGCTTTGGATGTGCCCGACGTGGAGCGGTAGACCTAACGCCTTATCGTGGAGGATGTTTTCACACCGTGCAAAGCATGCTCTACCCCTGGCCTCCTATGCTGTAAAAAGGTATATGTAAACGGAGTCTAGCCGTGTTCCCGTTTTCTACTCAAAGAGGGATTGTTATTCAGCGAACATAATCGGGCTTCTATGTGTTTGCTCCGAAATTGTTGCCCGTGCTGTAGGCCTACTGTTGTAAGGGACGCAGCAAACAGCCGCGCGTTCACCATTAATAGTTTTTTAGACACTTTTACAACACCGAATCCTAGCTGCATGCAGTAAGAAATATATATAGTAGTTGTTTATTGGCTTCCATACGTCACGACAACGATGCGGACACCGTGGACCTTCTACCTTCCGCGATGGCGTAACAATTGATATACCTTTCATTAGGTTGGTATATATGGGCAAACAATCTATTAATATTCGTAGTACACGCGGGGTTTTATTCGGCTTTTCGTACCTCACTTCGGACTTAATCTATACCAGGTATAGTTGACAGATTGCCTCGCATAAACAAGTTGGAGATGGGCTCCAAACGTTTCCGCCTGGTGGAGCCCCGCTCGGGTTTTAACCGCCCCCTTTCCTCTCTCGTAATACCCTGGTTTCCGTGCTCATCCAGGAATTTGTGGGGCAACTCCCTGACGTCGCTACCTTCGGAGCTCTTCGCTGGTATGACGTCGCTCACGTACCTGTGAGTAAGCGCACCCCACCGTAGCATACCATGGGATTGCACAAGGACGCATGCTACGATAGAGGTGCACCATGGTTTTTCTGAGCTCCTCACTTAAGGAGCGTCATACCTCACCGAAAAAATGATTTTGGAGGAAAATAAAAGTGCTGCCGGATGCGAAATCTCATGACCGAAATATACTCTGAAACACTATTCGTCTCAAAAATGAAAACCCGACGGATTTGGGTTCAGGAGCCCGATCGTTCAGAAAATGATCCAACCAAAAAGTGCTACTCGTACCTCTACCGTAGCACGCGTCCAAGGAGTGCATGCAATTTTAATAATCTAGGGGAACCATGCAACGTTAATACTGCACTGCACTAGTCCTGGCCAACGAGTGTGGCAGTCGTGCATGCATATGGGACCAACAAGAGGTGGGGCGAGTCGAAACCAAGCGTCCAGAGAAGGAAATGAATATTGCACGCAAGAGACGCAAGGGAAAAGGGTGTTTATCGCTGCTATGTTGTCGTTTATGCTTGTACATGCCAGGCCGCCCTAGAAGTGCGCCGGTCGATGATGTCGCCTAGCCTGCTTTGCTACGACCGGGTTTGACCAAGCGATTTGAACTAACTGTATAAGGGGGATCCTATTTCAATCCCACCTTGAGCATGAATTTACCTGCATATTTCGAGAATGAACGCCGAGTGACGACTGTACTCCTGGTAAACCCCGCTGGAAGCGTGTTTCTAAAGTTGAACAGCATCTCGCTAGCTTATTCGCCTTGGGCCGCTGCCTTAGGCGTATTCACCATCGAGCCCAATCGTTGTTCGGGTTTTTATGTGCGTGGTGGTAAGCAGGATGCGGTTCGCGTGGCAGACGGCGACAAACGCAGACAAATAGCTTGCGTTTCGACAACGTACGAAACCGTGCCTGCCGCCTCTTTAATATGGAATTTCCAAACCCTTTGGAATCTGCCCGTTCCCACCCATACCGTGCGATCGTACTCAGGAACATCGAGCTTAACTCATTTACTACCCTCCCGGACGGTATCTTCAATGGCCTGAATTCGCTCGAAACTTTGTGAGTCGAACGTCGGCAAGAAACTGCAGGGAAGAATATTTCACAGGTTGGACTGGTTGTCGGTTTCTCACTTGAGCAGGATCTACATATTTCGGGTTAAGAATGCAGCGTATATTCCCTACCAGGTATGCCCGGTCTGGTTTATCTACGAATAGCGCGCGTTGCCGTCGTGTGAGTCATGTAATCTGCATATGATGTATTTTAGCACATGTTGACTGGATAGGATGTTTTACTTTGCGGCTCCTGTGGAATGTTTAGTGTAACCCCAACTTAGCATCTAGATCGGATGTAGATCATCTAAAGTATCAACATTATTGAATGATACCAGGTTTTAATTATCAAACGAAATGGTCCAAATTATCCAAACAGTCGATTTTATCGAAATAAGCTAGATCGTGATCTGTAAGATAAATGGGAAATTATAGGTTGGGAATTTCTTGGACCACCTTGACGGAGTGGAATGGCGATCCGGGATATAGGGGCAAGAAATCGTGTGACGAGTCGAGCTTGAGTGTGTCCGGGTAAGCGAGTGCTCGAATAGGGACACGAGAGGGGGGAGGTAGGCGCTCCGTCGCGCAACTGTCCATGCCCGCTACATGGTATTCCGCATTGGAGGCACGTTCTTCGTGGCGTCTCAGTTTGCCACGACTGGCTACGAGCGAGCGTTGGAGCGGTGATAACCCTCTCTCGTGTCCGTCCCGAACATGCAACACCAACAAAACCTTCACCTAGGGTTAGCCGCCACTTCGAAAAGGCGTTTTGCAAACGGTTTTGTTTTCCTAGCGTTTGTTCAGCCCCACCGTTCTCGATTGTTGGCTGCCAGATCCCGTCTCCGTTTCGGGAAATATGTTGTTACCAGGGTGGTATAAACCCCACAAACCAACCAAAACCCGTCCCGCTGACGCTCTCTGAAACTAGGTGGATCTCAAACAATGAGTTCGTTTCCCTGCCGGAAGGAATTTTCGACGGGCTTTCTAAGCTGGATTTCCTGTGAGTGAAGTGAGAACGGATTGAGGACGAAACGAAACGCCTCATAATTGCGATACCGTCTTCTCTGTTGGTTCCAAGAGGTTGGGTGTACATACGAGGGCAGGAGATTAAGTATTTTTTTACCACAAGACGGTACGGATTAAATACAGGCTCGGGTAAAGTCCGCGATTGAAGGGTTCCCCAACGTTTCAACATTTTAAGAGGCGCTTCACTCCTGCTGGTGTCTGTTTTCTCTGGGGTGGGGACTATACTGAATTGAACGCAAGAAAGGGTTCAACGCAGATGTCCTTACAGCATGTTGATGCTCGAAAAATGTCCTGTCAGGATGCCATGCGACGCAGCAGGGTCCTAGGCCTTCGACGGTTGAACACACGTACCAGGCATTGCACTCCGTACCTTAGAAACCCCCACGAACGCTGAACCCGATAACCAACACCTGGCGACATTGTTTTCCTGATTGTGCTTTTCTCTGGAATACACGATTGTTGCTTCTTCTTGCTTGCGTTCATCAGGGACATGATCATCACCGACCTCACCTCGCTGTCACCGGGCATGTTCGACGGCTTGACCTCCCTTACCTATCTGTGAGTGACCTCGAACGAAATTTAGCGCAATGGACGGCAGTGTCGGTACTGGAGTACTTGTAAGTGGCGAAGAGAAAACGTCTTGCGCAGACGGCGCGAAGCCTTGACACCACACTAGCATCATAGTCAGGGTATTACATTTTTGAGAGATGGGCGGGACAACGCATGTGCTGCGCGTCGATGTATGAATGACGCTTTTGTACAACTCCCAACTAAGCACCCCGTCTTGCAGACGTTGTCGCCTGAAACCCCACGCCCTGGACCCGTTGCGTTCTACATGCCACTATTCGATAGCTTTTTTATCACACAACACTACTGCCGCAAGAATATATATATTGATGTGTGAACCTCGTGATCGACACACGTATGCGCTATTCCCGCCATGCTTCAGCGTCGTGTACCAACCCCCCACCCATATTTGAGAGCACCCTTCGTCGGTGGACCGCTGCTTCCTGCTTTGTGCATTGTTTAATCATTTGATCAGGGGGCTATCCAACAATCGCATCGCGTCGCTGCCGTCGGGCATCTTCGACAAGTTGACCCTGCTGGAGCAGCTGTGAGTGACTATCATATACCACTATCATCCTATCATACAGTCACTATCATAAAGGGACTATCCTACAGCAGTGACTGTCATTTAATGACTTTCATACAGTGACTATCGTTCAGTGACTATCATACAGTGACTATCATACGGTGACTGGCATACTGTACGTGACAAGCGTGATATTGATATGCAGCCGAGTGTAGGGGGGGCAAGCAACATGGGCTTCGGAAGAAATAAATAACCAGTATTTCGGCTGAAACACATGTACACATGGGATTTACAAGAATACAATGCAAACGCTTGTCAATGTTTGAAATACTCGCTGGGGTTCCGTGCGGAAGGGGAACTTTATCCAATGCGAGGGCATTCTTTTTTGTGGTACATGGGGAGGCTCTACTTCGTACGCCGGGGGGATGGTGTACCCATTATTTCGTGGTCGTAGTTGTAAATCCATAGACCCTCACTTCCCTATCGTTGGGGGGCAGAGCATGTCCTGTGTTCTCCCGACCAGGGAGACGTAGCTGGCTCCAAGCACCGTGAGGTGCTATGTAGGCGAGGGGCATGCATTAAAATAAGGGTGAGCTACTTATTACTGATAACTACTTGTGAGGAAGATGTCTGGCTTTGGATGGCAGCATTGATATATGCGCGGGGAGCGGGGGGGGGCAGGTGACGGCCCAACCGGGTTTGTGTTTGCAGGTTGTAGGGATTGCGGCCCCCCGTTCGTTGTCGGTGACACGTACTATACTACACTGCATCTAGACATGCCTTATTCACGAAATGCGTGCGTTGTTCTGTCATATGCTTCAGTTTGTTGCTAGCCTGTCTGGACGGTACCAAGGCTCTTGCAGATCGCACACTATATAATGTTATCGCCAGTCAAGTCACCAAAACGTGCGCTTGCTGTAGGGGGGAGTTTGGATAGCAGGAGTTCCGCACCATACACTCGTTTTCGTTCAGGACCACTTCTCCTCGTGGACGATATTACTCCACCTACCTCCTCTACCTAGTATACCTAGTCACGAAATCAAACTTATGTTGCGCGAACAACGTGTGTTTTGTATGTAGCCGGCGTACCTCCTGCTGACGCCTCCTGCATTGAACGCCAGTTTAGAATCACTAAGTTTGCGGGGGAAATATCTCATCAATTTGTTTTGACCGCTCTTTAACAGATTCCTGTCCGACACTGGCCTCACATCGGTACCGGCGGGCATCTTCGACAACGTGCCTCTGCTGAGCAACTTGTGAGTAGACTGTTAGTATCTACGTCACGAATATTTGGGCAGAGGTATGTGATTCAAAGACGCGGTAGCAGAAGAGATGTGGGTACGGCGGAGACTAAGCACGATGCAGTCCGGAGGGGGGGGTTGTGCCTGTAATTCGAGTAGAGGTGCAGCAAGGACCCGCTAGTGTCGAACACCTCGATCGATATCGTACGTAGGGTAGGTGCGGGACGGCTATGAGGCGTGTTAATTTGTTTTGACGGGTTATGATCGGGTTTGGGAGGTGGTGAGCGCAATGCCGCCCCTTTTGCCGCTCCCACTATAAACCAGTAACTCACCTCATTATTGGCGACGAAATCTCAGATATGCCGTGGCGTGCTTTGTTACCCATTTTTCGTACCAAAACTGATTGGATATTTCTAGACATCAGGTAGTCAGCATCACATGTCGGATACGGGCGCGTGGGCCCTTGCTGAACTTGGGATTGAGGTGTTATGTAATGTCACGCACCTTTGTGTACCCTGGTTGGGTATTTTTAAAAGCCGTTCCGGACGCTTTATACCGGGTACCACCTTGTGATTCCTGCAGAGACTCTGCCACCTCCCCACGAAATGTCACAACTTTCGTGACCCGTTTCGGTTAACGGGGAACGCGCACGGGGCATGGTTCTTTTGAAACATACCCCCCGTTAACGGTACTGTACTCGTGTACCACACGGCTTACTGCCAAATGAAAATACTCTCGTGTGAGAACGGCTGGAGGCGGCATGCTCCCATACTGGTAGTCGAGGCCCCTGCGAAGTCAGCCGTCTTGCGTCCTCGTTGTCTATTGCAACCCCTACCCCCTTTCTGAGACACTCCTGTTCGGCGTGGACCATCATTTCATTGTTTTTGGCGGTGCTGATCAGGGCCCTGAGTGAAAACAGCCTCACTACGCTACCGTCGGGCCTCTTCGACCAATTTTCGCTGCTGTCTATTCTGTGAGTGGCTTTAACGCAAATCGTTGCATAGACCGCCAGTGCGACTATAACTTCGACCATATGTGTGTAGCCCTTAACCCATTTTGAACTGAAAAAACGCATCCCACACTAATTCCTAGTAGTTGTTGCCCGAAACAGTGGGACCAGTTCCTTAAGGGGTTAAAGCAAGGCATTCGATAATTGCGAGGGGTGGTTTAGCGCAGTTGTGTGAGGCGAGTTTCTAAATACGATGGCAGGAAATGTTGTAGAAGAAAATGGAGAAATAGAGGGGCTTATGATAAACCTGTCCCTTGTATTCGTTCCCTGAATAAATCGAGTGGGCTCTCCCTCTTGTCGTGAGTGACTCTCGCGTAAGCACCAGTATGGGTTTTGGTTGCATGTCACTTCCGAAAGCAATTTTCGCTACCCGTCACCCGTTGGTCAAATCTGCGTGTCATGGTATCATGTCGTTGGTCTCTCTGTGCCTTCGTGCTTACCCGGGGTGTTGTGCTTAGCGGGTGCTGGAATTGACCTTGCCGGCGCTTTTGCTTGTGCTAGGCACTAGCCACAACGGCCGTAGGGGCTTGCAACATGGATATTACGCATGGGTCCGCCTTCTTGTAATATTTGCACCTCATTGTCGGAGGTACGAGGCTACATTGATTATATTGATTACATTGATAAGGGACCGCCGAGTGATGGATTTTGCACAAGATCAGCGTACAGAGCATACTGTTTTGCGGCAGACGTTTGTAAAAGGCACTGGGGCCGTCATTGAATCGGTACCCCCGTGTCATCTCTGTATGTTCAAACTCACCGCCGTTTCTTGGTCGGCATCCCTCGACTTCAAAATCAGTTGACGCATGCCGTTTATGAAACCGTCTACGCCCGCTTCAAATGTTCAAATGTTCAAATGTTGGCAGGTCTCTCGGCGGAAACCCGGAGCTGCAATGCGTTCCGCCCTTTGACGAGTGAGTTGTTGTATATATATATATTTTTTCGTTTCTGTGATGACTTGTTGTTGAGAACGCTTGGCTTCCCTGTCGTTAAGGCAACATTATTCCCAACTGAAAATGAAGCCCAAGCAAAGGCACCAAACAGCAGTTAGTACAGCAGTAGTTAATATAGTTGGTGAGGACGTTGGTTTCAAACGCCGATTTATGGCATATGCGATCCCGTATATGTGGTGTTTTTGTTTTTGTTGTACATATGTACGGGTTTGGTTTCTTGCAGAAATACCAGGGCTGTGCTCATGCAGCAACTGTTTGCTGCGCGCTTCAATGGTGACCTGCAGCATAATCTCGAGGGATGCAAGTATCACATACCCCTTTTGAATAAGTGATCGCACAAGGAAGGTCCAAATCATGTTGAATACCGAGACATCAGACGTTCGTTGGTCAGTGGTGTCGATCCCTTGGGACGGCATAAATCTTATAGTGGTTTTTGTTCAATCGGTTGGAGAAAAGCATTATCGTCACCTGCGTCGTTTGCCTGGACGCAGAAATTCCGTGGCTTGCAGTCCTGTACGGTGTCGTGCCGCTTATCGAACCGCATCGCCTGTCCAGAATGGACGTTCGGGTGACTCCTCGTATATAGCGTGAGAGCATGTTGATCTAGACGCGAGATGTCCCGCTTCTAAATTATTAGCTCCTGGGGGGCACAAAGGACACTACGAGTACGATATCCTTTAATGCCAGCAGACACGAGGAAACGGGCTGGTGGCCTTGTCAAGACCTTAGGCCAACCGTTTCGACTGAATACCTTCAATTGCACCACCAGTGATACCCACAATGGTGATACCCACAATGCACATCGCGGTTCTCGTTTACCGGTACGTATAGTACGCACACCTTGCATGCAGCACACCTTGCATGCACACGAATACGGCATCGATAGAAATCTTATAGAAGTGCACATTGCGTTGTTTCTCCCATTTAAGCACAGCAGGGGCCACTGAAATGTTTACATTTTCTACTTAAGCTTGAACGTTACACCGGTTTCCCTGCTCGTAGTATTGTTTGTGTCTGTTCCTGACAACGAGGAATCGAACCAACGGGTTGCGATGACGTGTTCACTCAACACACTGTAACGCCTGCGCCTTTACCATCTTGCATCTCATTTTCAAAAACGCATGTGACCGTCTTGTTGCGCCTGGATGACAGCGAGGACACCTGGGTCAGGGTGGACAACGAGGAAATTTTGACCTCGGGAGAGTGCGGTAAGTCGTTGTCAACATTGACATTTACACATATGGCCCAGACAGTGGCATAAAGAAACAAATTCCTTCAGCACGAAAGGTAATTCCCTCGATATAGAAGAGTTGGATAATACAACAGCAGGCGCCCACGATGTGCCATAGCCAGTTGAGATAAGGGTAGGGACACGAAGGGGGCATAGCTGTGTCTCTGGCCCTTGCAGCATCCGCATTTGAGTAGTCTACCTGCTGAGTGATATACCTACTGATTCCTCGGAGACGTTGGTACGTACCAGGACGGTCCGAGACTGACCACGGCAAACCTAACTCGCGTGTTTGACCCGTGAATCTCGGTGCACAGGGTGCACTCCAGCCGAAGCGGTCACGTGTGCTGACGGTTTATCCTGCGTGCCTGGGGCATCTGGCTACACTTGCGGTAAGGGCTGTTTGTCAACATGGGGACACATTTAAATGGGGTACACGCCGAAATTTGATGAGGATGCTGCTATGCCTAGCATGTTGCCACTTTCTTGTGTCACGTCTTTTGTCGACGATAATGATGCGTCGTTCGATAGGGGTGATATATTTTAGCCAAACCTTGTCTGACTGGCATGAGTGCCATGGTGAGGTTCATCAACTGAAGAACTGTCGATTTCTGTTGGACACTGTTTCTGTTGAACACTGTTGGATGATTGGACATGATATCTTTTAGGCCTACTGTAGCCCATGGGGTTGTGCATTTAACTTTCGGTTTTAGGTGAGGATTATGACATGACTAAAATAGGTACACCAGTATCTCTCTGTTACTCTCTAAATCTGTGAATATGCGAATATGTTGATGAAATATGTTGATGACCTCAAGCAAGGAGCCTCAGCAAATTACAACAGCACTCCACCCGTAGTTTTGTAGTTTTGGACGTGCACCTCCGACCCTAATCTAACACTTCGCGAGCGTAAGTTATTTACCGCCGTCTTAGTGACTGAGGCACGAGCGATAAGTGGAGAATATTCCCGAGCGCAACCAAAGGTCCTACGAGACTCTCCACTACGATTTCACGTTTGATCGCGCAACTATCAGGCGACCGCCTGGCCCAACATCCTCGGCTATCATAGTATACTGTATGGCACCAGCTTGGGACAGTGTCTGACTCGGCTCAGGTACAGAGGAGCTCGCTGTGCTCTCTTATCACTACACGACCTTGAAAACGAGCATGTTTGGGTGTCATTGCGTTGGCGTGGTGTACTTGCCCACGAGTTTCAACGGGCTTGCGGCGCTAATCACAGGTATACAGCCAACAGATTTCCGCTTTCAAATGACACCACTCCATGCGGGAAAATATCCAAACGCAAATCCGAGTGCTATACACGTTCGGTTGAGTACTTCTGACGCGTACCGGTACCCATCATTGCATCATGACCTGGTAGATAGTTCGGGCTCGCGCAAGTACCAGAAAGGTTAGACTCGCGCCTCTTGCATCGTACTATATGCGGTGAACGTCGGCAAGCGTAGTTTATGGTTTGCTAACCGGTCCATCGGCCGCACCCGCCCGACCCCGATATGTTTTTAGCGGTGGCCTTCTGCTGCGGGTACTGGTACAGCTACTGGTGTTGGTGATGTTACCGATATCGCTACGGTTGTTATTGCTGTGCTTGTTTCATCTTCTGTTGTGGTGGTTTTCGCTCCAACTAACAGCCGATTTTCCTAATTGAGAATTGCCTTTCCGATGAGAATGAAAATCGAAAATATTGTTTTTCATTTGTAAGAGATGTACTCCCTTACAGTCATTTTTTTCACTGTAAACTATGGTCAGTTGTGACACCCGTCGATGACAAAAAACAAAACGAAATCGGCATCGGCAGGCTGAAGATACCGAGGATCCCAGAAAAACTGTATTTATGGGCGAGGGACCTCGCTCATAAATGCAAATTCCCTTAAATCCTTTATTTTTCGAGCCTGTCAAGGCCGATTTCAATTTGTTTTTCGTGAATCGATACCTACCATCGAGGAATATATTTTCAAGATCAAATTTTGATCGTGAGTCAAATACAATTCTTAAACAATAACAAAGTACTAAAATCGATTTTCGTTCTCATCGGAAAGGCAATTCTCAATTAGGAAAATCGGCTGTTAACTGTTGATGGTGCCGTGGAGTCACGTGCTCGGCGTGGTCCAGCCAGGGGGCAGGGGAGACGGTTTGCATAGCGCGGATATTCCCTTACTCGTCGGTGTGTACTAACCCTAACGGGAGACCATAGTAAACACTAGTAAACACTAGACTACAGTAGGACTAAATAGGACCTACGGTACACACAAAAACCTAGGTATTTATTACATATTTACATATTTTTACTAACAAAAGTTGGTCCTATTTACTATTAATACGATCCTCCGTAATAACCCCAACATGTGTTGCCAATCGCCCCACCACACAGAGTACGTCAACTGAAACGTCTGTCACCCCTCCCCCCCACTCCCCCGATGCCGGTCTCGACCCCTGTCCCGGGATTATTGTAACACCTTCGTATCCCACTGGTCTCGTTACGGTAGAGGGCACGAGCGCAAACGGTTACTTGCTGGTTGGGTGCTACCCCGACTCGAAGAGCGACAGGCTCATGGCTCAAGGACCAATGTCACAGAACCCCATGTCGGCAGAGGTAAGCCAGGGGTGATACAGTGATACCGATACGTCGTAGCTTTGACCGGGCGACGGCATTTGGGGGCAGGCGGAGGGGGGTGGTCAGCTAGTTTTCAGGGGGATGTCCTGTAGCCGCCCGCAATCAGTGTTGTCTGTGCTGACGCGAGTGAAGATAAGAGTAGCACGTTTGATTCCGAACTGTTTCTGACATACGAGGCTCCTGAAGTACTGCAGTGGTGTACTGTAGTGCGGTTGGATTACACGTGTAAGTTGATTGGTTGATGTCCCTATATTCCGATGAATAGCTCAGCCAGGGCATTGCTCACCGGATTCCACCTTCGAGTTTGCCGGTGGGGTACAGAGCGCTTCCATTGTGTGTTAAATTGGAGTCAAAATGAGCCAAAGTCAGTCCAATTGAGTCAAAGTGGGCCAAATTGAGCCAACGTGAGCCAAAGTGAGCCAAAGTGAGCCAAATTGAGCCAAAGTGAGCCAAAGTGAGAAACCTCAGAAGGGGGTAGGCGCTGTTCTATCGTATGTGTACCATGCATGGGCTGTCGACATTTTTACTGTATTTGCTGTTCGGGGCTGGCACCCGAGAGGATTGGGCTTGGAGGGAATACACAAAGTATTATTGTACTATTGGCGTTGTGTAGGGTATGGCCCAAACAATTGATGAATGATCGGTTGGTTAACCATACGGAGGGTTGATCGGTTGGTTGGCGAATGTGCGACCACGGATGGTTGTTCGGTTTGATTCGTGGTGAAATGTATTTACAGGCGGTCTATTCATACTTGGTCACTAATGGCAGGTGTTTCATCATGACACGCATCTAGTGGGTTAATCTTTGTCCTCGTATGCTGCGTGTTGGAGGGGAGTTTATGTCTTGGTACGCTCAGACCAGCTTGACGTATGAAGTTCTACTCCCGCCGCTAGGTTTGCTGCTGTTGGCGCTACCACGACCAGGGTATGTCGCCGAGTATTTTTGTGTTCACCTGGTAACTGTAGGTGTATACGTACATTAGATGATGCACATCGTCGTGGGCAAACCGGTGCTCATTTTCCCCTCTCGAATGCATTGCGTGACGTCCCCGCTCTCCTTCATATTATAATACGTTTCTACGTTTACAGTATCGTTTTCAGTCGGAATGGGTGTAGCTGCCCCACCACGTAGTCGGGCATGTGCTGTTTTATTGTTTACCCCTCTCGTATTTTTTTCTGGCTGTCGACCTTCGTTTATATTGCCACGGTCAGATCTGCTCCGAGATCTGCTCTACGGGGGACTACACGCACTTCGGCACGCAATACTCCAAGGAGGTCTGTAATTTATCTCGCTCAAGGTTTACATCCGCGTGTCTTCAGTTTTTCTCGGCAGTGCGGGTTTTGTTGAGATTGTACTGTAGTGCCAGCAATGGACGGTTCAGCCACGTACGCTGGGTTTTCTTGTTTTACCTATTAAGGTAGTCTGTAAGTGTGAACAGATTCAGAACTTGATCGCGGGGATGGGGGGGGGGCAGGGTTTTTAGATGGTAACGTTTTGTCGTTTTTTTGGCGATCACGGTGGGGGAGGGCTGTGGGCACTTGGGAGCGATGCAACGTCTAGGGTAAGGTGACTATTTGAATCGACCTGTGTCTCGGGGTAGGAAAGAGATCGAACAAGGTTGTTATATCCAGGTTGCACAGCTCGAGTAAACAATACCAGCAGGCGCCTGGCAGCCAGTGGAACCAGCAAGCGTCTTGCAGTCAGGGAAGCTCCCACACCTCTTCAGTACAAACGCGACGGTTGGCTTTCATGGGCAGAACCGGGGAGACGTAGAGAAGACAAGTGAGCGCCGCGTATTTCTTGGCCCACGAAGCCAGGCTCGAAATTATTTGCACCCCCCCTGCAGGCGATGTCTATGGTCGTACGACTACGGCCATGCATGAAAATGAAGTACACCCCCCCTATAAATATATGATATATTTATAGGTTGGGTTGGCGTCGGTTGGCAACGACGCTGTAAAACACGCCACCCGCTGCGTGAGCTAGACAACCAGGATGCCGTTTTTTTGTTATTTGTTTTTGGCGGTCACCAAAGCTGGCGGTCGAGTAGATCATTTGTGCGGGGTGGAGAACCTTTGTTCCGCACGAGGGGAATGGTCGTATCACGTAGTGTTAATATGGTAAGGCGTCCGCGAGGCAGTTACACAGTAAAACCCATTGCTGTCTCCGGAAGTGGCCACACCAGAAATTAAATTAACTCATTGAAGCTGTCGTCCATATGCAAGTCCGCCTAAGAGGCGGTTCTTAGCAGGATGTAGCTCACCCTCCATGCGACTCGCCCCATACCTCACGGCGTTTCGCGCTTGGTGACAAGCAATGTCTGCCTGGTTCGTGAAAACCCAACGCGCTCCGTCCCGGCATTGTAGGGATGCGAGGGTCTATGGTCATATGACTACGGCCGTGCACAACATGAGTACACCCCCCCCCCCCTGCTCGCCCCTCCCGCGCGTATGACTGTGATTCGTGCACCTATCCACCGGCCCCTCTTCATCGTGTTTTACAAAAACAAAAAAACGAACCAAAGTGCTGGTGCAGCGTGGACCCCGACCTGGCCAAAAATGGTGAGATGCTGGTGATCGACGAGTGCGACATGTCCTGTTCGGGCTCCCCGGATGGGGAGAACTGCGGTGGCCGTGACAAGATGACTGTGTACCAGTACGAGTACCGGGGCTGCTACCGCGACGCGATCCCTCGGGCCATGGATGCGGAGGGAAACCACCGGCCCGGAGCCATGACCAACGAGGTAAGCGGCAAAATCAAAATACTCGGACCGTGTGTCTTCCTTGCTGCAAAATTGAGATGCTCGTGTAATGTAATTTCCGCGAAATATATCATATATAATGTTCGTAATTGCTACGCACTTATAAATTGTCGTGTGTCGTCATTGCTAGAAAGTATAACTACTTGTACACCGCACACTGTTGGTTGATTGCTGTTTGACTGCTTGTTTAGCCGTCGCTGGGTCAAGATAGACTCCAAGGGTTGTTGTGAGTGTTGCAAGAGTTAAATGCTACGCCCATCAAGGGAAAATCCTCCAGGTACACAGGTTTGACTACATCTGCTTTCAGGGTAACACAATACTTCCGTCGGAAAAGCATCGGAGGTATTATTTGCATCCCCGGAATCTGATCCCAACAGCCACGTAGCTGTATTGTTGATGTGATATTGCTGATGTGATATTGCTGATGTGATATTGCTGATGTGATGTTGCTGATGCTATGTTGATGATGTGATGTTGATGATGTGGAATAGTTGATTTGATGTCAATGGTTGATGTGATGTCAATGGTCGATGTGATATTATTGTTGTCGACGGCAATACTACTGTCGAATATGTCGCATCAGCAGCAGCGGTAGTAAAACCGAGGCACGGTCATGGTGGGTATACGCCGTACCCCCATGAACTCCCCTCCCCACCCTGCCCCGCCGCCTCCCTTGTTTGCGCGGGTGTGCTTCAACGTGTGTGTTTGTGCTCTCCGTGCTACAGGTGTGCAGGGCCTACTGTCGCGACCGAGGACATGCCTTCGCAGGCACTCAGTACGCCAGCGAGGTGAGTAATCCAAGGCCTGCTTCTAGAGGCCTCCCTTACGTACCCACGGCAAAACCGTGCCGCTCTGCATTCGACTGCGTGCGGCACAAACTGGCAACTGCATACGTACCTTCAAACCTGTTTTCTCCAGCACCTGCAAGGTTAAATCGTTGCTCTTTCGTACAAATATGGTGGACCAGGTCTGTTTTGGCGGGGGTTGATACCCTGGCCGGATACTGTTCACCAGTAAAACACGCACAATATGACACGAAAACGAGGCCCCAGAGGTGGATTTCAGAGCCGGGCTTCTCCAAAATATGGAAGGCGTACCGAACCGAAATTACAGCTGTAAGAATATATCGTCGAGATATGCCCATCGGCACTTTAATTGGTGTATGCACTCCCACCACCCCCGCAGAAAGCAGCTGAAACATGTAGTACGAGGGGTGTGCTACCTTGCGCGTTGTATATATCATTCGGTAGGTAACTATATCCTCAGTCTTAGATATAGCTTGAATGATGTCAAGGGCAAGTTTGCGGTCCGTGCTATTCGAGTGCTGCCGCCGTTGGCCAACGAGGGTTCGTGAGGCTTTATGTTTGAGTGTGTGGTCGTGGATTATTGATATCATGTTTCCAGTCCTACACTGCGCCCATAGCCTCTGTTTGTGAATTTGGCTGTCTGTACTCTGGGTAACATCCGGACCATTACACTCTTCGGTGCTGGTTCCTCTAACAAACCTGAGGATGCATGATATTAACTTGTTGCTTCTCCTTTGGCTTGTGCACACAGGCTTACCCCCGGCACCCCATTGTTGGCAATGTTCCGAAGCGCACAATGTATATTTCGTGACGAGCACAACCCCCGTTTACTCCGGCACGCTATTGCGTTCCATTTCCGTGTGCATGTACCTGATCTGTATTCCCTGAGTAGTGCTTCTGCGGCGACAGCTTCGACGCTTACGGGAAACTGGACGAGTCCGGGTGCAGCTCACCTTGCCAGGGCGACTCCGCCGATACCTGTGGCGGCAGGTGGGCTCTCAGCGTCTACATCACTGCGTCGGGGGTCTAGGTCGAATTGTCTTAAGGGGGGGGGGGGTCCCATCAGCGCCTACTCCACCGTGGTAGTGGACTGACAGCCAGCAATCCCCCCTCTCCCAAAAGCCTCCCCATGCTGCTGTAATGTTGTTGTAGCGTGCGACATTGCCGCCGGCACGTGCATCCAGCACTTTCACCTCCTGCACAGGGCGCCCTATGCGCGGTACATCGCTGTCGGCACCACGACCGGGAGGCCCGGGGTGGCGTGCTGCCGCTCACGGACGACAGATGGGGCCTGCAAGGGACGGGCCTTGCCCCCTTGCTGCCGTTCACGTCTAAGAGTGTGTGTGTGAGAGCAAGAACGAGAGAGACAGGGAGAGAGCTGGCAGATATGGTTGTGTATTACATATGTAGCAATAATAGGTAGTAACAGGAGGCGAACCACGGGAGCATTAGCGTATGACCATTAACGAATGAACACCATGACGCAAAAATAAACCGAACGTGTCATTGAGGCGGGCGAAGCGTGCAAACAAAACATGCGCAGGGGACAGAGACCGCAGATATGCGAAGCTCGCTTGTTCGAGAGCGTTTCAAATATATACACTGTTCCAAGAAGCTCGTGCTGGTGAAAGAGCGGGGTTCGGGTATAAGCACAACATGTTGTGTGCCCGCACTAAGCAAGCCAACCGCGGACTGCCGCGCTGGTTTTCTGGGTTCACATATAGGCGTTGTTCATGGGTAAAGCCCGCGACATTGGAGGGGGTCTTGTGAGTTTGGTCAATGTTGTTGAGGTATTGGTTGGCATATCGGCGGGGTTTGTTGTTGGTAGGAAACATTGTGAATTTTAATCCCTCGGTGTGCCTGTGTACCCCAATCATCAGGTGGCACCTTCGCGGCGTGTCTGGCAAGGACGTTGTTGCGAAGCGGTCGAAATATATCGCATAATTGTTTGTTTAATGGATATGTTAGGGGTCCTAGTTTCGGGCCCGGGGTTGGGCAACGGCTTTGATTGGAAGAATGAAGTCGTTGTGGGTATTTTCGTATTAGTTAACCGCCAAACATACGGTATGTGGTCGCAGGACTGTCTCCACATTCTTTGGAGTGGAAGAATCCCCTAAAACAGTATAATACAGTCATAGCGGGTACCACATCAAACCCGAGGCACACCGCATAACTTAAACAAGAAACACACGATAGCCCCACTGGTAAGGGGGGGGTGCGGTTTCCACGTGAGCTATTCCCTAGCCACGAGTAACTATTGGCAGAGTTTAAGGCCCAGTTCTTGTTGTTTCCGGGCAGGGGGGTTGGCTATTGGAAGAGTACGGTATGGATAAAAAACCAAGGCCACTCGTATGATTGGGATTGCTGTCGTCGTAAACCAGGGAAACAGTTAAGGAATAGCTGACTGGAAGGCGAGTTGAGCGCAGCAGTTTTCCCGCCGCAGGTTCACGTGTTCTCATTAAGGAAAAAGAGGCGCGACGGCGCTGCCGGGTACGGACGTTACGGGACAGATTGGGTGAAGAAAATAAAGTTGCGGATTGTCAGACACACACGGTATTCACCAGTCGCGCACGTGCTACAGTACATGGACGACGCAAGGCTGTTTGCCGTTGTGATATCGGAACTCGGAAACTACAGCGGTATCTAAACGAGAGTGCGAAAGGAACAAGCGATGTGAAGGGATGAAGTCGGCAGTAGAAATCTCGAAGACTGTCCATAAGTACAGGGATGGATACGAGGCATGGTGAGCGGATATCCGAGTGGTTGCTGGCAGATTGGTGGTGTGTGGAAAGCGGTCAGGCTTGTTCTCTGCAACATACCGGAATCGTGCATTTTCGTTTGGTAAGACTTGTATTATATCGTTTCTCTACCCCCACACGTTTCCCAACGGTTATAATTCTACATGTATGACGTTGAGATCGGGACTTTAGGTTGTGCTTTTAATTGGGATGGAGCCTTTGGGTGGAGGGTGGGATTGGGATTGGGATACTGCAGAGCCAGAAAGATATCAACAGCGTGCGCAACACCCCCCGTCGCATGCTCCCCTCGCTGCGCTTCCTGTTGACTCTAGGTAACTCCTATTTGTGATGTTTTTCGTACATGCACTAGTGTTTGTGTTTAACGAAATTGTTAAATGCATCAAAATCTGGCCACACTTTTTAACTTGCTTCGGAAGCAATGCTTGGCTTCATGAGCCGCCTTAGGGTTAGTCTGCGGCAGCGATAGGGATATCGTCCGGACGCATCGGCAACGGACGATGGTTTGTGGATGTTTGTGTTGTCCAACGGCTCAAACGTAGACAAACGAGAGAGTCTTTCAATCGTCTCATTGGCCTTTCGTCATTCATACAGACGAACGGCATAGGAGGGTGTGCCACAGTGGGGGGGGGCGGGGGTGCACCTCATTTTCATGCATGGCCGTAGTCGTATGACCATAGACCCTCGCATCCCTAAAATTCCGCGACGGAGCATGTCGGGTTTTCCTCGACCAGGCAAACATTGCTAGCACCAAGTGCGAAACGCCGTGAGGTGTTGGGCGAGTCGCATGAAGGGTGAGCTGCATTCTACTAAGAACCGCTTGTGAAGAGGACTTGCATATGGATGACAGCTTCAATGAGTCAATTTTATATCTGGTGTGGCCACTTCCTGAGACAGCAGTGTGAGCACTATGTAACTGCCTCATGGCTGCCCTACGTATACACACTACGTGATACGATCATCCCCCTTGTGCGGAGCAAATGTTCTCCACCCCGCACAAATGATCTACCTCAAACGCCAGCCTTAGTGACCGCCGAAAACAAAAATATGGTACCCTGATTGTCTAGCTCACGCAGTGAGACCCGTGCTGTACAGCGTCGTCGCCAACCGACGTCAATCCAATTTACAAAAATATATATATTGGTATTTATTGAGGAGGGGGGGGGGGGTATGATGTTATAATGTTCAACTCCAAGGTTATGACACACGGTCGAGTGACTCTGTATCACGTCCAAACTTGAACTAAAACGCAATGCGATGGCGAAGCGTGATAGACGAGCCCGTGACAGTACATGGCGCAAAAAGCGAAACGCTTGAAACCTGAAGACTGAAAATAAGTACCTAAGGTGCGTCACTCTGAGTGGATCAAAAACAAACTACCTTGAAGCGACCCCCCTCTACATACATGAATACATACACTCAGCTAGTCACATAGTCGTGCCACTCTCTATTGTTGATAATGTCCAGTGTCTATTGGTGAAACTATTCTCGGAATCGTATGTTATTATTTGTTTAAGAGCCTGTCGAATGAAATCAGACTTGAGGGGCGTGACGTGACATTTTGAATTCCCCAACCCAGTCAGAACTGGAAAACAAATCCCGTACTAATTCCAAGTAGTTTGTCCCAAATATGTGGAACCTGTTCTCAAGGGGTTAAAAGGCTCCGTATGGTCGACGCCCGTACCGCCACGAATTGATACAGCCCGCTTACACCCAGACGATTGAATAACTTCAAGTCCGACAGTCTCGGGCGCCCTGGCATATTGATGCAAGCACCCGTCAGGGAACACGTACCTGAACAACCCGAACCCATGCTCGAATCGTGACTCGAAACAACATTTCTGAGTTCATGCAGAAGGTATGTAAATTTTAACATATTAAAATATACCCGAGCCCTGGCGTTAGAATGGGTTGCGGCTGCGTTGTGGTAGGTACGGCCGGATTGAGGCGACCGCCTTAGTGTGCTATGGAAACCCCTCCCTTGGACAGGGGCGCACGCAGTGAGAGGCTTCTTTTACATTGCTGTCTCGAACCGACGCCAGCCCAGCCTATATGCATACATATATATGCAATATATACGGGGGGTGTTCAAAATACCCACACCTCGTACCGGAGTCAGCTGGTGTTGACGTCTTTAAGCGTGTTTGCCGTAAATGTATTCACCTTGCTTGCTTGTAAGGCACGGCTGAGGGGTTTAGCTTACGCCTTCTGCCTGTAGCGTGGATTGACGCCACTACGTCCACGGGTCGACGGCATCGCCTTGGCTGGCTCTATGCTCGGCTGTCTCCGTCGCGTTTGCGTATGGTGGTTGTGTGAACAGTGGTCATATGGGGGGCGGGGTTGTACTGTGGTTATGCCAAAATGCCGTAGCCCTCATTGGCGTTATATATTGTGGATGTTGTGGCGGGATTTATAATGTGTATGCGAAAGCATGTGGTGGACGTTGGGTACCCAAGGTAGCCGTATTCGACGGGTTGTCTCCGGCTATCGGATAAACTGCAACTATGTGCTGGTGCGAGACGTATGACGTACGCCTGGTCGTGTGGCAGTCTCCCTTTACAACTACGGCCGTGCACGACATAAGTACACCCCTCGTTCTCTCTCTCTATCTCTCTCTCTCTCTGTGTCTGTCTCTCTCTCTCTCTGTCTTTCTGTCTGTCTCTTTCTCTCTCAGTCTCTCTCTCTGCATGTCTCTCTCGATGGGGCATGCGCGTGTGCGCGTTTGCGTTATGTCGTATTTAGCAGCTTTCACGCCGGTCGATACCTCGCGCGGATCCTCGCCGCCGGGAAAAACTACTACAAACCACTGCTTCCCTCACCGCTACCCCCCTGTCCTCTTGCTGCTGCTCAAGCCCCCCCCCCCACCAATGATGTCCGTCCGACCATCACAGCGGTCTGATGTCTATACAATAATCACCCCCCCCCCCCCCCCACCAGATCCGCTACTATTATCATCACGAACTCGGTCACCCCTCTCTCCTTGTATACGCCCCTGTCCAACGCGTCCGGCTACTGCACGCGTGGCTGTACCATGCTCGGGGAAGAGAGTGGTGCGTATAAACGAAACGCACAACTGCCAGAAACACGGCAGATCAGTCAACACCTTGTCGTCAGAGACCCCACCATACAAACCACATACCAGGTAGGAGTGAGTCTTACCTTGATTGTCACGCTCCGCCCTCACAGGTGTACGGGCAGTATTTTTGGTTCAAAACCCGGGTCGTACCAATATCACCCTTGACTGCACCACGAAGGGTCAGCCAAATACATCGACAAGGCATACGGTAACTCAAACTATAATGCCTCGTCACATAATGGAAACCCCCAACCTCCTTAGACCTGTATGGAACCGCCAGCTAGTACCGACCACAGCCTGCACGGATATCATCTTCCCTTCACAACTACTACTACTACTACTGGTCCGATCGTCATATATTTCACTACCCACCCCCGTGTTTACTTCAAAGCACATATATGTACGTACGAGGCGTTTGAAATACACTTACGTCATATCGAACTCCGGCCCTGCCCTACCCGAAGCATGGGGGGCGGCAACTACCGGCACCCATGCGGAGCCCTTGTATATACACATTGTGTTCCTCAGACATATGTGCGCATCACAGCGGCCCTGCAGCCCCCGCCCTATACAGCACAGCGCCCTTCCTCGTTGAACGCAGCATCAAACTGAACTACACCGGCTGCGCTGGCCTACCTGTGTTCGTTTTCCAGCCGGGCACAGGGCACCCAGAGTAGACCCTATCTGGCTCGATGTAATATGGACACCACGCTCGATTCCACTATTAACTACCCTTCCTGTTGCTTTCCCTATCCTTATTATAAACGAAGGGTTACGTTTCCATTGTTGTGGTCGTCATTGTCGTCGATGACGTCATTTGGATCAATGGCAATCATGAGGATGTACTATACCCGGCGGCACACTAGCTGCTTCCGACCACCGGCCGAGCCCCCGCGGTCACACGCTCGCACCACGCCCGCCCCACACATCAGCCCCCGGTATCTCCCTCCAAATGTTCGCCGTTGGTGGGTGGTTGGGTGGGTGGGTGGCTCAGTGGGCACGTTGTTGAGTGCTCTCGTGCCTGTAGGTGGTGGCCCTGCTATTTGTATTGGTACTGCTGTTTCGTCATCTATACCGGCCTAGCTCTGGTACAGGTCGGCGTGTCACTACAGTAGTTGTGCTTTATTTCCTCATACCTTTACTCCCACGGCATTATCTGGAGCACCGTATTTTCCTTGGGCGGCCGTGGGCATCCTCCCACTGGCTTTCATATTGTTTCCCAGTGTCGCCATCTGTCCTTTATACATCCTACAACCACTCAGATGCCGTGTTGAGCCAACCGAGATTATTCCCGTCGCTGAAATGTAGTTTATCCCAGCCAACTACTTCACCCGAGTGCGTTACTTCATACAATGGAGGCCAAACGAAGGCAAACGTGCCATCCCTAGGCGGAAAACACGTACCAGGTAGTAGGCGTTAACGTTAATGTCATCACCAACCCCGTGATACGTTTCCGCCGTGATACAGATTCCACCCAACTTCACGGCGGTCCAATCGAATTGCTCGCCGTGTACTCCCTTTAGCAAGTTGTTGCGCGGTCCGTTTTACTGTGCAAACCGTCACCAGCCGTTGATCCCTACATACGGGTACGTGGTTCACAGGGCATTCCGATCTTCGTTGGAGGAAACCACAACGCTATGAAGCGGCAAACTGCAGGTTAGAAGGAAGCTTTGTACCAACTCTCGCCCACCGGTGCTGTGGGGCCCGTCACAGGGGTCGAGCGACTTACAGGGAGAAACATATCATCGTCGGTTGTTTTCGACGCACGCCATGTCTTGGTCAGCAGCACTGATTGAACCACAACCGCCGCGATCATCGCCACGTTCGCGGTGATGAGCACCCCGCCAAACACTGAGAGAAGGCTAGACTTGTCGTTGGACTCGTTCGCTTTCAGAAGGAGGGCAACGTACATGCTCGCCAGGACTACGCCGTTGCCCCACCGGTACAGGCTCATGTCCACACTCTTCTCAAAGGGAGACATTGACTCGGACAGAAACACGAAGGCAACCGCGAGCGAAAGCACAACCGCGATCTGATTCACGCTGTTCGGAACGAGGAACACTGAAGCCATTGTAAGGACTAGCCGGCGGGAGTACTCCACTACTTCGTAGTAGTACCGTGAGGGCTTGTACGTGCCCCAAATACCGGCGAACGGCTGCAGGTGAACCTCCGTTTGCCTGTCGGATTTCTTCAAGTATGTGCGGTTTCGAACAAGCCACCAACCGAAAAAGGCCGGAATTCCAATGGGGTATACGATAATCATCAGGCCGGCGTATATGGTGTACGCTCTGTGCCGCTTGGTTGAGCACGTGAGGCTATAGTCAGCCTGAAGGTACACGTTTCCGTCGTCCAGCGGATCACAGAGAAAGGTCTGAAATATCTTGTAGGATACTGACGAGTACACGAAGAACAAGAAGAAGAGGGTTGCGGACAGAAGCCTGCTCCGCGCCGCGACCATGTTGCGGTTGAGGCTGCTGTACGCGCCGGCCAGAACCGCCACCACGACGGCAGGCACGATTGTGGCGAGCAGAAGACGCTCGTAAAAGTTGGGCGAAAACAAACATGAGTACGACACTATCATTCCGATGTCAACGTTGGCGAAGCTGAGGTAGGAGAGGAGCCTGTCGTACTCCTCTGGATATACATCGCCGGCAATTGCAGAAAACTGACACAGCGGGAAGCGGACACGGCAGAGGGGAAGGGGAGGGGGGTATGACCGTCTGCTGGGGGGTCTGCAGTAAGGAGGCGTGCTACGATAGTACGATTCGGAGTGGCATGGTTTGGCGAAGTTACTTTCAACGTCAGGACACCGCCCCTCCGCTGAAGAATTGTGCAATGCCACAATACTACGTAGATCTTACTTGCGTGTTTACACATTTTGAGATGAACTATACGTAGGTCATGGCCTTACTCATCGGTTTCCACCTCCATTGTTTTGAAGGTCAGGGGCCGGGTGAGGTTTATAACTCCCCACGTAAGGAAAGCCAGACGGTATTATTTAGGTGCACCTCAACCGTACCATGCATCTGCTCGTGCAATTTAGTCTCGGCAAGCAAGTGGGGACGACATGCAAAGGGATTCCTTGTTTCAGCCTCGAACCCCAGAAAAACCAAGCTACCGTGGTAGTGCATGTTCCGTGCGCGCGTAGTGGCTGAACGTTTAGCAAGTATTAACAGCCAAACCAAAGTGGGGAGGCTTACAGTACGCAACGTTATGTCGCGTGGCAGAGGCACGGGATTATGCAACCTTCATCGCGTGCGTTAGATACCGTAGGACAAACGCCGCTCGAGGTCCAACCCGTTTGGAAATAATCTACTGTCTCCTTAGATATACACTCTATTGGGTGTTGTCTTGGTTCATAAACTGAACGACTGCGCGCTACATGCAGTCAATACGTGCCTTGCGTTCACGAAGAGTCGCCTTGTCTACCACACTCCTGCATTTAGCCCGTGCAGCAGCTAACATGGACGACTGTTTGGGAACAAACAACTGTCTTGGATTCGTAACGCCAATAGTGTGTTTTCGCCTACTAGTGCAGCTGGTCAATTTTCCGTCAGTACCAATATGTGGTTCTACGCGACCATGTTGAAAAAATACCAATATCCGGACCGGTATTACGTGCTGGATGCTGTACTACAGTAGTACTTAAAATTATGAGACTTTGGACGGTTCCCTGCGTGGCTTTGGATGTTTACGGAAGAAGTTACCCGCACCAGCAGCGCCTTCCTCCACTTTCTTAAAGACCTCAAACTTAAGGCGTAACCTGGTGTTTAGCAAACACCACCCTAAGGTGAAATATGATCACCAAGCCAACCCGCGCACTGTCAGTCGCTATGTCCACGTGTCCCGTGTCAGCCTGTTGTGAATACATACCGCAGTCAGCGCGCGTGGTTTCTCGCTAATTAACCGTGTTGCTTGTCTTATAACTATTGGAATTCTGCTGTAAAACGGAAAGAAACTGATGCTCGGAGGAGCCAGTCAGGAAAAAGCTCCAATTTCAATTTAACGAATTCAAACAGTTGGATTATCCCAGGTACCATTCTCGGGAGTGGCCCGAGAGGCGACCTTGCTGAAGAATGGTGAACCCAAGGCCGCCAATGATGGCAAGCCGTTGCCCTTTCGAGAAACGTATCCTCGGCACATTTGGTATCAAGGCAAGGAGCACCCCACGGGACCCTCCACAAAACACTGGTCAGCACAACCGTATCTCTTCAACCTATTGAGCCCCAGCGTCGTCGCGATGAAACATGTACGCAGGATGTAGCGGTTACAGCACATATATGTAACAGTAGCACCCGATTCTGCGTTCTGCCTGCTTCGGAGCGATACCAACCTACCAACCTACGTACGATTATCACCGCTGTATTTGTTACTACTACAGTAAGTAACGTAAACCGATTATTCAGCCGAAACGTCCGAACTATGTAGAGAAAGACAACGATTAATACCCAAGAAGAATATCGACCCCTGCAAGATCGAGGTCTGGACCACGGGGGCGGCTGTATGTGTTCCGTAGGCTGCAAGCCCTTTCAACTGCCGTGACTATCCGCGTAAACGTAACTGCACCAACACAGAAACATCGATTTGTGGCAAGAGCCTCTTCTCACCTGATAAACGATCTGCCACACCACGACCACGGTCTTGATGGCAGTTAGAGGGAGCACCTTCATCAATGAACCCTGAAATATGCTGCATTTCCGCAAGACAAAGCCTCGGCGTACGTCCATACCCTCGCTTGTGTCGTGCTTGGACACACGTCTTAGATCCTTCACGATCAAGGCTGTCACTAGCACGATCACCACAAACGCGGTGGCCATAAGTCCCAGTGCCGATTGTCTGGTCGCCGCCGAACATTCCCCACAGCCGTAGCCGATCCTAGCGGAGAAATTCTCCGCACAGACGGCACAGTCTGCACCAGAAGGGAGGGGAACGGGAAGCATATGCGTCAGACAGCACGGTCACGGGCTGCCGCACGCACGGAAGAAGCAGGGCGTCTTGGAGAACAAGCCGAGCTTCAGACACCCTGCTGGTACCCATAGAAGGCGAACGCGCTGCAGTATGTTTATACTCCTAATAACGAAACATGGGTCGTAAAACGTCGCTGAAGAGTGTTGCATCGGGAGACTACAGCACAAACCATACCTACTTCGTACACCTGCGTCGACTTCATATTTACAAAGTAGTTATGAAGGTTTCAGATAGTAGAACAACAACGCTGCCCGTCGCATATTCTTGTTTGTACACGTGTGCATATGGTGGGCGCGGCCGTGCTATCAGTAGGACATGCCAACGCTGACTGGGGGCCTAGTTAGCCACATCTGCTAATAGTCGCACTGATGTGAGTTCTCAGCTATTGAGTTCACAGCGGGCCGTGTGATGTGTTACATATATACTGTAGTCGGTTTGCAACATAATGACATCGTATATATAGAGGGCCTACGGCAGTTGGGGAAAGTGTTTAAAAAGTCCAGGGAGGCATCGAGTGTACTACCCCGACATGTATGGCACACGTAACGACAAGACGCGACCCTCACTTCTTGCGAGGAGACACCGCACACACCCTCTACTCATCGGGTAGCTTTCTGCGTCAAGATATATGGCGGCGGTACCTGGTATGGGGCTCTTCACTTTGTTCCAGCATTAAATTACGTGAAATTGACGCGTCCACTTAGTTTTTAGAGGCTTACGGGCATGCATCCAATTTTATAATCGATTCAAAAACGGCAAAATTAGCGGTACTGCTGTATATTACGCTCTGTTCCCTCCTTTGGCGAGTTTGGCCATGGAATGATAGGGGGTAGCAGGTTTGGCCACTATTTAAATAGCATGTTTTCTGAATGGCCGGGTTACTCAAATGCGCAATGCCACCTCAGAGGGGTGATGGCTTACTTGCTGGGCCCCTCGAGTGAGGGGAGCTCAAACCTACCCCACCCGAAACATGCCTTCGAAATATATGTTTTTAGGCACCCCGGTCAGGCATTCCTACTATTGTTATGCGCTACTGCTGTATAGTCCTCAAACAAATACACTGCGTACATTAGTAAACGTATCCTAATAATCGGTAGTCAAAGGTCCCCGTAATCAGCAGTTTCTCGCGTAAGGAGCTCAACGGACCAGAAATAAAACGGTCAAAACCAATTGCAGCCCCTACATACAGCGGGATGAGTAGAGAAATGGTTGATCGTCATCATATCGTTGTCGTCTTATTTTCGTTCGGAAAGTGTGTGCGTGTATATGATTCGAATACTACCTACGATAGGACGAGGTTACACGCCCGTGTGTTGCTTTCAAACAAACCAGATATTGGGAGACCCACTTCTAATAGCGTATAGAACTCCTGCACCACTGTACAATCATGTGATTGTCATGTCCTTAGGCAAATAGGGATATGTATATCCCCCCTACCGTTTCACCCCCTGGTATTAGCGACAACCCTACCGCACAAAAGCCGGGGGTGTTTACAGCTGGTGGCGGAGACAGTGTAATTCCCAATAAAGACAACGGCATAGATAGCCTGCCACACAAGCGTATTCTCGGAGCCATCTACAGCAACAGTTTGAGGCCCATTTGTCACAATGCAGATACCTCCACCGGTGCGCTATACAAGCAACTGTTATTTGAGCCGCAGACTACTGACACGGGTGTTGAGAACGATTGCATACCGATGCAACAGTAGCCTTCGTGATGTACTTATTCTGGCAATAGAAGACTCTGCTTTTGAGTCCCGCACAACGGGTCACGTGACCTACAGTACCCCTACGCAAGCAAGTGCTTCTGGTTCCTCGTCGAATGTTTTAGACGGTTTGTGCCCCGTTCTGCTGCGGTACCTCCACTAACACGGCTCGTCCATCTTTGCCATGCGGTGATGGGTCTACTTTCGTTCGTGTTCGCTGTGCTCGGCAACTCTCGAGAGATGCTGTGGACCCCAGGCGAGGTCGGCACATCCTAGCCGTGCCGACTTATTCGTCCGCGACATGAACTGTTTTAGTATTTTTTATATATATTTTCTGTCATATCTGCCGCTGAAAATCTATCAAACAACACGATGGACGAACATAGGGTGCTCTGTGCACACCAGTTCCAAAATGTCCGTTTAGTCCGTTCACAGCCGCGAAAATGATTAGATTATTCTTTAACTCCATGTGATGTGCCCGTAAAACATAAGTGAAGTGGCGAAGACGCTACGCCAGTTGTCACAATGCACTTCACGCTCGTGCCCTTACATACGTGTTGGTGGTGTACCGCACTCACATGCGCCCTTATAGCCAGCAGCGCAGTACTTATCGGGGTCATCGCCTCCCACACAGGATTCCTGTCTGTAACACTCAACGATCGACGTACTCGCGTTGGAGGTGCGGTAGTATCCTTCCTTAAGGGTTAAACTAGACACGGTAGTACCGCTCGACTGCCAAGTGGTGCCGATAGGTAGCTCTTGGCAGGAGGGTGCCATGCTCTCGTTGTCAACTTCCACGCCGTCTGGGAGATGGTTTTCGATGGTCGAGCATCTCCGACACACCGTCTCGTAGCGGGAGACGTTCTGCGGGTGTGGAACAAAAAGCAAAGCATCCATGCACGAGCAAGCACGCGGGTGTGCACGAGAAATACTGTTGACTTTTTACGCAGGCCTGGCTTGAGAAACGGACCGACATCATGCCGGAGCCCCCGTATTACTTGCAGGCGGGGGGGATAAACAGGGATCCGTCGTGTGCGCACCAACAGATACCTATGGCCTCACTGCAATCAAGCGCAACGGGTGGGTGCGGAACATTTTTTCGCGATATTACTGCAGGCATCAGTCAGGGCAACTCCCCAGGGCTGTCTTCTTCTGTGTTGCTGCTATTTCGTTGAAATGCCGTCGAAGCTCAACGGTTGTCTCACTCACCGCGCCAGAAGCGTAATTGGCGTACTGGCCGAGCGGGCAGTGATACGCGTTATCCTTGAAGGTGACATTGCCGAATCGCACCAGCGACAACACAGAGGCGGCGTTAACCGCCATGCCCTCTTGCCCGGCCTGGTTCGCCAAGAAGGATGTGCTGTTCAGTTCAAGAGAACCAGCGAGGAGATAGATTGCCCCTCCCGAAGTACCTGGCCAGTATACAGTATATACCGATAGGACGAACATTAAAGACGCGAACGGTGACTCACATTCCCCGGGAAAAACAACCATATTTGTTTGTGTGAAGCGCATCTTAAGGGTCCGTATTAAATAAAGAAGGTGGCTTTTCGTGGAATTTCGAAAACGTTTGTTTCGTTCGATTTGATTTGCACCTGACTGGTCGAAAAATGGATCATCGAATCTATCAGGCATCTTCGAGTGAAATTGATTAACACGGAAATAAACAAGCCGTCGTTTGGGACTTAGTTCGATGTTCGTGCCATTCAACTCAGGGAGTTTATCCTCTCCGACGTGACATGTTTCATAAAACCAAAGCAAGACACACCCAAGCTGAAGCCGTGTCGTCGACTGCTTCAGAGGAGAGATTTATCATTACCGAGAGGCATGGCCACCGGAGCAGTCGCAGCACGAGGTCCGACGGCCCCTAGCACAGGGTTGACCGCCTGCGGCGCCTAACAAAACCGCAAGGCCGCCGCAAACCCAATTTTCCGTCCCGTTTTGCCTCCCAAACAACACGAGCACCGACCAGGCCACGACGTCGCTCAGAAGAACGATCGCTGTATCCTCGTCGCGGCTGCCCGCTTGCGGCTTCGGCGCTGTGTCACCCAAGACATCCCAAGCGCGACAGCCTTCAAGCCGGTGCCGGCAGACAGAGTCTTCGGCTGGCCGCGGCGCCCCCGGGAGGACGCGGGCCATAGGTTGCCTCGCTGGTTGCCCACGGGTGTTCGTCGACCCTTGCTGTTCGAATTCTCAACACAATACACCATTCCTCGATGGGATCCAAACTCATATTTGTCACCAAATTACATTCAACTTGACCCATTTTTATCCAATTTCGTTTTTTTTTTGTCGTCGTTTACACGGGCCCTAAGGAGCATGGGATGTGTAATCTTGGTGGACTGCAGTAGAATTGACGCTATACCCGGGGGGGGGGGGGGGTACTCATGTCGTGCACGGCCGTAGTCATATGACCATAGACCCTCGCATCCCTACAATGCCGGGACGGATCACGTTGGGTTTTCACCAACCAGGCAGACATTGCTTGCACCAAGCGCGAAGCGCCGTGAGGTATTGGGCGAGTCGCATGGAGGGTGAGCTGCATCCTGCTAAGAACCGCCTCTGAGGCGGACTTGCATATGGACGACAGCTTCAATGAGTTAATTTAATTTCTGGTGTGGCCACTTCCGGAGACAGCAATGGGTTTTACTATGTAACTGCCTCGCGGATGCCTTACCATACCGGGGGGTTACAGGCAACGAAGACTGTCGTCGCGTTTTGATCCGAGACCAAAATTAACAATCGGCATGTTGGAGAACTGATTGTGTTTCCCAAGAGGTTGAGGTCCAGTCCATGACCTGTCATCAAAACAAACCCGAACCCAAACGGGGTACCCGGTACCATATATTTTCCAGCTTTACTGTGCCTGTCATCGCTTTTATACTTTATCCTCCGACGTTCGAACATACATGATGATAAACTCGCTGCACTTCCATAGACAGCTGGGCCGTCTGCTGGTGTAACTCAAGTGTCAAACACAGCGGTACTGCCATGACATATATATATGACTATGCGTTATGTTATTCTACCCTAACGTTTCCCACTGTTAATAGAGCGTTGGGTGCCGTGGAGATTGCCACTCGAAGAAAACACTCTCCAGGTATTGTGGGAATAGCACGAACACACCCACCACCAAATCTCATCTCCAGTATAGGCCGCCTGCCCCCCAGGATTCGGTCTTGACACAGTGTCACAGTATTACAATCCCCTCTACCCGACGTGGCATTCGTTCCGCACATACTCACAAGTAGTTTCTCCTGTAGAACTATTAACGGTTTCAGGGGTTCACTTCCAACCCTCTATTACAAGTACTTCCGTATCACGCGCATGGCGGTACATCATCATCGCTGCATCAGACACATGTAGGCCCCCAGCTTACTTGCATAGTTGTCGCGGAAGACCGAATCAGTGACGAACTCGGATCCCGAGCCGCCGTACATATATATCGCGCCTCCGTCCTCAGCGGTGTTGTCGGCAAATACACATTTGTCGTATGTCCGATCGTTGTTGTCGGTGGACGTTAGCGCTATGGCACCTCCAAGCTTAGCATCGTTTGCTGTAAACGTCGCGCTGGTGATATTGGAGCTACTCGTACCTGCGAGAACGATGGAGCCTCCGTAGACCCCTGCGATGTTCCCGATAAACAGCGCATCCCCCCGGACGGTAATGTTGCCTAAGTACGAATCAACTGCACCTGTCGCCCCGCGGAAGACGGTGGGCAAGCATATGCGGAAGTAATACGGACGTTATTTACTTCATTGGAGGAAACCTTGTTACAGTACGTAGAATTGAGCATCAAAACATCGACAAAGCACACGGCTATTGTACTCGTAGTCGAGCCAGCATTTCACATTTTCTTGACCAGACGGTTTTGCCTCAAACGTTATACACAGTGTCACGTTCGGCTTTGCAGTATATTCGGAGGCATGCTGCGGCACGAGACATCTCTATGAGATAGTGCACGTGCCGTTTCTGAGGCTCCAGACGTGAATGCCTCTATGCCGGTAGTACAAGTATTAACAGTACCTCGCCAACCAACCTGCTTTTAAAACAAACACGTCAAGCTACATTAATCCCGATTATAACCTCCCTTGGGCTACGTGTGTATCGAAAAGCATTTTTTAAGCAAAACAATTGGATGCAGTGCTCCTTAGATCTGCTAACCCGTTTCGCTGTAGCGACCGACACTGAATACGTCAGCGGATATCTTAGCCTCTTTATAACTTGCATGCACGGTTTACATGTCGTTTTTACGCTAAGCTTGGGTGGGATAATGGTTTCACTGGTGTGGAAGGCTAACGGACCAATATACACACGTAACGCGTAGTCAGACGGTCGCACTGCTTTGGAAGGGTTGCATACGCGGCGCTAACGGACCACGTGTTGTCAGCCGGGGGTTCCCCCTGCGTGTTTCGTGTGTACTATGTCCTAACATGTACTGTTTAGCCTCGTATCCCCTCTAGCTGCCTTTAGGGGCACAACCCTGCAGCGTTTGTGGGAACACAATATTTGGTGAACGTTGTACCAGTTACAAAGCCGCCTGTCCCATGGTATAGTGTTTTGTTTGACGCTCGGTACTGCGCAGCGTGTGTGTCAATGTACCAGTTTATAACAAATGACATAGAAGCCAAGATAGAACGTGAAGACGCATAATATACCGACATCCCCAACCGATTTGATGCACAAAATCCTCCTAAACAAAAGTGCACGTGCATCTCATGCGTCAAACAGCGATAACCCCCCCGTTAGGTCTACTGCATTTTGTACTCCGAATACTCCGTTTAGGTATAGCGGTGCTGCAACAAGGACGGAGGCTGGTGTTTGCCGAACGCGGGGGTGGTTTCTTTGAAAGCGACGACCCCTCCATCGATGTTTTCGTATCATTTAATAACATCGCAATGCACGGAAATGTCACCGTTGCTGTGTCGAGTGTCGTCCACATCAATTCGGAAACGTTGTGCGCATTGCGAAGGGTAGTTAAACGTTACCGTTCGGCCTCTGTACCTCCAGCCGCAGTCACGTCAATTCGGAAACGTTGTGCGGAATGTTAGGGGCAGTGACATGTTGCCACTCGGTCTCCTTACCTCCAGTCGCAGCCGAGTTTTCGATGAAAGTTGCATCACCGTCGATCGTCAGATTTCCGTAGTGCTGACGAATTGCACCTGCATGGACCGCGCCAAGGGA
Source organism: Saccharina japonica (assembly GCA_008828725.1). Classification (NCBI taxonomy): domain Eukaryota; class Phaeophyceae; order Laminariales; family Laminariaceae; genus Saccharina; species Saccharina japonica. The sequence goes on along the minus strand of MEHQ01001995.1, from coordinate 256,787 downwards.
AGATTCATTGACATCTCAGATAGCAGTGTGTAACGCAAATAAAGCATGGACTATACGTTGAAGGCTAAAGCTGGAATAGGTCGGACGGGCCGATCGTTATACCCCCGGCACGACGGCCGCACCCAAACGGCTCAAGCGGGCAAGGCACAACAAGATATCAACGTCATGCCACCTAGGCAGTAAGCGGACGCCCCCAGCGAGGTGAGCTCGAGCCCAAAACCAAACCTTGTAGCGTGTGATAGCGGCTTCTACGCATGATACGCCTGATACCAAATAGTTTATATACCTGACGGGAATGCTTCCGTATAAATGGTCAACAACAGGGTTTTGCGACATCCGTCCACAATCTGCTTATTATGGAAAACTGAATATAAGCCGTTCTTTCGATAGGCCGTAGGCCGTACGTAGTAAGTTGGACTAGTGGGGCTTCGCGTGCGCGCCGCCCTGAGGGGTTTCTGCTCCGGATTTCGCCATCGGTAGGGGGGTTGAGGTGCACACAGGAGGAAGACCGGCCGTGTTGCCCCGTGCCAGCCACGCTTGGAGTGGCGCGGGCGCGGGCGTCGAGGCGCCCGATGCGCCGGATGTACTTGCCGGTTCCGTTCTCACCTCCCGCAACAGCAGCGGAATTACGAACAAACGTCGTGTTTCCTTCGATGTTCACCTCCGATTCCATGGAAAATATTGCCCCTGCATAAATAAACATGAGAGGCAAAGTAGAAGGGTGCTCAGATCGCAGCAATGCTCAATCATCGTGGCTCAAGCACCGCACTACTCCTAACCCTTGAAGGGTATTTACGAAGGGACGATATATATGATTTCAAGATGCTTTCGGACTCTGTGGTAACACGCAGACAATGTCACGAATACGGAGAACCCTAATACAAGGCAGATTTAGTTATGCACGGAAAATTGGTATAGACAGCTAACAAACTGTTTTTCTTGACTGCAGCCGTCCTGTGTTGCATTATATGCACAACACTATTATTGTACTATTCTATTACTATTATAGTACTATTATAGTACTCGACATGTTTTCCGTAGCATTTACCGCACATATATTGTAGCAGGGATCATACCGTTTATATTCGGGTGCGATATCAACTGCGAAACGTCCCTTCTTAGTGTTTACCCAACGCGGACATATATCAAGGTCATCAAGAAATATTGAACTTGTTGCCGCAAGACTGTTAGCTTAGAGTTTCGCGTAGACATGCCTGGCACATCGCAGTATGCCACCATTGTGTAACCTACATCGAAACACCTTGTCACTCCACTCGTGGAATAATGTGTAAGGTTCAGTGAGTACCGCGCCAGACCCCTGTACAATTCAAGCCTACAAAAACACGTGTGTCTTCGCTGGAGATTTTGGAATAGTTTCAACATATTTCGGCAAGAGGTACTACCCCTCGACTACCTGTCCAGCTTTGTGATGCTTGGCCGAATGTGAAACTCCTATATACCACGCTGACGAAAAGCGAACGAAAACGAACTGTACGGTAGAACCAAGCTCAACCGTTCGGCAGATTCATATGCATGTGCTGCAACTATGCCAAATAACAGGGGGGGGGGGTCATTGTAAGTGTGTCGCTTTGGCTGCAATGAACGAACACAGTGAAAAAGCTTTCGGCAAACGCAGCTGGGTCACGATTGGCTGGTTTGACGCCTCATACATACATGTGTGCTCTTCACATGAGACCATCCTTTCTACCCGTTCTACCCGTCGACATCCAGCACACTCAGTGTCTGTGCCAATTATTTATCCTAGAGAGATACCAGTTCTGTTATATACGTACATATGTCTACTGTTCGTTCTATGCTATATATATGGAGTTCCTCGTATACGATGGCATGTTGTGGAGTAGGGCGAAGTCGGGGAATAATTGTGTCTGTGCGTCAAGTACGATTGTAGTGAATATACTGTTTTAAGTCTGTCGGTGGTTTCTTTGCGTTTCCCGGAACGCGCCTGGTCTCACTTCCTTTTTCAACAACGGCAACAACGGTGGCGGCGACAGAACCAACAGCGTCGGCAGCAGGAAAACGCACGAGGCTGGGGCCGGTGACCACATCTGGGCTGGTAGTCCGGTAGTATATACCCTAAGGTAGTAGCTTTAAGTGGACAGCGTATTACACACTAACACACAGAAACATTGGCGAATGTGCCCACACTACAACGGCAGGCAAGCCCTACACACCTACCTGGTACATCACTCCAACTGTTACACGTTCGCTTACTCTGACCCCCTTAAGCTATTCAAAGGAACTCCAACAACCAGCCAAAACGCAGTTACAGACGGTACCACGGTAGATGTGATTGGGTAAGGCCAGAATCGCATGCGTCAAGAACCCTCAATATACAAACTATCTCAAACGGTGTCCCTCGGTAGGCGGAGCGTTTCCACCAGCCGTGGAGGCGGTCCCATCAGGGCGGGGGGTTCGACGACGGGCGGATGAAAGGCTATTGCCACAATGTTGCCAACCGGTGGATGCCCACGCCGTCCTGCAGAGATATAGCTTGAACTTCCGCACACGTGCTCTAGTATCCCCTGCTAACCCGTGATTTAATGTGATTGAGTTTGTTTTACATTCAAACCCTCAGTGTCGCTAACGTGTCCGAAACCCTAACGTGTTTTACATTCGAACCCCTTCGCCAAATACCTCAAAGGCATGTGGCTCAATCTCGGTGTGAATATTTTGGCGTTGATGTGGAGAAACTGTACACTTCGCGACGTTGCTTTGTAGTCACAACAGTTTCAGTTTAAGATCGATTTCAAGCTAAATATATTTATAAACGTACGCTATATATAGCTCATTTTGATCGTACGCAGTCAATTCTCCAAATATCAGACGTGACATGGAGTAGCCGGGACCGGCTCGTGCAGAAATTAAGAATCAAAAGGAATGGTCATTTCCTGCGAAAAGGCCTTCTGGACGTTTTTGTTAGGTCGGGGCAGCTTTCACTGCTAGCCCCAAGTCCAGGTTCCAACCCAAACCATCTGGCTAAACCAACATCTTTAACTGTGCATGGGGTTTAGTGCGACACTAGATATGTGCCACTCGAGTAAATGTTGCATGCGGCATTCGTATCCAACTCAAACCGAGCCGTTAAACTGGAACTAGCCCGTAGCCACGTTTCCTCACTGGTTGCGGATATTTGCATTGGAGGGGACGACTTGAACTTGAGAATGGCCCTGGGCTACTGTACCATCAATGTTGAAGAGATTCGGGTTCGAGAGCGAGTCAACAGCAACTTACCGTTCAGTTGAAACACCCGAAACACTCAAATAAACTTGATCTAAACTCCTACGTAAGACCTACGAGCGAGTATCTTGTCACTGGGAATTGTGCTGGGAACCCCGATTGATACATATTTCTCTGTCACGGAATGAAAATACCTTCAGTATCAATGCAAAACCAGTCCAAGTATATTCGTGGTGTCTGCAAATTGTTTACGCTAAGGCTGGGACAAGGGCCAGTGACGCCACCTGACAGTGCATCGTTAGGAAAACAATATGTAGCAGGTCATCGTTAGTCAAATATTCTCACCTCCGTGATCAGCCCCTGGGTTACCCACAAAAGCAGTGGACCCGGAAATGTGAACGTGCGATTTGTCACCCGCATACATCGCACCTGCCGGAATAATTGAGTGAAGGAAACGTTTCTCAGATATAAACAAATAAATACTTACGTATTAGATCCCCAGTGCGTCTTAGCGTATTTGCCCTAGTCCTTCTGGACGGCGAGCATAGGCACCGTTCGTAGGGTATTTGCAGCCGTATGCTTCTTCGTGGGGAACACAACTTCCAACACACATGAAGAGATTGTTTCAGTTACGCCAGTAACCGACTCCTACGGCCCAGTGTACAGCCGAACTATTCTACCCTACATACTGAACAATACCGGGTATGGTATTAGTATGTGTCATACTCTACTTCCGACTGAACCGCATCCATCGATCAGTTCGCAGGGAGTTCCGTGTGTTTGAGTTACTCTTCGTCTGATGTATCGGTTGTTTAGTCCCGCGGACACCTCATCGAACATAGTTAGGTTATCACCGAGGGGTGCCCTCCTCGGAGTAAACGTCTTGTCCTCAAGTGTATTCCAAAACATGGCGCGGTAGTCAGTGAACCCCCACGGAGTCGCGAAATGGTCACAATCACGAATGCAGCATACTCTACATATTCACTTCGTTAGCCTTTACGATCGAGATGGCTGTTTTGGAACAGCGATATTCAACCCAGGCTGGCATTGTCAATACGTAATGTACTTGCCTCAGATACATGTTAGAAACAATTACGAGGCTGGCATTGTCAGTACGTAGCGTATTTGCCTCAGCTAAATATTAGGAAAAATGACGAGCCAAGTACCCCGAATCAGAAGCTTACGCTCTGTCGTATTGCTCATTTTCACGACTTCACCGCAGCTGCAAATGCAAGGCCTACGGAGTGTGATACGTTGCCTGTCTAGAGTTTAGAGAGAAACTTCCGTGCCGTTTGGAAGGTTCAACGCCGGAACAACCCTAACAACTAGTGAGTGCCGATGTAATATATTGCCATCTTTGAAATCATCATGGCCGGGTGGTTATATATTCAAATCCTTCTATAGTCGGGGGGTATATTGTCGTCGTACGTTCCGCTGACCGAACACCCTTTTCCGACCGATGCTGTACAAAAGTGTACACATTTCTCACCTCCGATCAGCGCCGAGTTTTTCGAAAAGTGTGTGATGCCGTCGATGTAGGCGGTAGCGTTTGACTCACGCGTTCCACCTGTGGGTAGTTGCAGGGGCGTAGGGGATGATTAGGGAGCGATAATCTTCTTTCGCTTCGAAGGAGGACATGCGACCACCTCGAAGGGAAAACGTTCGCTAGGTTCGATAGTCCGTCTTTAATGGTGCCGGTATGGTGGTGATGAGAGGGGGAAATAACTCGTTGATCTCACAAATAAGTTGCCTCGTCATCATGAAATTATGACGCGAGGCACTGTATCGAGGCGGCAGCGCCAACTTGATATGAACTCCGGTCGGCCGATTGCAGGACTCCAGTAGGGGCTTACCCTCGGGATAACCTTTCTAGTTTTGATGCATTACTTGGTGGAGTCAACTATTGTCGATGTCCGCTTAGTTTAGTATCAAGCACACGTCAAATGTAAAACCACGTTGTACCTGGTGCGTACCAAATGGTAGTGAGTTAGTGAGTTAGTGAGCGCAAGTACCCGTAAAGGTGGTGTCCCTGTGTGCCTTCATTGAGCTAGCCCTCGCTCGAGTTTTGGTTCGCTGGCCATATTTGCGAACACGTTCTACGTATTTGAGACGTATTCGCGTAAGACACGCCTTAGCAAAATACCGAGCGGGAAGCACCTGGCGCCCAGAGGCCACGCACACTGTCCGTACATGCTCCTATTCTACCTGGCGGGTCCATCAAATATATTCTAGACGCTTGCTGCGTTCGACAACCGCTGAGTCAGTAGTCTGCAGGCGTGTTCGCAACATCATCGCTTTGTTAAGCTTTCCGTTCACATTTTCACCTCGAAATGAAGGGAGCTCGCTGTAAGTCAAGTAGGCGGTTCCTTCTATTTTCGCCTCCGTGCTATAAAAGGCGATCGCACCTGGGGAAATATAAGGGAGCGTTATCATTGGGGTCGGGTGGCACGCGCAAAAGGCCGGGTTTAAGCTGCGTAAGGCCCTACGGTACGTGGTGGCATCTCATTAGCCTGCAGTGTGGAACAAACCTAGCAAGTGCCCAACATTGCCAAAGGGGCTACAGTCTATAGGTACGACAAAGGACGAGGGCGTACCACCAGGCGACCACTGCGGCGCGGTCAGCTGACCACGCACTCTTCAACCAGCGCCCGCCCAACCAGCTCGCCCCTGCCCTGCCCACGTGTGATGCGAGCCAGCTTTCGGAGCCCGCCACGTACCAGGAGGCGATGCACTCGCCATACCATGCCAGCTGGTCCCATGCAATGGATAAGGAGATGTTGGACTCGAGGAGGCTGGGACTTTCGAGGACGCTTAGCAGCAAAAGGGAGGGAACGTGGTGTCGGCCAAGTGGGTATTCACGTGGAAGGCCGATGAGAACGGTAAGGTAGTGAAGGCGAAAGCGCGACTAGTAGCGAGAGGTTTTAGCCAGCGCCCGGGAGTTGAATTCAATGAGACTTTTGCCCCCACCCCAGCCGCGTCATGTGTCCGTTTGATGGCTGCGATAGCCTGCGAATTGCAGTTGGATGTATGTCATTTCGATGTACAACAGGCTTTTGTCCAGGCCGAACTGGAGGAAGTAGTCTTGATGCGCATGCCACAGGGGTGCGGGGCTCTGACCGGGAAAGTAGTACGCTTGAATCGCAGCCTATACGGCTTGAAACAGGCGTCACGAACTTGGCACAGACACGTGGTTAACCTGGCACCTTCGTGGTCGGTTTTGGTAAGCCCGCCCCGAAGCTTGACGAAGTAAGAGAAGGAGGTTACTTTAGATGGGGAAAACAGTTCATGTCGTGGTCCATATCCAACACCTGCGATGAGGCCCTAAAAATGACTTCCGACCCTATCAGTTTCCAAGGCCCGAATAAGAGGAGTAGGGAGGAGTTGGAGTGTCAGTTTGGGCCAACCAAAGTCGCAGCAGCTCATAGGGCCTTTGAGGGCATAGCCGCTGCGATCACAAACTCATCGCTTACGCACAAAATATATGATATCGGCAGCCCCAGCCTCGCGATGGCTGAGGTCAGAAGACATTACGTACCGAGCGACGACCTCGACAAGCAGGCGTATCAGAGAGGGTACATTAACGCGAGGATGGCAGATGGGGAAAACCCCGCTCTATATTTTGAGAGGATGAGCATCATCCGTGAGAAACTGTGCGAAGTAGGGGTTCCGAAGTCGGACCAGGAAGCGAACCTACATCTCTTGCAATGCCTCACATCCGACTACGAGGTCGACAAAAAGATTCTACAGTACGCCCCTCACCTCACAGTAACCATGATAGAGGACCGGGTACGCAGTACGTACAGAGAACTACAAGCGAGCAGGAGCAAGGTAGATGGGGGATCACAGGTTTTGGTCGCGAGTGGCAGTAGTAGTGGACCAGCCAGGCAGGGAAACTTCCCCACCCCCGGCAACTTCACGGGCGGCGCAGGTGGGTGGCCGAAAGGTGGCGCGATTGGTGGCGCCGTTGGACTCTGGCCTCAGCAGCAACAGCAGCAGCAGCAGCAGCCCCACCAACAACGGCCACCGCAGCAGCAGCAGCAACAGCAGCAGCAGCAGCAGCCGCCGCCGCCGCAACAGTACCAGCAGCCTCACCAGCAGCGCCCACCGCAGCCACAACAACACATTCCTGGCCAACAGTGGTCTGGTCAGGGCTGGGGAGGTGGACGTTCGGGTGACAGGAACGGCAAGCCGAAGAAGAACCGGCAACAGCAGAATCCTCACGCCAGCGGCAACGGCGGGAACCAGTCCCGCCCTCGGTGCTATAGGTGCGAGCAAGTAGGCCACTTCGTAGCAAACTGCCGCGCAATCGTGACGCTCGCGGAAGACAACGCCTACCCACCCCACCCGCAATCAAGGCACGTCGCTACAATACCGCACCCATACTCGCCAGCCCAAAGCCCATACTCCCCAACCGGAGGTATCACAGACAACAGCAGCAGTACCAGCAGCAGCAGCAGCGAGCAGCAGCAGCAACAGCAGTACCAACAGCAGCAGCAGCGAGCAACAACTCGTGCAACAGCAGCTAACAACTCCAGCAGCAGCAGCGGGAGCAGCAGCCGCAACAGCATACCAACAGCAGCAGCAGCACAACTCGTGCAACAGCAGCAACAACTCCGGACAACTGCAGAGGAGCAACGCAGACACCTGGCAGCAGCAACAGCAGCACACAGTACAGCAGCAAATACGCACCCGTCGCAGCAATACCCGACTTCTGAGGAACCGTCACATCTGCAGCAGCAACAACTCGTGCAACAGCAGCAACAACTCCAGCAGCAGCAGCAGGAGCAGCAGCAGCAACAGCAGTACCAACAGCAGCAGCAGCAGCAACAACTCGTGCAACAGCAGCAACAACTCCAGCAGCAGCAGCAGGAGCAGCAGCAGCAACAGCAGTACCAACAGCAGCAGCAGCAGCAACAACTCGTGCAACAGCAGCAACAACTCCAGCAGCAGCAGCAGGAGCAGCAGCAGCAACAGCAGTACCAACAGCAGCAGCAGCAACAACTCGTGCAACAGCAGCAACAACTCCAGCAGCAGCAGCAACAACTCCAGCAGCAGGAGCAGCAGCAACAGCACCAGTCACAGCCGCAACGATGATGCCGCCGCCATCTCTGCCGGGGACCGAAAATCCCCGGGTCAACGAGGGCCTGCCCGGACAACGTAGCTCTGCCGCCGGTGATGACGCCGTAGCGCCACGCCACCGATGGTGCCAGCCGCCGCCGGGGGTGTATCACCGTCACCTCCACCGGGGACCGAGAATCCCCAAGTCGAGGACGACGAGGGCCCCCTGGAAAACGAGCTTCTTCAACCGGGAAAGACGCGTGCAGAGGACGAGGGCGTACCACCAGGCGACCACTGCGGCGCGGTCAGCTGACCACGCACTCTTCAACCAGCGCCCGCCCAACAAGCTCGCCCCTGCCCTGCCCACGTGTGATGCGAGCCAGCTTTCGGAGCCCGCCACGTACCAGGAGGCGATGCACTCGCCACACCATGCCAGCTGGTCCCATGCAATGGATAAGGAGATGTTTGGACTCGAGGAGGCTGGGACTTTCGGGGACGCTTAGCAGCAAAAGGGAGGGAACGTGGTGTCGGCCAAGTGGGTATTCACGTGGAAGGCAGATGAGAACGGTAAGGTAGTGAAGGCGAAAGCGCGACTAGTAGCGAGAGGTTTTAGCCAGCGCCCGGGAGTTGATTTCAATGAGACTTTTGCCCCCACCCCGCCGCGTCACGTGTCCGTTTGATGGCTGCGATAGCCTGTGAATTGCAGTTGGATTTATGTCATTTCGATGTACAACAGGCTTTTGTCCAGGCCGAACTGGAGGAGTAGTCTTGATGCGCATGCCACAGGGTGCGGGGCTCTGACCGGAATGTAGTACGCTTGAATCGCAGCCTATTCGGTTTGAACAGGCGTCACGAACTTGGCACAGACACCTGGTCATCCGTCTGAAGAGTCTTGGATTTGAACAGTGCCTCGCCGACTCATTTTCGTTTTTCGTAACTCGAAGCGCGGGTCTGTTTCCATCATTGCTGTGGTGCACGTTGACGACATTTTTTGCGGTAGGCCGTAAGGAGAGTGTGTATCAATTCTGCGAAGACTTGAACCGCCTGGTCTCCATCAATAACCTTGGCGAGTTACGATGGTATGCCGGTTGCCACTATTCCCGAGACAAGGTCGCGGGTTTATTGACGATTTCGCAGAAGGCTTTCGCGGAAAAGATGAGTCAAGCAATTTGGCGTGACCCTGATAAGAACACCCCACTTTCGTCCTGATGTTTTTCTTGAGGATTTTGAAGAGGAAGAGCCCACCGGTGATTGGCCATACCGTGAACTGGTAGGTAGTTTACTATGGCTTTCTAACCAGACGAGACCCGATATCTCTAATGCCGTGAGGGTGGTTGCGAGAGTATATCATGCATCCAAACTCAAGCACTGGCTGGCCGCAGGGGGATTTTGGAGTATCTGAAGCTGACCATGTAGCTACGGCATTACTTTCCAGAGGGCAGTGGTTTAGAGTTGATGGTCTACGCAGACGCAGCATATGCCCCCAAGGCCACTAGGAGGCGGTCTGTATACAGGTGGAGCCGTAATATGCGGGGGTGCGGCATCCAATGGATTTCCAGGACGCAAAAGAGCGCCACACTCTCCACGAGTGAAGCGAGAATACGTTGCGATGGCAGAGGCTTTAAGGACGCCTCTTCCTGCGGTCCGTATGGCGGTTTCTTTTGCCTGATTTTGGAGACCCGTGTATCCAGGTCTTTTGAGGACAACAAGGGCGCGATCCAGATAGGCCGTGACCAAACTCGAACTCGAAGCACATAGATGTCCGGCACCACTTCCTGCGAGAACTTGTTGAGCAGGGAGAATTTAAGATCACGCACGTGAAGTCGGAAAACCAACACGCTGACTTTTTGACGAAATCCCTCGCTAAGAACGCTTTTCGGTTTCACAGGAACTTCATCATGAACATGGGCTGATTTTTTACTTTTGTGTTTTTTGGCGTCGTCGGCAGGACTTTTTTTTTTTTTGTCCGCCTGAGCGCTGATTTATTTTCTGAGGACTTATTTTTGACTTTTGTGTTTTTTGGCGTCGTCGGCAGGACTTATTTTCTGTTTTGTCTGCCTGAGCGCTGATTTATTTCTGAGGACTGATTTTTGACTTTTGTGTTTTTTGGCGTCGTCGGCAGGACTTATTTTTTGTTTTGCCTGCCTGAGAGCTGATTTATTTCTGGATATTGATTTTCGATTTTTGTGTTATTGAACGTCGGCAGGACTGAGTCTTTCTTTTGTTTTCCTGAGAGTTGATTTATTTCTGAGAGTTGATTCTGAGTTGATTTGTTTCTGATAATTGATTTTTCTTCTGAGAGTTGATATCCCTGAGAGTTGATTTTTCCGAGAGTTGATTATTTTCTGAGAGTTGATTTTTCTGAGAATTGATTTTTCTTCTGAGAGTTGATATTTATGAGAGTTGATTTTTCCGAGAGTTGATCATTTTTCTGGGAATTGATTTTTCTGAGAACTGTTAGAGGTTTAAGGTTCTGTTTTTGGATAATTATCCGGTGTGATATGGTTAAATACCCGCTTCTTGATCTAGCCGATGACCTCAACGAAGGGAAGGCTAGGTAGTTTTTGGTTTTTATTTGAGTATGATATTCTTGTATTTTTCGGTGATCTTGACGTATCACCATGGTATCCTGAGGTATTATGTATCATCCCATTCACCAAGCAGAGAGCAGGGAGGCTGTTCAGAATGCTCACGTACTCGGTGTAGGGATATTTATGTAACGGTATTTGGGAGTTCCACAGAGGAAATATGCGTGTTTCTCTGTGGAACAATTGATGGTTTGGGCGATTCCCATCGCCTGCTCTATGTCTCTCGTGTCTACGACGGTAATATATATACATCACGTGGAGCTTCTACTTCCTTCCCCGACCCAGAGTACCCCTCCAGGGGTCACTTGAACAGGTATGTACGAAGCATGGGTTCGTTCTGGGTCTGGGCGTTACCAACAAACAGGATCGCAACTTGATGCTTCGCTTCATGGATGGAAAACTTGTCCTTGTTCTGGGTGAATCAAATTAAAACAGTGCGAGGTTGTCGAGAAAGAGACAAAGCCTGTTGATACACAACTTCACAGTTTGTGCCTATCGTACACGGATCACAGTTTGTGCCTATATCGTATAAACTACACGCCCACAAACGAGGAACGGCAGCAGAGTGTTACGCGACCTATCGGGATTTGAACCATCCACTCAATGTACAAGCTGTTTGTTCCTCCCCATTTCTTGGATATTTTATGTCCCGACGAGTCGGTAGACGACATGGGGGTGTGTTGACACAACCTGGTACCTTTGTCGAAGAGAACCTACAATTATGGCTGCGCAAGCATGTCGACGGCACGGGAGACGTATGCAACATACAGCACTCAATACTCTTCACTTGTTCGACGAGGTGACCAGTCGGTATGTAGCGGTTGACGAGACCTACCCTAGGTTGCACCGCCAAAAATGGTTGACGTGAGACTGATTGGGCCAACCAATGCGATGGCTGTGAACATCCCCGGCCGAGGTCACGGAGCGCGAAACGTTCGTGTTCGGCAGTTCTTGGCGGTTCGCATATAAAAGACGCCCTTTCGCTTCAGAATGATAGACTCAGCCTGGCTGCATATATTTCCATCGCAATCGCCCTCCCTACCACTCGAAACAATTATGATTGGCCGGAACCTAACTATAGTAGGGAATGGGGGCTGCCGGCCAAAGCTCATACCAGTATACGGTATGGCCCTGTCCTAAGTCCACACCTCCACGTTAGTGAGGACTGTGCGCAACGTCAGCCCATCTATGAAACAAGGATGGTAAGGACCGGCCCCGGGAATGTCGCCCACTGCCGTCGTTCTTTCCGCCATCATCGGCACCCATAACACCCAGTCCAGTACCAGTATGCGTTCTTTGTCCCAGAGAAGGTACGGGCTTTTAGGTCGCAGGGTACGAACCACCGTGGTCACATAGACTATCGGACAGACTACAACGAAGAGGCGTGGCACGATGATACCGATTTGATATATTGACGTTTTGGTCTTAAGAGTATGAAGGTTTTGATTAGTGGAGGTCGTCAACCTAAAAGTTATCTCTCGTGTTTTACGCTACTTTTCAATGTATATCCCCGCGTTGCGCTTTCGTGGTTCTCAAGGCCAGGCTACGGGCGGCCCTACCGCAGGTATAGAGCTTCTCAACAATAATTAAGTGATTACACATGCCCAAACTAAAACTCAAAGGTACAATACCCCTATCATAGCATATGCATCCCAACTTTTAATCGAAAACCAATCGTGGCAAGGAAATGAACAGCCAACCTGTAGCAGCGCCGAAACGGGGACTCAGCACGTTCCTTGAATTCACATAAAAGAGTTTAATATTTCTTTACGATACTGCTATTATGGCTGCAGAAGGCATGTGTTTGCCAGTGCAAAAATAGGCCTGTTGGACGACATGCAGTGGCAGGAGCAGCTGTGTTCGTTCGCACCTCCAAACTCCGTGGCTGAGTTGTCGGCGAAAAGGTAGTCGCCGGCGATGCTGACCGTTGAATAAAAAGCAGACACTGCACCTGCGGAGACGAAGCGTAAACAGCCACACGGTAGGATCCGGTCATCACGCACAACCTTGCCAATAACTCCGTGGCACCCACTGACATGGACACTTGACACATGCTACCGCAGGGGTGCACCATGTTTCAAGAGTTTGATGTGGCTCCTTCCTTAATGAGCTCTATACAAACACTACTGTAAGTCGAAACATGACTTCTGGAGGAAACTAAAAGTGCTACTCTCGGTGAACGATCCCACACTCTAAGTATACAACGAATTCATTGCCATCACAAAATAATGGAATCCCGGCGACTTCGCGTTTAGGAGCCCGTAATTACAAAGGTGTTTCGGCCAGAATAAGGTATACCGTTTACCTCTACCGTGATCTCGTATCGTATCGAAAAGAGTGATCACACGTATGTGTCGATGCCCGTCCGGCATCCGGTGTGGTAGGCAGTGGACCATACGAACCACGCAATGTATTAAAAAAACACGAGATGAACGGAACGCACGGAGAAAGTACGGGCTCCTGCTCTAGAACAGATGCAAACATTGATATGTCACATCACGCACTGCGCCTTGAACGGTGAATATTTAATACACTGATATGGTATTGGTATGGTGTGTAGAGGCGTGCCACCATGGGGGTACGAGTTGGTTGCAGCAAGAGCCACAGCATTTTCACCTTCGGATGAAATCAAGAATGCGCCAAAGTTTTCGACGTTGAACATATCTACATGGTCGCTTTTGGACAAGGGCAGGCCATCGGTGAATACTGTTTTGGCGTGACTTGTAGTTCCAGGGGTACTAACGTTCTTCGTATTCCTTGGGGAAGCAGGAAATAAGGTCCAGGCTGGATTTCTTATGTTGAGAGAGGGTGCTTTCTACACTAACTTCAATATTACGACTCCCCACTTTCTCATTTACTCTAAATCTCAGCCTGGCTTTCTTATTAACCTGTTTCGCATTAGGTTTCGTGTACTGTATGTAATACCACCAGTACTTGGTAAGGATTACATTCCCATACTAAAATCAATATAATATGTATTAAGGCCACACGGTCAACACGGCGAGTATTTCGACAACTGAACGTCTTCACATGACCGCATCAACATGGGGAAGACGTCCATGTCACATTATGTCATTTGCGACTCTACAACGTTGTGTTAAGAAGCGCCTGCCAAAAGTACTAGAACAGAGAATTGAGCAAGTTTGGAACCTTGGGGAGAAAATTACCCTTCCGGGAAAACTAAGTTGTTCTTCATGTATACTTTTCGAGAGTTTGGAATCAAACTTTCGCATCGTTGTTCTTCATGGCGGTATGAAAAAAATGTGGCTGTTGTTCTTCTTTTGTTTTCGTGCGTCAGTTCAAGTCAAACATGCGGAATAGTCCCGAACAATCGTAAACCTGAGCCTTAATTACGGGAAACATAGTAATAAACAAAAACACAGTCGGTAGCTTTTTTTGTACTGCCGTAAAGAACAAGCATGTCAAACTTTGTGTCTCAACTCCCAATAGCCATGGCGCAACGTTCCGAAGCCGTAAACCTCCGCCTGTCGTTGGAACCAGCTCGTAGAAGTTTTCGGCCGGTGTGACTCATGGCTTTTCCTAAGTACTTAAGTGAGGAACGAGTCAAACTCCTTCGTGTTTTTTTCCCCACAATTTGTTTCTACGTACACTTTGGCTGTCGGTTTGCCCACCGGGGTAAGCGTAAGCGTACACGTTTTCTTGAAGGTTTGTCTGAGTGATGAGTGATAAGTGATGGGTGATGGGTGATGGGTGATGGGTGGTGAGTGATGAGGGGTGAGTGATGAGTGATGATCGTCGGGCATTATGCAGGTGCCCTCTCATCGTAGTGTGCGTCTCTTTCACACATGTAGTGGGTACCCCTATTCAAGACCACCCCGTGACAAGCGGACACATGTGCGTTTAACTGCAAAATCCTTTCATCTGCAGTGTGAAATACATAGCTTTTACTATACGCGTAGGTGGGACATGCCATTTTGACCGCTCTTACCTCCAGAATGCACTTATTGTGGGTTCTATTTACTCGGGGTACCCACTGTGCCAGGTATGGATGTCCTTTCAGCGGTAACAAACGGAGTTCAAAAAGGGTGAGCAAGCGTTGCCTGAAGAACCCGATGTAATTTCGCTCGACTACGATAGCCCTTTTGAATGCCGTGTGAGACAACATAAAGTATCTGGGAGCCATGAGACACTCGCAGACAACGTCCAACGCCGCGCTCACTTGCTTGTCTTCGACAAAGTGGAACCACATGCGCACGTTCTGCACCTAAAAACAGCGCCCCCGCAAACACTGTAACATGCCTGACGCTACCCTCTGTTGGCTCAAAATCAGCGCAAGAGAGAGGTAGTGCCAGGGTAGGGGTCACGGCTAAAAATTTATTTTTGCCGCTAACATATTATGAAGCTCACGTGTCTCACCCAAAAGGTGGGTTTGCATACGTTTCTTCGCGCAATCCCACCAAGATGAACATGTCTTCAATAACGCGGGTACGTTAAAAATAGTTTAATGCGTAGTAAAACTATCCCACCTAACCAGTTGCTGTAGTTGGTCCGTGGTGCCTGGATGAGTTCAACCGGTCGGAAACTATCGAGCCTAGAAGTGCAAACCCCAATCGTACCGGAGGATGAGTAGAAATAGTAAATGAAATACAACTCTACAGCAGAAATTAGTGATGTTCCCATTGACTTCCAAAGCTAGTGTTATGCACTATGACTCCCTACTAAATACCCGCCGTAAACCTCGATGGTATCGCCCGTATTGCCCCGCCTCACACCCTCAGGGTATTGTTCAAGCAGATGATGACAATGCGAATGCAGATATTCCGGCGTAGAATGACCCCCGGAAAAAAAGCGAAGTTTCGTCATATATATCAGAATACATAGGGTCCGTTCTCACCTCCGAAGGTAGGCCCTGTGTTGTCCTTAAACGAGGTGTAACCGTCGATGTTGACCGTCGAATCCCTGGCGCGCAATGCACCTGCGGTGCGGGGGCGTGACGAACAGCCATCATAGTACGGCAAGCTTAGTTCACGGCATACCAACGTACCCAAAAACAAACAAATTTGCAGCAGCTGACAAAAAATCGGGTTTCATGTTTGATTGACGGTGCTTTTGATGCCCGCGTCATTCTGTATATAAATCGCCACAAGGTATAGAGTAGACGTATAGTGCGTGCGGCAAACGGCTTGATGTCAAAACTTTCAATATGCCATTCCGAGGGAGGTTGCGTTGCCTGCAAAATGCCAACCCGATCGGCAAGTAGGTCCACTCACCACCAAATATTTTCATGGAAGCTGCAGCTTTTTTCTCGCCGATAATGCATTTGGTTTCACTTTGCAATGATATGCCGGCCCTACCGAGTGATGACATTCATTAGTTCTGCCCGCACAAAATCCCGTTTTGTGGTTACTATATAAGTATCAGCCCAATTGTCTACGTATTTCGTCCCATTCTGATGTTTATTACGATTTGAGTTACCTTAACTGAACACATCGTGAGCCAACGACCTACGTTCGTCAAGAGGACCGTCTTGCGTTCGCTACGGCGAGAAAGCCACTCAAAAACATCCACGTGTAAAAACAATATTACCTATCGGCGCTACCACAAGAACAATTCCAGTTCGGGTCCACTTGTCCGAGAACTGGTTAGAACGTATGCGACAGTACTATCTGCAGAATTTATGTCATGCCTGGTACCGGGTTTGTCTACCTTATACATCTCGCAAGAATTTGTTTAGCCCATCAATATGAATTAACATCAATCTGAATTAACAAGTAACCAACGACCCGGCCCAAATTATTGGTGTCGTTGAGGTGCGAGTGCAATACCTGCGGCAATCACCATAAGGAACTGAACACCTACCTTGCACTGCGGCAGACACATGAACCAAATATATCGGGGAAGGCTGTGGAGGAATTGTGGTAATGTACACTGCCAGCGGGCACAAACACTGCAATTAACAACTTATTTACTGCACTGTACCGCTGCGATTCCAGGAGAGGTGAGCTGTGGCTATTCGGTAGTATCGAACCATGCTACGTGACGCAGAATCCGCAAATCCATTAAATGTTCCATACTTGCGTATGGCGCCTACAGCGTTGCTTTCGATTAAGTACTTCCATACTGCCAAAATGTTTGTGGCGCGTCAACACCCCCCTCGCCCATTCTTACCTCCAAAGGAAATAGCTGAGTTGTGAGCAAAAGAAGTGTGTCCAACGATGCCGACATCGGATTGGTCGGCACTGATTGCACCTGTTGGGATGTAAAAGCAAAGCAGGCCTAGAGTAAATATATCTAGACACAGCAGTAGCGCGGTTGCAAGTGATCAACACACGTCGGCTAAGCGGAACAAAACCGTTACATACTACGTGCTCAGCAATCGAACCGTAACATTTGCTAACAAGATGCATACGCCGTGCACGCTGTATTGTTGTACCTGGTACTGTGTAGACGTGACCGATTAACAGAAGTACCAGATACCAGATACTATTTTTGTCAAAGAACAATTGCACTGCCCCCAATGTGGGCAGGTTTATGTGGCGTGCGGTCGACCCGAACGACACGCGGTGCGTTTCGTGTCTACATGTACGCAACCATTGCACTGCGACGTTGCAATAGAGTGGCGTGCTGTCCAACGCGTTTTCCCTCGGCCTGTACTTAGTCGCAGGTTCTCCCCGCCTGCACATACCGGCGCTAAAGAGGGACCACTACTGTACTTTTGTGGAATCAGTCATCACCAAACCAGGGTGCCAGACAGGCCCCTTTCCTACGTGAAACAATCTTCGCTCGGATCCTTACCTCCCATACCGTCTCCGTTGTTGTAGTGGTATGACGTGGTTCCGTCGATGCTGACGCTTGAATATAAGGCATAGATTGCACCTGCCAAGGAGGTTGGAAGCATCGCAGACGGCACGGACAGATATTTGGCTGGAACACATCCTTACGTGGTAGTGCAAGTACCACACGTTTGTTTGCAAGTATTGCAACAATAATTTGTATTGTCCACAGTACTGTAGTAGTTGTTGTTGTAGTAGTAGTAGTAGTAGTAGTAGTAGTAGTAGTAGTAGTAGTAGTAGTAGTAGTAGTAGTAGTAGTAGTAGTAGTAGTAGTAGTAGTAGTAGTAGCAAAGTAGTAGTAGTAGTAGTAGTAGTAGTAGTAGTAGTAGTAGTAGTAGTAGTAGTAGTAGTAGTAGTAGTAGTAGTAGTAGTAGTAGTAGTAGTAGTGGTAGTAGTAGTAGTAGTAGTAGTAGTAGTAGTAGTAGTAGTAGTAGTAGTAGTAGTATTAGTAGTAATAGCCTACGAGGTAGCACCATACAGCACACATGGTGTCGTCTGTAGCCACGGCTGTATTGTTCGCGTGAAGGGTTATTCTATGTGATGTCCTAGTACCTGGCGCTCTAACAAACAATACTTCGCTCGGTATTATCATTCCATTTGCCACCTTTACAATGGCCAGCTCTTGCTTCAGTTCAATCATACCCTTCACAGAGACCTTACTATCAATCATCCCTGAATCCTGGACAAATTCTTCGCGTTACGTTGTGCAATATATATATATGTACTGTACACGTGGCGCCGGTAGTATATCAAATGTTATAAGCAAGAGCAAACAAGGGGCCGAGTGGATGCCCAAGCGAGCGGGCGCCAGCGAGCGATAATGTATGCCGTCACTTCTGGTACTCCTGTGCTACCGCTGCTACGACAGTGCTGCTGCAACTGCGGCTGCTGTTGCTATTATTTGTTGTTGCTCTTCTGTAGGCAGAGACAGGTACAGTACTGTAGATTGTACCCCCTCCTTCACGAGCCCCTCTCTGCCCTCGCCACCCTCTCGCGTAGATAAACGACTCCTAGCCAAACCGGCTCACCGTCTATGGCAACACACGTGTGGTATAATGACCCGACCAAACGCGTATCCTGTATGGCGTCCGCAAACAATACGAGTATAATGCCTCAACTAGCCCCCGGGCAAGCGTGCGCGCTGTGAGCCCCCCGGCGACGACTCGTACCTAACTCGTCCAACCGAAAACGTTAGCACCTAGGGAACAACAGAGCAAAAACTATCGCTGGCTCTGGCCTAGAGCACAGTGCAAAATATCGATGGACTACTGCGAACTGGTGATTGTAGATTAGCATTGTTCGACTTCCTGAAACGTGCGTTCGTGGTCCAGGTGCAGGGCCCAGAAGGTGCTGGAAGCCATGCAGGTTTTCACAGAGATAGCGCCACCGAAATAATTGGCCGGTCCGGGGCAAAGCGTGCTCCCCTGTTGGATTGAGGTACTGCTAAGGGTCTACGCTACACGGAACTGATCCGTGGTTCCCTTCGGAAATGAGGCAGCAGCCACCTGCACACCGTTGTTTCAGCTTTCGAAGGACTAAGGGTGGTGCACCTCCGTTCTCACCTCCATGCACAGTCCCCGTGTTGCGATAGAAAGAGGTAGTTCCGTTTACACTTAAACTTGACTCGTGGGCGCGCACGGCACCTGCGGTAGTGCGAGAGGAAATACAAGATTGGTGTGAGACCAAACCCAACCAACACCGCCTCCATCGAACGTCGAGGGCGCATCAGCGTACAGAGGTGTCACGTCACAACCGCAGTATTTCGTGGGAATATACGGGTCCATGTGATGGCAAACACGAGCCAGAAGGCTTAGTGCCTGACCATCGCAACCTGGGCCCCACAAGCCGGTAAGCTCCGAGATTGAGTTTAGACGAGTTTGTTCCTGTATTGGACGCTGCAATTGAGCTGAGAGAGCACACTATGTTTCAGCGGGGGGTCGACGTGACCTGGTACAGTACGACGTTAATTGACTATTTAATAGCGCATTTTGGCTTGTGGCCTTCTCTCAGGAAAACATCTCGTTTTAGGGATACGAACCGGTACCCCCCTAGCATCAACGGACAGGTCAGCAAGGTCAGCAATGCGAGCAAGGCGAGCAGGGCGAGAGGCTTACACCCAAGAGTTGGCGGGTTTGATTAAGAACCTACTGTATTAAATGGATGAAAGCCATCTACTGTCCTTCATGGAACAATTGAGAGCACCTATCAAATAGTTAGTTGTGGACTGTAAGCCCAAACTTTTGTTGACCCTTTGTAAGCCCAGCATGTTCGGTGGAGTGGGGTCGTAAGCCTTTCGTAAGCAATCGACCCAAGGTCGATGAGTGCAACGACTCCAACCGGACAGACGTCAGACACAACAATGGATAACCTGCATCGGAGAAGCCACAGTAGGTGGCGCTGGTGATTATGTGAGCGGGTATGCTTTTGTGATAAACCAGTAACCCCCTTGGCTGCACAGTCCCCCGATGCCGAGATCTACTGCACGTCCACTAGAATTGCTAATCTCCTTATAAATCAAGTATAGGAACCAACTGATCAATGAACATTCTGAACATTGGACTTTGGTGCTTCGGAAATATGCAATATCAAGTATTCGTGACTTGCTGCATCATGCTCGCTGTACATGACCGAATTATCAAGCTCAACACCGGTATCTTACCCCAGTTCGCGGGGTTACGTGGCAACTTTGAGCTGTCTACTCGAACTCGTTTTCGAAGTGGTTGTTTATGTCCCCTGATATCTACAACCAAAGGCAAAGCAAACACACCAAACCGGCACTTGTGTCACGCTTACTGGTGTGGCTAACCATTTCCCGACTCTGGGCATGGCAGATAGTAATGTTTTTACTTTAAACGCATGGGGCGTTACTTCGACTTCCCTTATGCGGCATGCATCCAACCGCGTATGTTGTAAGCCCATTACGAGGGATGCAAACCATAAACAAAACTCCCAACTGCCGATAGCCACAAGATGATCCATTTGTCCATGGGTTCGACATGATCCCTTCGATTTACGTTATTTTGGTCTCGCGGTTAATCCAAGGTTTCGAAGATGTGGATATGTTTGATCGAGTTTAACGACGATACCGACATACAGTAGACCAAAGTTCGATTTTTAAGATGCAAGAACGAAGTACGCCGGTATGGCCTTGGTTTCTAGGCCTCGATCGCATTGCAACCCATCTGCTTTAGATGCTTCATACAGTTCCACCTGTACGGCCAAGTCGAACGTCTATACCTACTTCTCGGCATATTCCCACGGGTGCACTTGGTGCCTCCAGTTTGTTACCTCGTGTTTGTGCCTTGTTTATGTCGAGGAATGTCACCCACGTGTATCTGCTACTCGATCCACATGCTAAGAGGTCTGAAAAAATGTTTTAGAAAAGGCGTTCGTCAATCGGCCAAGCGCGTGCTATGCAAAAACAATACCCGCAAAGTCCATATCAGCCTATCTGGTTCCCATGCAGTATACGCGCATCCCTGGTGCTTGTCTGCTGTGTTCGTACTACTGTGCGCACCTGTCTGTAGGACCGACGCCCTTCGGAAACCGCAAACAATCAGTCAGGGTTCTCACCTCCGCCATGACTTGCCTTGTTGCTGTCGAAAGTTATGTTTCCGTCGATGCGGAAGGCTGAAAACGACAGAGACACTGCACCTGAAGAACCAGAGAACCGGGGGGAGGGGTACGTTTAACTATCTCGTAAGTTTTCTATCGTAGGTAGTAGACGCATGATGCGGTAGAGGTGCGCCGTGTTTTTGCCTCATACGGGTGGTGACTTATCACTTGAATAGCTCCGTACCTCACCCAAAAACTTAGGGTTAGGGTTAGAATCTGAAAGTGCTACGTACCTGATTTGAGCAATCCCCTGGTCTAACTCTGCGGTGAGAAATATCGTGGCACAAGAATGATGTTTATGACACAATTTTTCGGGGATTATTATTTAGGAGCCTGATTGTTCAGAAAATGTATTTTAACCAAATAAAGGTATACCTCTGTCGTACCACGCATC
The DNA here is from genome assembly GCA_008828725.1 of Saccharina japonica. Classification (NCBI taxonomy): domain Eukaryota; class Phaeophyceae; order Laminariales; family Laminariaceae; genus Saccharina; species Saccharina japonica. Next base: position 235,140 of record MEHQ01001995.1, on the reverse strand, counting down.
TGACATCTATCCCTGCATGCGCCTTATGTGCACGTCGCGCATGAACGACATCCACCATTGCGTGTACACGGCCTATTTGGCAGCCAGTGGGCATCTGCCAGTTAGTGAGCCCCTGTAGGTCACGTGCATTCCTGCTAGGTCACGGCACGTACAGCAGTAGTTCTTCCTATGCACGCCGTAATGGACTTGATTCTGAAACTTCAAAAGTCCCCTTCATATTATTTCGCACCTCCATAACGGCCTGAATTCTTAGCGAAAACGGTGTCCCCGCTGATGTTGACCTCTGATATGTACGTTTCGATCGCACCTGCAGGAGCAAGTCCGGAGCGTTATTATTGTATTGCCAAGGAATAGCCCGAGTCGAGTCACAGACGACCGCTGCTACACGGCGGCAGTCATATATTTGGCCAGTACGCTTGTATCTATCATGGTCTCATGATGCTGTGTGCTAAGACTGCGATTGGAGTCACTCGCACGCCTCGGAAGGCTTATTTCGGAAACCACAATGAGTACACAAGTGGTCTGACAGGCACATTTCAATACGGGCTCTCACCTGCCAAGTCGTTTCCCGCGATATTGACCTCTTCATACAAAACATAGATTGCACCTGCGGACAGGAGGAGACCATGTTCAATTACCCTGTCAGATCGCACGACCAAAACGCTTGACAACTTGCGGAGCACTAATCGTAGTGTGTATATTGTGTATGTTACACATTATGTATATTGTTTCTACAGTGTAAAATGTGTATTTTGTGCATATAGGGAATATAGTGCGTACCTGGTATAGTGCATACACTCATAGCATATATGGTGTATATTGTGTATGTGTAGCTTATCTAGCGTATACAGCAGTAGTGTATACCAGGTATATTGTATATAGTGTACATTGCGTATATAGTTCATATTGCGTATATTGTTTATATAAGTGTATACGTATAGTGTATATATATTGTATATTATTTATTGTGATGACTAATATGTACCATACCGTACCATGGCAGGGCTTCTACCCTTTTGAGCTGAACATTTTCTGACCGGTTCATCTCTTCACATGAGCAACTACCAGGCACTACAGTACTACTATTAATACTATGATAATTGTACGGATATCATTGCTTTAGGACTAGCGTCATGAATGCATTGGCCGTGTTGCGCGAGCAAGCTCCTTCGAAGCCATGCTCCGAGACGCATGGTATCTTGAGGTAGCCTGCATGCAGGTGCACCTTGTTTATTCTGCCTTATAAGGGTGCTCACTTATCACTTGAGGAGCTCCATACCTCACCTAATAGGTGATTCTGGAGGAAATTAGAAGGGGATTTAGCCAAAATCAGGTACACCTGGTCACTTTGGTGCCAAAAACAGGTACTACACTAAAACCAAGTAGAAACCACACGCTAGGACACATCTCATTGGCCAGCCTCACATCGTACCTGATTTTGGCATGAAATGGTCAGGTACACCTGGATTTGTCTACTTTGGTTAGCTTTCAACTGATTTTGGCGAATTTTGAGCCAATCAGAGGCCATACGTACACTGTCTCCTATACGCCCGGCACGAAGACATCACCACACTACGTACATACGACCCGCCACAACGACTACATAACATATCATACGCGCGCATACAGCACAATGGATATGTTGTAATATATTACGTACTGCTGTTTGCTGACACGGTACGGAAAGCGAGCAGATCAGTCTCAAATGAACTCGATGTTTTGTTCGTATGCTATCAATGTGGCTAAGACTATACACATACGTACCTGGTACAAGAATACGGAAATACACGTGTTAGGAGTGAGTGTGATCACGAAATCAATGAAAGCATACGACAGATATTAATACCCGTACTGAAAAAAACATACAACATTTTTCAAGAGTTTGGAGGACACACATTCGCTATCCTTTTGTTGTTCAGGCGCAAATTCAAAAGTATGTTTGATCATTTCTCAAAGCCCAAAAGTCCTGAAAAACACCGTTCGTGGCGCGCGTTTTTTAGTTGGTTTTAGTATATACCTGATTTTGGCTCAAATGGATCAGGTATACCTGATTTTGGCAGTTGCCCAATTACAAGTGTTACCCGATGTCCACTACGATGGCTAATTGAAAGCACGAAATGAAACATTCTGCAACACGAGGATGAAATTCCTATGTGTGGTTTTGGGCCTTAAGGAGCCCCGTCTTTCCAAAAACGGTTCAGACAAAAAGGGCAAAAAGGGCAAAAAAGGGCAAAAAGTGCTACCTCTATTGTAGCACGCGTCCCGAGTGATAGATTGAGCCCCTAACGCGAAGAACGAATACAATACTGCGTATCCCCTACCGTGCGTCCACCGACACGTCGGTCGATGTATTTTGTATATTGCGGGCACTCCTGTGCAAAACCAAAGAGGATGTACATGTTGCCCTGAGGCGTACGCCTGTCTCTGATTCTGTCTCTGATCCAAAGTAGGTTATTCCGGGGCAATTCGTGAGCAAACGCGAAGCATGCCGTGTCGCCCCCTCAAAGGTCTGTGGTACACCACGCGGTGAACGTCTGCGAACAGCGTGTCACACCTTGTGCCGCACGACAGCAACACGACACAGCACAAAAAAATAGGTGTTTCTTGTGCTCAACACCGTACTGCTCTACGTCCTATTCAATGTGTTGCTGGCCACACCAAAAGGTATGAGAATAACCTTCGCCACAGCAGCCACCTGTCCACCTGTATGTGTGCACTTACAGGCTTATTTCCCATACGCTACAGTGGCAATCCAGTTGTCACCTGCATCTTGAAGTGCGGTGTTGTTGTAAAATGAGGTGTTTCCGTCGATCTTGACTCTCGAGCCATAAGCGTGCACAGCACCTGCACGGGCGCAGGGGGCATGCCACAACAGTTAGTGTGCGTTCGCACGACACCATTGGTTGCGCCTTCACAATGTTCTGTTGGATTTAGAGCATACCTACTGTAATACCCCCCCAAGAAGTCTTCGATTCCCGACCGGGGTAGAGCTTCTACTTAGCGGGCTGTATGTCCCTGGGAGAATTACCACACGCGAGCATGAAGGCCCTGCCTGTGGCAATGGCAACCTAAAACATTTCAAAACGGACGGTACGGGTTTCGACTCCAAGCAGGCTTTCAACATTTGCTGAGAGCGCTATCGACATTGCAGCGTATGCCCTTATTAGTCACGAGGTTGTGCGGATCAACGGAAGTCGAAGACGGAATACACCTTGTCCTGTTCCCAGGACCGGGCCAAGGTTGGCACCATTGTAAAAACAGCTCGGATATCTGGAGGAAGATGAAAGCTAGTGGGCTATGTAGTGGGATGAGCGAATGTTGTAAAGCACATCCGGCCCACGTTATGTGTGGACTACAGCAATCACCAACAGAAAGGCAGCATCCACTGTGCCCTGTACTAAACGTTGTACGTACAGTAGTCCCATTCGAACAAATAGTGGTGTTGTTCTAGCTTCACTTGCAGTCACCGCCCAAACCCTAACCTTACCACGGAAGCTTAATCCTCTGGCGTGACCTGCACCTCCGGTGTCGGGGATGTTTTTGTTGCCGCCTCACATCAAGCGTTCGATGAACGCACGACCATAAATGACTCTCATACTGCTGCACGTGCGGTGCCCACTGCTCGTTGCAGCAGCAAAAGTGTGCGCCATAAATTTTCAGTTATACGAAGTATGCAATCAGAGTACATTCAGGCAATATTGTTTCGATCAATCGAAATGGAAATGCAGGCCGGTGTCGATTTCTCAGGCTCCACTATTGTGAAATTGTCTGCGCAAAAAAACATGATGGTCACCCCACCCCCCCTGAAAGAAAAGAAACGTGGTGGGTTATGAACGCTGATGCACCGTGAGCAAGACGAAAGGCGAACCTCAGCTTGTGCAGCACGCCTGTGTCGATGATATTTGATTTCGACAGCGCGATGGAGGCAGAGCCACACTGCGATCGGACCCCTCATCGGCCACAGCAGTGGGTGCTCTGCGTCTTGTTTGCGCGCAGTCAGATAATGCCCATACTGCGTTTAAGCTGGGAGTGATGAGCCGAGGTGCCGGATAACGAAGTCATCTCATTGCAGGCAGAAGGGCACCACATATATCGGGTGGGAATAGGCACACGCGGGTGGCGCATGCGGTCGGCGTGTGTGTAGACTGTCGACTAGCGACTATCGATACTTGCAGCGTGAACTTTGGACGCCAAATGTTAAAAACAAATGCGCGAGTAACGCTTGTGGCACGTAACACACTCCAGACACTCCAAATGATCGTATAGTTCAAACCAATGGTTTCAGACGTGCAAGCATAAACGGAGTGACGAAACAGGGGCGACTTTGGAAATTATGTACGTAGTAGCTCTTCCTAGAGGCGGTGGAGAACCAAATAGACGAGTTTTCAAGGTTGTAAATATTTTCTTTTTATATGAACATGTTTGATATACTGGGAAGCGCTCTAAATAGTCACCGGTGCATCCCCAGTGCTTCTTCCATAATAGGCCCCCTGGCATATTCCTAAACTACCAAATACAGATGCAAACGTATGGCGACGTTAAACCATAGAGACGAGTATGGATAGTTTAGACGGGAGAGCACGAAAACAAGATAACCACGACCGATCTACACCCCTTCCCAGGATCAGAGCGATATACTAATCAAACATGGCATAATTTCTTGACTACGTTTATACTCTGACATTGTATATCACAGTAGGCTTTCTTGGCTTCAGTTTACCCCTGCCATGTCTCGGACTCAATCAGTGAAATGGCGTTTTGTGCCGTTATTTTTCCAAGTACGCCTGGTATAGTCCCGGCATAACATATATATGGGTATGCCATGTTATGACCCACGGATCTAACACAGCGTTTATCCTACTTCAAAACTATAATAGCTGATCGGCAGTTGAACAAGTAATCTGCCGAAAGCTGGCGGATTATTAACCGATTTAACCCATCAGCTCAGATCACGGCTCAAACTTTGTAGCGTCGAGTCCCAATTGTATTTAGTGCAACGTGCAGGTTAGGATCCATCGGAAGCCACACGCGAGGGCAAACATTGGCCCGACGTGACAAATCTAGCCGTTGCGTCCAATAGGCCATATGTGGGGGCAATAACCAAACCAACGTGACCATTTGTCATGTTTTTCGCCTGGTCGAATAGACCCCTCGTCAGGTACATACGGTACATTTGCCCCTTGTCGAGTAGGTGTCATGGATGACCGTTTCATTTTTGGCAATAACCAGAGTCAAGAAAACGTTCCGTGGCGGTTCTCACCTCCACTGAACGATGCATCGTTGAAAGCGAACGAGGTGTTTCCGTCGATAACCACAGCCGACTCAGAAACACGAATGGCACCTGCGGAACATGAGGGGAATTACATGATTTCTTTTTGGAACGCACCGCAGAAATTCGTACGTAGCTCACAAATTCTCCCCCCTATCGACTACTCGCACTTACAGAGCAGTTTTCGGATCAAGATGCTCATTAACAGAGCACGAGGCCGTACGCATCAAGTTTGGTGCTTTCGTCTGCGTGTGTGGGTACCACGGGCAACATGTCTTATCCAAACGATGTAGTTTGTGCCAAACCGATCCTTGCTGTACATCAGTTTTTGCGAATAAAAACAAACGCACAGGGCATGCTACGGTATGAGATTACTGTAGGGTAGTGCACGCTTTTCCCCTAGAAACATCGTTAGCATTTTTCAGCAGAGCAGACAGTTTCTCACCTCCGTCTACAGCGAGGTTGTTGACAAACTTCGTGGTGCCGCCAATGTTGACCTCCGATCTATTCGCATATATTGCACCTGCGTGTGGGTAGGTGGGCCCGAGTGCGCCTCAAGAGTCTGCGAGGCGTTGCGCTGGTTCATACATGATATACATTGATAGTTTGCGGAAATGAATGTTTGCTGATAAAATTTTATAGCTTACTGCCAAGTTGCTCGATCATATCGTGTTCATCCCTTCATATAGACCAGACAACCGAGTGCTCGTACAGTAGCAGTAGTTCTGTACATGCTTCTTCCGAATAGAGATCGCGCCAACGAGACCATGCATGGCATAATATCCAAGCGTCGGTGCGGCCTTGGGTCGATCTACGTTACTTCCTTTGTGTTGTATACAGCATCCAGAGTGTAGGCGTAGGAGGTGACACCCTCGCGGGCCTATGCTTTCCCTACACGTGGCATCATACCCAGTAGCGATACTGCGGATCTGAACGTAAACAGTATGTTTAGCGTGAAAGCTGCATCTCGGCGTCGCCGTTAGAAAAAGTTAATGGTCATGTGGGTACACACGAGACGGCTGTAGACGGTCGTCTGTACGTTCCACATCTCAGACAGATCATATAGACCATTAGCACTCGGTGATGTAGATGTTGCAAGGAAGATCGATTCCTGATCGTTTATGATATAGCTCATGTTGCCGGGTTAGACGCGCATAATATGCACAATATGCATGATCTAGCAACATGTCTCCACGGTTTGATCTGTACTCTACAGATCCTGCACAGCACATACTATCGCAAAGTTGGGACCTAGATGAGGTACAGTGGATAGATAAATCGTGGCCCACCCAACGTGTACTGCTAGCACATATTTAGAACATGCAATGCGTGGGCCACGTAAGAAAACACGTGACGCGTTTTCTTTTTCCTTATAGGGGCAACCCTAAACAGTTATTAACCTCTCTGTCTCATTATCACCAAACTGGCAAACAAAACAAGCCAAACCAAACACGCAAGAGATTAATGACGCCATCGCCTAGGTACGGAACGAGCAATATGATGTTGCCATCCTCAACAATGTATTAATAGCACAAGGTTCAACGTCGATCACTCACGAGCACTCCGAAAGAAGAAAGCCTAGATGGAAGTAAGCCCATAGTGGCTCAGACAACGCGCATGCCCACAGCAATCTCACGCTCGACATATTTGTCATTAGCAATATTTGCGTGTTGGCGATGGTTTGGAGCATTATTGCCATAAACAAAGGGGGGATACCAAACCAGCGCGTCGTCTTGACCGCGATCAGTACGCATTCCACGTTGTTTGTTGCCGTTTAAGGGCCGTTATTAGTTAGTATTGCAGAGCATTCGTTCCAGAATGTACCTGTTTGTGATAAAAAAAAGTTCCATGATTTTGCAAATTTTGGAAATTCTTCAGCGGAAAAATACCAGAAAAGCTTACTTTCCGACCCTGTGACAGAACGCCTTCAAATGTATGCAAATAAAAACTCTCCGTTAATAACGACCCTACAGCAGTGAACAGATACACAACCACCAGAATGAGGAAACGGTTGATCTATTTGCCTCCGCATCGCGCATACAACGTCCACTCGCTTTCAAATGTTATGAACACCCCCCAGCATATAGTCTACGAGTGAAGGCACAGAAAATCAGTAAAAGTGTTGCGTATGTACTGTAGTCTACGACTGTAGGTGTGCAACATACGAAGTTGTCGCGAACTATCTTGGTCCCCAACCATCGACACGGTACCGTTCGCGATTACATAGAATGACCTGCCTGCAGAGATGCGCTTGCCAAGAGCAAGGCCGCGGTTGGGGCATGCACCCCGTTGTGACTGCTGAGGCAATATTTTGTGACCGGTACCGGCCCTCAAGTGGGCAACTACCGGTCAGTACTCTATTATATGTTGCAAATGGTAATGGGTCGACATCACTCTTGTGTATTCGTCATGTTGACCCTATTAATAGTATTGATAGTAGCATCCAGGTGAGACTTCGAACTACTGTATATCCAAAACGATGATGGAATTTAGAACACGCTTGAACAATTTGCCATTACGCGTACATAACTGAGTATCAGCTACATACCTGGCATATCGTAGGGTAAATCACAAACACCATGTTGCGAAATATGGAATATGGAAGTTAAGCGCGCCCAATGAGCGTGTTTGGCCAATCACGCAGCTTGCAGAGTACAAAAGTTGAGTTGTAACCGTTCAATCCGCTGTACTCGCAGCTGACGAATGTTTAATTTATTATTTGCAAAAAAGTTGTTTTACGCACGAGTATGATTAAAACAAACAGTTTTCTTAGAAGTCGTATTTCGGGTGACACGTAAGCAACAGAGAAAATATGACAACACCTCTACCATCATCTCCTATGAACCTCTACTGTACAGTAGCTACAGCAGCCGCAGGAGGTAGATACATGAGTTTTTCTTCGAGCTCTTCCGAATATAAGAAACAACGCGCGCAACATTACAGCAGTACGGGGATATGTATGTATATGTAGTATATCCTGTAGTATTGGTTTCAAGTCATGTGTTCTATTACCTCCGTTTCTCGAAGCGTTGTTGTTCGTGAAGACGCAGTCGATGACGTTCAGGTAGCTGTAACCAAGCACGGTCACAGCTCCCCCATCCTCCGAATAGCCCCCGTCGAGTGCCATATTGGTGATCGTGAGACTTGAACCGTCGGACACCAAGAATATACCGGAAATGTCTCCGGGATCGTTGCTTGTAGTGCTGTCGGTCGTGTTGCTTGTGCCATTTTTGGTCGTGTTGTGTGGCGCTGCCGTGACGGTGATGGGTGTGCCGGTACTGCTTGACCCGGTAATGTCGAGGCGCTTGCCAGTAGACACCTCTATCCTGGATCCAAGCTGTAGGCTGTTGTACCAAGTGACGTTGAACTCTCCTGGGCCTGAGCAATTCATCGCGTCGGATAGGCGCTGTATGTCCGCGGTTGTCCTCAAGTCCACCGACACAGGATCAGACGGGCATGGAGCGAGCTGTGCTCCTGCAATGAACGCGACTGTCGACCCAGCCACCAGTACTGCCTTGGCGAAAATACACATGCTGTCCGTAAACCGACGCACGCGTTGTATGTGCGTTGCGTGCCAGAGTCAGTATTATAATGTTCCATTCACGATTTCGCAAGATATATAAAGCATATATATTTGGGTTGCCTTCCAGCGACAGCATCGTCGGACTGTCATACACGCGTTCTTGATTGAAAGCGAGACAAAGCGAGACTCGCGTGCGTTATCGGCGGACATGAGTTTTCTTGCGAGACGTATCATGTATGAATATGTGCTTTCAGTCATCACGCAATGTGTTCACAGAGAAAATGCATTGCATTGCAGTAAGTAGAGCAGGCAGTACAGATTTTCCTTGGACGGGTGGCGATCAAAACTATTACGGTGGAGCATAGTAAATACTAGTAATACTAGTAATTAGGACCTACGGTATACCCAAAAACCTATATATTTACTCCTTTTTACGTAACATACTTGGTCCTATTTACTATGATATTTATTATGGTCCTCCGTAATAGTTGCATGCACATATATACATATATCTAACTTGAGCTACCTCGTGTAGTCGGCTGCACTATCGTGGCCTCACCTCGTTTAACTAATTTGGGGTGGGGCGCCAAAACATACGGGCAAGCGTCGAGGCGCCGAGGCAACCGAGCCGTTTTAGCTTAAACAAACCTTCGCATAACAGCGGTGTGTACCCGCTTCCATTCTACTGTAGTTTACAAGAGCGTCGGGTCTGTCTCACGGGGGGCCATAGTTATTAGAATCAAATGTTGCAAGTGAAAATAGGCAAACATAATGGTTTGTGTATGAACCGTAGGTAGTACTGCTGTAATTGTTATGCTATATATGTAAGTATCTATGGTCCCCCGCACTAGTATTCGGCTTTTTGCATTGATGATTACGAGTGCTGTACGACACCGATTTTTCTCAAACCCGATATCTACAAAAAGCGGGAGAGCTTGGGCGAACGCGTAGCGTTGTTTCGTCCGACATCCCGAGTCGGTCGCAGTCACCGCGGTTCTGTGGTTTTGGTGTGATTTGAGTGTGGCGAGACCTCGTTTTGGTTTCTGTAATTGGTTTTGGTGTGCTTTGAGTGTGGCGAGACCTCGTTTTTGTTTCTGTGTTTGGTTCCCTGGGAACGCATACCGCCTATATACGGCATTCATTATTAATAGTAAGACAGACGTCCCTTAGTATGTGTATACCTCTACCATACTATTAATAGTAAATTTAGAACCTCAAGAAAATTACCTTTCCGGGAAACTATTTTTGCACCATGATGTTTGAGAGTTTTTGGAAACAGGATTTGGCGTGGTTGTTCTTCGTGTCAATATAAATTAAGTGAAGTCTGGCCTTTGCTTGATTTTTGCTTTTTTTCGTGATTTAGATGCCTAAAACTGCCCCAAAACCGTAAAAGTAAGCCTTAAGAACGAAAACAAACAACTACAAAAGACCAGTCTACAGTTTTTTCACATTTCCATGAAGAACAAAAAGTGCCCAATTTTGTGTCTCAACTCTCCAACACCATGGCGCGAAGTTCCGAAGCCTTAAAGTCCGGCTTGTCTTTGAAGCCAGCTCACACATATTCCATATACTTAATATACCATCTGACAAAGTGCAGCTTTTATTTCAAGCAGTATACAGTATTGGTACGGTCATAATATCGTTGTTCTGTCCTAAATAAGTGACTGCATGCAGTGTACGTAAATATATTTTTTATTTTTTGGGACGATATACGAACTCTATCGCCTTCTATACAAATAGCGAAACTGGATGTATTCACCCGCGATCTTGCCGCGATACCCTATTATACTAACCCTACATACGTTTCGAGTATGCTATTACTGTATTTTGAACATACATACCAGCAATATATGAGGAGATACGGGTGAACATAATAAATCAACTCATACTCACTCGTGTATCATATACGCGCAACGACATTTTCAATAGACTACTGGCCACTGAATCTTCTCCGGCATACGAGTATGGGATATGGGCGTCATAGGGCCCGCATTGGCAACTTCAGAGATAAATAGCCCGCATTGTTTTGTATGCTTCTTTGTTCTTCCTACCCGTTGACATCCAGCGCACCCAGTATCCATGCCGGTTCTTTGTCTCAGAGATAATCAAAAGTTATTATGTGGCCACAAAAGCACGACACGGAGATACTACGTTCTAAGGCAGTACCTGGTAAGCAGAACACCTGCTGACTTGATGAAGCGGCACCGCATGACATACCGGCATACCATTGCCGAGGCCGACCTCTTAGGCGAGGGCTATATGTGTAATAGTAGGTGTTGCCCAATTTAGTATCCTCGGGAGGCCTTTTAGGTAGTATACTCCTGGCTTAGACATGTCGGTTTATCGGCTGGAACATGGTCGGGATATATTCAGAAGTTTCGGCTATACTACTACCGTACTACGGGTGTAAGGCATATACAGCAGTACCATAGTAAACAGGACCTACGATGCACTCAAACACCCATATGCTTCTTTCTCCAATTTTACTATTAATAACAAGAGTTGATCCTATTTACTATTTTCTAGGGTCCCCCGCAATACTGACGCGCGCCACGTGTGTATGAAAAAGGTACTGATTGTAGCAATATTTGACTCATCAAACTTTTTCTGGGTGACGGGCGTCCGTGCATACTACTCTAATACTACTGTAGTACTGCAATACTGCTGTAATACTGCTGTAATACTGCTGTAATACTGTAATGCTGCTGTAATGCTGTAATACTGTAATGCTGCTGTAATACTGCAATACTGTAATACTGCAATACTACTGTAACACTGTACTACTGTACTACTGTACTACTGTAATACTGTAATACTGTAATACTGCAATACTGCAATACTGTACTATTACGGAGGACCATAATAAATAGGACCAAATATTGTGCGTAAAAACAGGTAAACATGTAGGTTTTGGTGTTTACCATAGGTCCTGTTAACTATGGTCCCCATTAATACTGTACCCCAAAACAGTCGAAACTTCAGACTTAGTTGTTGTGTTGTTGCGATACACAAATCAAGTTTATAGGTAGGTAGGCCTGGGAGTTGGTGATCGGGTACGTACGTAGCACTGCTGCTGTTTCTCTCCAACATATATCTGGTTTTGAGTTACTGTTATTAATAGTCTAAATATAGAGCTCCTCAAGCCACCACCCTCAGAAGGCAAAAACACCTTCTATGGCGCACACCTTTTGACCTTAACCCCTTGAGAACTGGTCCCCCGTTACTTGGGACAAACTGCTTGAAATTAGTGTGGGATACTTTTTTCAGTTATGTATGGATGCATCTACCGCTATACTGCTCTACTACTACTACAGTACTGTAGACGCATGCTACGATAGAGGTGCACCATGTTTTTGCCTTGGAAGGGTGGTTACTTGAAGAGCTCTACACCTCACCCCAAAGTGATCATTAACTTAATAAGGGCATTAAGGGCATTAAGGGCATTAAGGGAGGGACAAAAGTAAAAGTGCTATCATATATATCATATTATGATATCCGATTGAACAATCCCATGGCCGAAGCAAACTATTAGTATTAATAGGAACCATATAGTATTGCAACAAAATAATGACGATAATGGCAATAATGGCAATAATGGCAATAATGGCAATAATGGCAATAATGGCAATAATGGCAATAATGGCAATAATGGCAATAATGGCAATAATGGCAGCAGTCTTAGGGTTTAGGGTTAAGGAGCTCGATCATTTTAGTAAACGTTTCAGCCAAAAAGTGATATCTCTATCGTACCAGGTAGCATACATCACTACTACTACAGTACTATTATTATTATTATCTTTGCCATCCGACAATGTGCAGCATGATCTTCAGCGTTGATCACTCATAAAATTCCCAAAAGCAGAAAACCACTGTATATGACTGCATTATTTGTAGTATTATGTATTGGCAGTCCTTATTGTAGTATTACTTATTGTAGTATTAGTATCCGGTACCATAGGAGGGGGGTGACGTCCTTATTTTTACTGCCGACCGCGATTACTACAGCTAGTAGAACCTTTGGGCGAGTGGGTCCGAACCTGTAGCCCCCAATTGGACTTCGGGATATTGAATTATGTTGGCGGAGAGTTAGAATAGTACAAGCAGCCCCACGCGGGTATAATATGCACATTGCAAAACACAAAAGCTTGAACGTTTTTTGGCAGACTGCCTAGAGAGGGATAAAGGTAGCCACTCGGCTCCGACCGACCGACTGAGAATGTCCGATCCACCGTGAGCATCACCCCTTTGCCGTATATATCACCAGTCCCATATGCTGGTGTGAGATTGGCGTGGACGTCTTGCTACCGCAAGTGTTAGGCGTGGGTAGGCGACGGCACGCCCGACTGAGGTTTGTTTCCCTATTTAAAGAGCGTGCCATCCTGTAATCAATCATTTTCCCTGTATTCTGTTTTGTTTTCTTTTTGCTACGTAGTAAGTGATGGGCATGAAAAATAGGAACTCATACGAGCCCAGGGTGACCTTCGTATCAACAAAACAATAAAGCTCGATGTCGTGTCCTATTTTTTGTTTTCACACTGCTGTGGCTCGAAGTGGTCAACACATTTGTTTACCCACTGCTACCCCCTCTAATTACGAATGTGTATCACAAGTACTTTATTTAGCGGTACTTCGTACTACAGTACTACCACAACAAGTACTACTAGGTATGCTGCCACAACTCGTAACGTAAGAGAGTATGCGTATTTAGCAACTTGTACCAATACATTTACGCATTCGAGAGCTTTCTCTTGGTGCGCAATGGTACGGTATACATTTAGGAAATGATTGAAACACGTGTTCAGAAATATACGGGAAAAAAGGATGAGTTGCGGCAGCCGTGCTTGCCATTCTCTGCAACATACGGGTACATACAGCAGTACTACTTCGAACAACAACAGCAACGGAGGCGTGCGTACTGCTTGTTGTACTCGTAGTGTCGTCTGGGCATTGAGGCATGTAGCGTGATCGGGACGACACGAGGCACAGCCGCTGTAGTGCACAGCGTGCGGTTCAGTAGCGGACCATCAGGCGGGAGGGTGTTTTGCGGGTTTTGTCCGCCCACCTCAATGTGGATGGGGCAACTTGCACGTCATACGGATATACCCTTGATGTTTGGACGAAATTACGGCAGACTGGCAATATCTACGGATCGTTTTTTATTCTGCCAATGCCCCTTATAGTATAACACTGTAGTTGCCCGCTGCCCGAGGATTTTGTTTTCGGTTATTTTTAAGTTTGTTCATCCCATTTATTGTTTTCGCCCTTCTTTTCTCTGTCCCTCTTTAGCCTCTTTAGCCTCTTTAGCCTCTTTAGCCTCTTTAGCCTCTTTAGTCGTAACTCAGATCCTAACATGGTCACTAAGTAGGCTCTTCTTCCCCCTCCACAATACGGTTCTTGCCTTGCATTTTCATCGCGAGAAGACGTCAGCACTTTCTTCCCTCGTCGACATGCGTCGGATTCTGTATGCGAGTATGGCTTGGAAATTGTCTCGACCTGAACACTTCTTATTTTCTTCGGTATTTCTCGCCACCACGGGCGGGGCTCGGCAGATGTGGCCAGTCAGAAAACCGAACAAAAACAACAACACTGCCAACAACAGCATAGCTAACAGTAGCAACGACTACTACTGCTGTATGACTAGGACAACGACAGCACTTACAAAAACAAACAATGTATCACTCTGAGCCGTAATATAAGCAACATTTATATATGAATAGTTTATATAATTTTTGCTTATAGTTTGGGTCAGAGTGGCATACCGTTGTAGACAGCAGCCGACCTTCTTTGATGGACAACGTCGACATATTGCAGGTACGTAGGTGTTTGCAGTGGGGTCGACCCCGTATGTGGGCTTTGGGCTGCCTGCTGTGGCGCAGAGGCATGTGCTGTTGCATATGCCTACTGTATGCAGCTTATATATGTGCGTGCGAGCAAAGGCAGCGGTGTTCTTACCACGGTCTCCCTTTCACACTGCACACGAGCCCATCCCCACGAAAGTATCCACGCACGAAGCGCGCACATCGTTCTGATACCTGCACACAGCCAAAACGCTCCGCACAAACGACGAACCTCACCAGAGAGATCTGGGTATCTGGTGCCTTTCTGTAATTTGCGAGTGAGCTGAATATAATCCAGCGGCCTAAGTTAGACTAATTGTATACTCGGACAAACAGGGCGTCAGGGGAAGTCGGAGGCAAGATTTGGCAGATACCACTTAACACGGGGGCGTGCATATGGTGTATATGGTGTATATGGTGTATATGGTCCATGGGAAACCCATCCAGTACTGAGTACGAGTACAAGTACAACCACCCGGACGAGAGCCGTGCCACACTATCTGTCCTCAAATATAAGAACCGTTTTGATTAGATGATGTACGAGTACGTACGTGTGAACATGTGAACATGTGAACATCAAACGATACTATTAAGGGGGGCCATAGTAAATACTACTGTAGTAATACTACTGTAGTAATACTAGTAATACTAGTAAATAGGACCTATGGAACTCACAAAAACCTATATATTTACCTATTTTTACGAACAAAAGTTGGTCCTATTTACTATGGTCCTCCGTAATTGTCTTTCGATAGAGTTGCATATACATATCCCGGGTGTCATTATTTACTCGGGATGCGTACAAAGGCAACTCATGCCGAGGGACTCCGCGATGACTGGAAACGGTATAATAGATGGGGCTGCGAATCTCTGCGCACCGAGGTTTTACCACTTGAAAGGACAGCACCCAAGGCCGCACGGCGACCGGCCTAAGTGTGGCCTAATTTCACACTAGAAGGAACGGTGGTGTACGAGGGGCCTCCCCACCTCGACGCACTACGTACGAATACAGTACAGGACACCTAACAAGAAACACGAAATATGGTCCAGGCTGGATTTCTTATTTGAGATAGGGTACTTGCTACACTAATTTCAAGATAACGACTTATCATTTTCATATTTTTATCGAAGTCTCAGCCTGGCTTTCTTGTTAGCCTGTGTCGTACTACTATAGGTGTCCTAGTACGCACGATGATACAAGCAGGAGCATGTACTGCAGTATCGATAGTGAATCCCTTTACTTCGGGCTACCTACTGCTGCTGCCGTAGTTTCGGTTTTCGAACAGTTACCACTCACATGCCGATTGTCGGTGTTGGTGCTGATTGCCTATGATACAGTATCGTAGGTCGACACCTTTGGCGAGTGAGCGATGAGCACTGCTTGGCGGTGTGCACGCTGCCCTAGACCAAGGCGTGCACGGTATATATTGTCGTAGACACTTTCCTTCGGTATACACCGTCAAACTGGCTCTGGTGATGATAAATGGCTGTTCAATTTCTCCGGTAGACGCATTTCTTCCGCATGATGCCCCAGTCCGTTTGCCTTCGGGGGGTTGCCCACACGTGTACCGACATTCACAGGCTGGGGGGGGGGAAAGCGGGTACCAGTCCCATTAACCCCTCTCCTCACAAGCATACGAAAAACAAAAGTCGATGCGTCTCAACTCCAAGGAAAAAGCGAGATTTGGGCGGATGTGGACGGAATATCAAATTATCGTTCCATATATAGGTATGAATGAATCCAACGACTAATTTGTTGGCTGGCGATGAAAACATCAAATATCCATGATTTTTCTTAGGGTGGTTCCCGGAAATATCACATGTTACTGTACTGGAAATACCCTTGGGAGACCAGGTGGGGATAGCATGTATGTATGTGGTGTACCAGGTATGCAAGATATCACACCCGTTCCTAGGAGCACGCCCAGCAGAAATTGACGATAATTGTCGTTATATAGCTTGTGGGCCTCAGTGGACGGTGGCTACTGTAAGATCGATGGTGTTTTCCTTGGGCTTTCGGTTAACTGCTTGGTCTCTCGCAAGTGGGTAAGCGGTCAGCGTTAGCCTCGTGCTGAGGGGGGCTCAGGCTTGGATCATTTTGTTTCAGCCGCTCAGGCCCATTCGCCCGAGTGGCTGCCCGATTCCTTTGCTGTCTTTTGGTTTCGCGGTGCGTACCGTTTTTCGAATGTGTAATTTCGATTGCGCGAACGAAATGGTTCCAAGAGTCTACCTATGGGTGAGGTAGAGAGGCAGTCGCTCGAGCGGCCTAAGAGCGGTAGTGACAAAATTATTGCCAGCACCTACCGCACCAACCGCCCACCCTGTGTGCCTCGCCGTGCATTTCTCTCTATATATATGTCGTTTTCGACCTTTACACCTCCACGGTTAGCACCCTCCGCTAGTATGGCTCTGAGCACACGGACGGGGCATCGCCTCGATGGTGAAATCGACGATGGGATGTGTTTCGCCCCGCTGTGCGCCTAACAATGTAGGGCAGTTCACGCTTCTGGCCGGTGCCACCATAGATAGGGCGCGTACTCCCCTTTGTTTCCACTACTACCGCGTTCAGGCCGCTCGGGCGAGGGGGTTCTGTACCTTACTGAAAGTCATACTTGAGAAAATCATTTGTTGGCGCGGCATCACGAACCCTTTTTTTGTGCTTTTATGGCAGTGATGCATGCTACGATAGAAGAGGCAGAGGTATACCGTTTTTTGGCTGAAACTGTTTCTGGATGATCAAACATGCTCCTTAGCCCATAATGGTACATACTATTAGTACTTCATTCTTGTGTTGCACTATTGTTCATAGTATACTTAGGCCATGGTGGTAGTATTGTTAATTGGGTTAATCGGGTATTTAAAAGCATGTTTATTTTCCTCCTACAGATACAGTGACACAGTAGATCAGTTTTTGGGTGAGGTCTACAGGTCCTATACTATAATCAAGATAATTGTACTATAATCAAGTCACCACCCTCAGAAGGCAGAAAGCTGGCCTGTATGCAGGTGCACCTATATCCATCTTAACATAGCGTGCGTCTATCATGCCTATCGACAAATCAAAAGTCATACGTACGAATAGGTTTAAGTGAGGTTGCAACGCAACAGAGCAGCGACTTGGCCAAAAGTGGCTCTTTCCGTCGTTTCAAAGACTCGGCCGTCATTACTCCCGGGTGATGGGAGCATGCGACTGGCGTTTATAGCATTTTAAGATTCGCAAATGCTCCTCGAGTAGAAACAATAAAAGGTACCTTGTGCACTCGCCGTATTTCGAGGTTTTGTACTCCGGGTATACTGTCTGCACTTCGAGTATTTCGCAACTCGATACTGGGGGTGTCGCGTGTACTCGGAGTTATGTACGGACCATACTCCCCGTACTCGCAGTATTTGGGACTTTAGTACTGCTCATACTTCAAGTACTCCGAGTATTTAGGCCGCCAGTGCTGTAATACTCTCAGCACTCGGAGTACGAAAAATACTCGATACTTCGAGTATGAGCATCCATCTGTGAAAAATCCACAAAATCAACTTCCTTGGAAAAACAGGTATTCCCCTATGACCATCGATGTACCAATTGTCCGAGAAACGAGTTGACGGCCACTATACGAATAGATACTTACCCTAACCTTAATCCGAACCCTAAGCCAATAAGATCCACCAGCCATATACTGGCACGTACGTGCTGGGCTGTTCGGATGTGCACGTACTTTCGCACCATCTGGCACCCTGTTCCCATTCGGTATTTCAACCCCGCATGTGAGATTATAAGGCCATCACTGTCGTATGATATATGGAAGGTCATTGCATCAATTTTGGTTTGGAGGGGCTGTAATATTATCTTGGGCATATCACTTTACATGATATTATCTACTCTATTTGGTGGATGTTCCGTCATATATCATTGTGGTACAATACGCACCAATGTCATGGATGTTCTCCTGTGCGGTAAATATGCGTGCAACGGTGAAATGCCGTTTTCCATAATAGGTCGGTAGGCAGTGCGTGGATGTTCTCATACGTACGTATTGGAAGACTTATTTTTGGTAGCATATGGTAGCGCCAGTGTTTATTGAATAGCCGCGTAAGTGTCGATTTGTGGTACGATATGGAAATGAGACTGGGACAGGACTTGCCTACCCGAGCACTTAGATTTAACTTCCTCTTTCCCGTCGCCCTCTCCGGAGGTGGCAATAAGAATATACGCTTGCATATATCTCCCCACCGCCTCATGGTACCTCGACTGTCTACCCAGCGCTCTGCGTGAGCAAGGGGCTGCGCCGAGCACCTCTGCACCGGGTTTATCCAACACCGCAGTGGGCCCATCCCATTTGGCACCTTGCCCCTACTCACAACATTTAACAAGGTGCATAAGGTGCATAGTTATATAGTCAGCCCTCTGCAAGAGCCGGTGGAGGCCCAACTTGCACCTCGATCCCATTTGGTACCATGTACCGGTAGGCCATAGATATCTACAACAAAGCATGCTATACATATAACCGTGTTGAATGTACGTGCAAAACCGAATAGCCTGTCACGTACGTGCAAGTTCTCGCCGCCGAATCAGATCAGACCAAATCAACCATTCATTGGTTAGCGTTGTTCGTTTTGTCTGGTTACACAGCAGTGTACCTCAGCCATTGTTTACTGTACATATATGATTATGTTGTGTCGTTTCGTCACAAATCGCTCTCGGGCGTCCGCGGGTCAAATCGGCTAACCGTGGCTCCGTCTTTCCCTTTTTTGCCCTATACCTCTCTCACGTCCGCCGCCCGCTGTACATGTCATAATGAAGTTTTTGTCAAGATCCACTACTGCTGTGGTATTTCCTTTTTGCCAGCACTGAAGTTTAAGTTTCGTTTGCGTGTTGTGGAGTTTCGTCCTCCTTCGTTAGCTTCGTCGGCGGCCTGGGCCGACGGCGAAGTCCCCTTGTGCATATCATTAGCTTTGTCATTGCCTTCTGTACGGCTCGGATTCCACTTTTCATGAACTCGGATTCCATAATCCGGCATTCTCAGCCTTCGTACCTTCGTACCTATCGAAAAAATCGTAATATTATCGAGGTACGAGAGAATATGTGTTTTGCATGTACGGGAGAAGTTTAACCTATTAGATGAGTACGGTTTATCTGTACTCGAGTAGCCTGTTCGTCGCACCCACCTGGGGTAGTCTGTATCGTTGTCTCGCGAGCGAAGCACGCAGCGAAGCAGGGTAGCGATACAGGTCAAAGGTGGGGTACGGACTAGTTTGAATTGGTGTCGGTTCCTTGTTCTCGGCCTGGCGCTGGTTTGGGGCGCTGTACTTTTCCTGTTCATCCTGTTCAACTGCTGCTGGACGGCGTTGTCCTTCTCATGTTTGGCCTGCTCAACTGCTGCTGGTAGTTCGCTGTTCTTCGTTCTCTCGGTGGGGACATGGCACAAGTCTCTTCTGCCGCCAGTGGCCAGGTTGAGGACGCCGCAGCGGACCCTCTCTCGGGCCCTGGCGAGGCGCCCGGAGCCGCGGCCGCGGCGGTGGTCTCTTCGGAGGACATCGTGCGATGGACTGGCCAGGTTGAGGGCGAGTTCATTGGGGTGAAAGAAACCCTCAGTGCCGTGTCAGCGAAGGTTGATGCTTTGTCTGCCTCCCTGACCGACATGACGGACTCGGTTGCCGCCTGCTCCGCGAAATCGTCGCACCTCGAGCTGGCGATGCAGCAGTTCGCGGACAACTATGCAGCTCGGGGAGGGGGCTCGCTGCATGGCGATACTGCGCGGGAGCGTTTAATCCAGAAGTCGCAGCTGAGCGACGACTCGGCGACGTGGAAAAAGCCTGGATCACGCAAGCCCTGGTTCATTCGCGGTCGTCTCCCTCCTAACCTGGACGAGTCGCCGGCCGACTTGCAGGCCTTCGTCGGAGAAGACGTCCACGTAACTGCGGGCGTGGCAATCCAGCTACGGTCCCTCAGCGACTTCGACGTCGCTCGGTTCGGGCCTCGTGGACTCGGGGGGGGGGGATTTTGCCGGCGAACTTACGATCCCTGACCGCCTTGAGTGCCTACGGTCGGCCCTCGTCGAGATTCTGTCCGTTGGGCTTTCGCCCGACGTCGATGATGACGTACCGTGTCTGGATCGGGTTAACACCCTTGGAGCGGCTATCGCCTCGGCCGCCTCATGCCTCCGTTGGCACATCCTACGCAACATGCTCCGCCTGTCCTCCCCCACGGCTCGGGTAGTGATGGGCGACATGGTGAACCACGACCTTCGTGTATGGGTTAACGAGCTCATGCGTGCCGCGCAGCAGATGCAGCTGGCGGAAGAGCCTCCGCCTCCTGGCACGGCGTTCGTCAGTCCTCCCGTGCCGGCATTCGAGCGTACTCGTAACTTTTGCAAGGGCGGGGGCGAAATCCTGCGGATCATGGACGACACCGTTGGAACCGCTGGCCTCCGGGGCGGCGGAGATGGCAAGCGCAGGGCCATCCTTGCTCCTCGCGGGCCGTCGTCGTCCACCACCAGCACCCCCAGGAAGAAGAGCCGCCAGGTGTGCAGGATGTTTCTTTCTACTGGGAGTTGCTCGTGGGACCCGTGCAATTTAGTGCACACTTCTCCCCCGGCGGACTCTTCCTCTCCCCTCGCTAGTCGCGACGGTGGGGGCGGGAGCTCGGGGTCGCCGGGAGGAGGATCTCGTGCTCTGGCGCTACGCGGGGGGGGTTCGTCCGGGGGAAGAGGTTCCGGTTCGGGATGAAGACACGGGCCCTTCCTTCCGGTTGGGCCAACACCCGGTGGAGCTGCGGCGGTGCCGGCCGCTGGTGGGGCGGCCGTGGCGTTGCTGGCTGGGGGAGCTGCTGTGGCGCCGGCCGCTGGTGGGGCGGCCGTGGCACCGATGGACGTAGGAGCTGCGGTGGCGTCGGCCGCTGGGGGGGCAGCTGTGGCGCCGATAGCCACAGCATCGGAGCGCCAGGACTGCCGGCGCCGCGTGGAGCGGCGAAGGGGTTGCGGGGCCGCGCGTTGGAGGCCCTCGCTGGCGACGGTGGCGTGGGTCGCGAGCGTTCCCCTCTGGCTCCGGGGTCCGTCGCCTTCGGGGACAAATGTGAGGTTTGTGGGCCCGTGCGTTATTCGCCTCCGTTACCGGGTGGTGCGGTCGATGAGTGGCGTTCGGCGCGTGCGAGTGTGGCGTTGTCGGTGTCTGTGCGGGGCTCGGCGAACCTCGACCGGGTAGCCATCATAGGTGCCTCCTT
The DNA here is from genome assembly GCA_008828725.1 of Saccharina japonica. Classification (NCBI taxonomy): domain Eukaryota; class Phaeophyceae; order Laminariales; family Laminariaceae; genus Saccharina; species Saccharina japonica. Next base: position 213,301 of record MEHQ01001995.1, on the reverse strand, counting down.
TTTGCGACAGTGTAATGGCAGTACTTCTTCGCTCATCTCTGCCGTCGGTTCTGGTTGTTTCGCCCCTCATATTCATCTCGAGGTCGTCCGTCGCTGGTTCGGGGTTGTGAAGAAATTCCCTGATGTATCTACTCTGCTGCGTGTGTTGTCTCCGGGCGCCCCGGTGTGTGTCGTACGTGGCGGGGACTTGCCTGCTGAGCTTGCATATGGTAACCACCCTAGCGTGGTTTCGCACGACGCTGCTATTCACGACAAGGTTTGCTCGGATGTCACACACGGGCGTGCTTTGGTGTTCCCGTTACGATTCGCTGCCGAAATTTCGGGGCTCCGTGTGTCGCCGTTGGCCGCCATCCTCGAACCCAAACTTCGCATCATCCACGATCTTACCTTTGCGCGCACCGGCGCCCGGACAAGCGTTAACAGCGATACCGAATTCTCTTCCGCCCCCCCTTGCGAGCTCGGTCACGTCCTACGCGACGTCTTGCTGCGAGTGTTGTTTTTGAGGCAGACGCACGGTCGTAGTGCTCGTATTGTTCTGTGTCGTGTAGACGTCAAAGATGTCTTTAGACAAGTGTTGGTTGACCCGGTCGGGGCGCCGGTGTTCGGTTACGTGACCGGGGGCCACGTTGTTGTGGACTTGCGCTTGCAGTTCGGCTGGCGCAACAGCCCTGGTTTTTGGGGTTTGATGGCTTCCGCGTTGGAACATTCTCACACCCACTCTACGTTTCTCGACGCCGTGGTACCCCCGCAAGGGGCCGCGGCCGTCGCGCATGTAAAGATATCCCCGCCTCGAGGTGCTCCCGTCGCGTCGCTCCCGCGAGACTGCCGTCCCGTCTCGGGTACGGGCGGCACCACCGGGGGCTACTTCTTCGTGCGATACTACGTTGACGACGGTATTCTCGTCGAGGTGCAATGGTGGCCGGACGGTCGCCGCTGCCTGCGGGCGGTGCAGTCTTTGGCGTCCGACCATTTCCGTTTGTTGGGGGAGCGCGGTGTGTCTGATCCCCCCCTCTTGTCGACCAGCAAGATTACTGACTGGGACACGCGACTCGAGGTATTGGGCTGGATCATTGACACGGAGACGCTTACGGTGACGCTGCCGTGCCATAAGCGTCTCAAGCTGCGCTCTCTGCTCGCCGAGTGGCCCCCGTCTCGGGACTCTGCTTCGGCGAGGCAGGTGTCGCAACTCGCTGGGTTCCTCATGCACGTCTCGTTCGCCGTGCGTCCGGGGTCGTTCTTCGCGCAGCGTTTGCTGGCTTCCGCTGGTATGCATCGCTGCGGGGGAGGACTTTGCATTTCGTGTGGCCAACCCGGGGCGGCGTCTCGCCTTAGGGCCCGAGTTTCACGGGGACCTCGAGTTCTGGCGTTGGTTTGTCGATGAAGGCTTTGACGCGCGAGGGGGTATCTTGTCGGCGCCGATGTATCACCTGCTTGAGCGCCCGGCGCAACGTACTCTGTTTTCAGACGCTTCCAAAACTGCGGTCGGTGGGTTTTGTCTTGAGACTGGTGTGTTCTGGCGATACGACCTGACCGACCAGGAGAACTCCCGGTTTTGCGGTTCGAGTCTCTCCGTCGCCGGCGAAAACGACCTGTCTATCAACGTTCTTGAACTATTAGGTATGGTCGTGTCGGCGTGGGTTCTCGTGTCTTCGTGTGCAGAGCGACCATCTGCGATGGGAGACTGTGTGTTGTTGCGTGGGGACAACGAAGCCGCCGTGCAGTGGGTGCGGCGTTGTCGCGGGGGGAAGGAACCGCGGTCCGGTGCCCTGATGCGCCTCCTTGGGGCACTTGAAGTGTCCTCAGGTTGGCACTTCGACGCATTGCATGTGCGTGGTATTCATAACGTTGCCGCAGATGGTATATCACGCTGGGATCGTGCCTCTGTTCTGGATAATTTACGTACCGTTCGCCCCGACGTTTCGTGGCAGTTGCGGGACCTGGGGGACGCCGGCACGGCTCTCTGTACTTCGGTGTTGGCCTCGAGCTCATGCGACACGCCGTTGCGCCCTCGTTTGAACGCACTTATCTGGGGCATTTTGGATCGTGGGTAGAATTCCGGGTACGTTGTGGGGTGTCCGTCTTTCTTCAGCATTGCAGTGATGGTATGGTTAATGTGTGGCAACTCTTTGAGTACGTGGCGTACTCTTTCGCTACCAAGAAACTGCGGCCGTCGACCATCGAGAGTCATTTGTCGGCCATTAAGTTCTTCCATCGTATTTCGCGTGGTTTCGAGCTTGATACCACCCATCTCATTCTTGCCAGCGCCCTCAAAGGGGCTGCTCGTTCGCACGCCGATGCGGGCCATCAGGCAACTGTGCGCCGGCCCGTGTCTTGGAAGATGCTGCTGGCCGGCGAGACGTTGGCTCCGTCGTGGGGCACGGGGGGTCGCGTGCTGTGGCTTGCTCTGTGTGCGTCGTTTTGTTTCTTGACAAGCGCGTCGGAAATGTTTGCGGAGACTCGGACACGGGTTCACGAGACGTACTGTTTGAGGCGGGCTGGCGTTGCTTTCTTTCGTGGGGAAATGCAGCTTGTTTCGGCACCATGGGCGGCCGCGGATCGCGTCGAGGTTAGGTTTTGCGGCTCTAAGGGGGATCAGATGCGAAAGGGGGCCGTTGTGACGCGTGTGCGAGAGGGGGCGCCGAGGCCTGTTGGCGTCGGCGGCAATGCCGTCGACCTCATGATTGAGTTGATGTCGTGTTATCTGTTCCTCCCTCCGTCTGCCCCCCTGGTTGCGTTTGGTGCTGGTAATGGCAGATGGTCCATGTGGACTCAGCAGCAAGCTACTGCTGCGCTACGGACAGTGGTTGCGTTGGCGGGCGTGCGTGCGGAGGAGTACGCCCTGCACTCCCTACGGATTGGGGGCGCAACTCACTTGTCGGCGGGGGGGGCCACACCAGAGGTCTTGCAGCGTGAGGGCCGGTGGGCGTCCGATGCGTACAAGGCGTACGTTCGTAGCCACGGGAAGGATGCCAGTTGGGTGGCCGATGTTATGGCCCGGGAAGGGTCGAGTAAGGGTACCCAGCCGGGGCAGGGTACGGAGTGGGGACGAGTCCACTCTCCTCAGAAAACGGTTGGGAGCAAGTAGCCGTAACTCGTGGCGGCAAGTGCCGTCTTGGGAAAGGGTGATGTAAAGAGAAGTTGTGCTGATGTTCGTGCCTCGCAGGGTAGCAAAGGGGGGGGGTGAGACCGCAGGGAGGCTTCCGAAAATAGAACCAACCCCAGGTTGGAGGCTGGCGTCGAGAGTCGACGTGCCAGTTGGGGCTGGGAGTTGGCTCGAGTTTACGGATGCTAGCGGGGGGTTGCGCTTGGAGCAACCCCGGGGGTCTGCCCCTCTCTCTACCCCCCTTGCTCCGAGCGGGGGGGCGCACTAATATTATGCAACTTCGAAAGCAAAATGCAAATCGTAATATTATCGAGGTACGAGAGAATATGTGTTTTGCATGTACGGGAGAAGTTTAACCAATCAGATGAGTACGGTTTATCTGTACTCGAGTAGCCTGTTCGTCGTACCCACCTGGGGTAGTATGTATCGTCGTCTCGCGAGCGAAGCACGCAGCGAAGCAGGGTAGCGATACAGGTCAAAGGTGGGGTACGGACTAGTTTGAATTCCGCTCTTCCGATCTCCACCCGCCCGCCCGTGCATTTGAGGGAGTCAGTGGAGGGGGGTTTTTACTGGTCGCAGCAACTTTGCGTTTGTGTTGCTGTTCGTGTTACGTACTTGGTGGGCGCGGTTCACGCGCCCGGGTGTCGTAGATTGCGCATTTGCGGTGGGGGGCTAGCCGCGTCGGTTTGTCTTTATGTTGTCATGAACTCGGATTCCATAATCCGGCATTCTCAGCCTTCGTACCTTCGTACCTATCGAAAAAAGTGGTACCTTTTATTGTGATACGAAATTTCGTACATATGTGTACGTTTACATTGTATTCTGACTTCATTTTTTGTTAATAAGTGGTCCCCAAACATGTATAATATGTGTATTAGTATATGTGGCTTTCCGAAAACAAACGTATGTTCTTGCCCGTCTCTCTCGAAATAAACTAATTATACCCCAAGGGCACGCGCCAAAAAGAGAAAACGACACCACACTCCTAGGAAGGTCGGAATGAAAAACAAACCGGATCGCTGTGATCACAGGACGAAATGAGCGACGGAAAAAATATAGGGGGGTCTCTAAAACTAAGTGAAAAAAAAAATCGCTCATTTCGTCCTGTGATCACAGCGATCCGGTTTGTTTTTCATTTCGACCTTCCTAGGAGTGTGGTGTCGTGCTCTCTTTTTGGCGCGTACCCCTGTATATACCCCCCCATATCGATTATTATTACAGTATGTAACCTCGTTATAAATTATACCCCCCCCATACCTATTACTATTAGTATAGCATGTATTTATCCTCCCCCTTTTGCGAAATTAACTAACCCGCACTACGTACGTACGTACGTACGTAGCTCAAGTTGCGAATTAGTTATTTCCACCCACCCCTATCCACACATCCACATATCCACACTCTATACCTCTCCCCCTTTCGCTAAATTAGGTACGTCATTATTCCCTTTCGCCCTTCGCATATGTTTTTGATATATATTTCACGCCCCCTCCCCCCTCCCTTCTATATACATAGTGCCCTTATTTTGCCAAATTTATTTTATCGACATCAACTCAAGCCTTTTTGTTTTCTTCGTGAAAATATTAAGTTATCACGACCGTGAAACTTTGTATCCCTCTTGTGCGAAATAAACAAATTACTATCCGTCCCCGTCTCCAAACCCAACCAAATCCGTTCCCAGACCAAATATGTGACACGATACTCCGGCTCACACACGCGCGCGCTCTATTTGCTCATGGACGAGGTGTGTTGTTGATTTTGTTCATGGCTTTGTCTTTTATAGGTTGTTGCTGGGGGGCGGTTAAGACGGTTTCTCAGACGCGTTTCCCCTGTTTTCGCGAACAAGAAAAACGCCTATTATTAGTTGGTGCTCAGGCATATATATTATACGTTTACCCAGATCGGTATGTGATCCTCAACACGATCGGTGGGTTTAATTGGTGGGGGCGGATGCTGTGTCGGTTCGATCGGGGGGGTGTTGTGTCAGAGTGTGTCGGGCTGGATAGCGAATCGTGTTTCATTCAGCGTAGCTGCTATTGAATTGCGTGAAGTATTGCCTACGAGTAGCTATCGACGTTGAGCCCATCAGCAGGCATCAAACGGGTCGTTGGCATGGCACAGGAACTGCCGCTTATTTTTAAGCTGCAAAACTCATATTCATACATATGTATTACAAGCATTGTTCATCGCGTCCAGGATCACTGGATTTGCTTAACTCCGGGCCCTTGGCATCAGAAAAATGCCATTTGCGGTAAGTTTAGCCTGAAAGCTACGAGACCTTGAGCTTGGACGGCGGCCATAAACTCTCAACTCGAGCGGTCACTCCCCCAGCGTTCGGTTTTATTCATCAGTTTGTCTGTCGAGAGTTATGCTGCGAATGGCTTGAGGTTGGTTTTACATGTTGAGTATTCACCTTGTTTTATTGTCAGAGGGGTTTTCCTTCCTTGAGGTGTCTAGACAGTGTTTTTGTCCAGATTTGTGCTGCGAATGGATTGAGGTTGGGTTTACATGTTGTTGAGTATCAACGTAGTTTTATTGTCAGAGGGGTTTTTTTCCTTGGGGTGACTAGACACTGAGTGTTGGCTCTCACATCGAACGTTGTTCCCGCGTTCGGTTTTCTTCATCAGCGTCTGATATAATTAATAAAAAATAAAAACTTCAGCCTAAGCCCGGATTACGAGGTTTCGAACGTGTAGTTGGCTGCTACTGTTGTTGCGGTTTTTCTTTTTTATTTCACAAGAGATTAACCGAACATTGTTTAACGGGCCCTTGGCATCGGAAACTGCCATTCGCAGTACTCAGCCTGAAAGCTACGGGGCCGACGGCGGCCACTACGCCGCCGACGAAGCCCCCTTGTATATAGTAGCATCGAATAAATCGAATAAATGGTAAGTTCTACTCCGTAGAATCGCGACTGTAGCATCCGGCTGCACGGAGTCACTATTTTTTAGACTACTGCTAACATCTTCTACTCTTGGTCGATTGACTGACTGGAATATTGTTTTCGTTTGATTTTAGTGTTGTAGGCTAGTAGTTGAACTTGTGTAAAACATTCAAGTCGCAAGGTGGGCAGAGACATAGCAGGCTGCTATAATATAGTTTGATTCCCCATTTCTCGGTCACAAACTGATCGCTGGGGTATTCGCATCTTATTAGGCAGCGTACGTGAGCCACGGGTAGCGTATGTGCCAAGACTACACCCATATTGCCGCCGTTCATACACGAGTCTGAATATGTGGTTCAATTGTTGCCTAGGTTAGAACATTTTCCCTGCAGCACGACACATTGTTGTGGAGATCTTCGAGTTTACGGAGAATTCAACTTAGTAAAAGGTTTGCTCACGTAACTAAGTAAGTTCGATAAGGAATGATTTCATTCGATGTCGTATTATAGCATATTTGCCGATGTCACCTCCATCGAGGAGTCGTGTTCGTGATAGGTACTTCGCTACAGCAGTAGCCAGTAGCCTACCGAGTCGCTGGTCGGTAACATAGTCGTCTATAAGTCAGAGCGCAGTAGCACGATCTATCCACGTACTACGTACCACAACAGGATATACTTGATATAAGAGTGGTATTGTTTGAGACTCAAAATGCGCGTAAGAAGAACGCTCCAAAAACAATCTCCTGGTAGCCGTTCGTCGGTTCTCGGCTCAATAGCAATATGTAACGTTCACGAGCACGGACCGAGAACGATCACGAGTACGTAACGAGAACAATCTCGAACACGCACCATCTGTATCGATGCTGGGAACGCTGCTAACTATCGATACTAGGAACGTTGATGTAGCTCGGGCAGTACAATGGCCCGGGATAAGCCGTAGGGCGTGCGTCTTGCTGAGAGCTGACCGATGATGGCACCCCCATCCTTTCACTCTCCTTTTATTCCTTCTCTTAATCGGCCTGAGAGTGCCATCTCATCATCGATAGCTTTCTTCTACTGAGCGAAGCTCGCAAACGGACTTGCCTCACAGCAATCCAAGCGCTTACCTCTCGACTATCATCATAGTCGGCCACCTCGTTCATCAACAGGCGTAATGTTTGGTTGCGCGTAGGCGAGAAAAATATTTGGGGGGCTACTTTTCTATATCGCCGTAGGCGATATTTTTTCAAGTTATGTCTTAATAATTCGCCGTAGGCAGGGGGGGGCAGGGATTCGGATACCATACACCTAACTACCCCCCCGGGGTCGAAACACCAATCGTACGTTTTTTATTTCGTGTTATAGCCACGGCAAAGCGCCTTCCTGCTGTTATACGCTTCTCGTATAAATGTTAATACGTCAGAGAAGGGGCTCGGATAGTCAGCGCATCATGAACTTTTGACAGTTGGGGGGTGAAAGCCTCTGCACCATGCTCCTATGGTTATAGACTACAGGGGTATACGGGAAGAGAATGACGGGCACAGCCTACGCGCAGCACACTGTATGTGTGGAGAATAAGTGGCACGCTACTATTTGTGCTATCGTGGCACTACTATTTGTACTACAGTAGTGGTACTATTTGGCGGATACAAGTACCCCTCATATTCTATACAGACAGGTGTTACTGAAATACAGTAGGCCCGCAGTACATTGTGTCTACTCGCACCAGGTGGTTCGTGTTAGCATATGGACGTTGAGATCCATACGTATCTATTGTGATGTGCAGTCACTACGCACTGATACGAGTATATGAGTATCTTAGTCTAGATATTCGGGGAATTACAATATGCGGATAGATTACGAGTTTGTCTTACTCGTAGTGCGCCACATTGTATGACCCAAGCATCTTCATCAGGAACGATGCTGAGAACGTTGCTATAATGTTCCTATAACATTGTAGAGAACATTACAGGGAACAGTACCAACTACGGTAGAATGTAACTGCCGTAGCATGGGCATTGTACCGGGATGATCAGGTGCAGGCACCGCCCACCTCGATCACTCTACTCCTGCTTCCCTCTTTTCCACTCTTCTCTTCTCTTCTTCCTTTTCCATTGATCTCCCTGAGGTCAATCTTCTTTCCATTATGGCCACATAAGCGCCTATTCAAATCATGACTTTTCTTCTTCTACACAAGTGATCTTCACAGACACTCCGGTGCCACCTCTGCCATCTCTCTCCGTAGAGACAGAGCCTCGACACACGCGTCATTCTTTCAGTTCGTGCGATACGGCGTTCACATCCCCACCCGGAGGCAACACCAAACACCCCAAGCAACGACTCGCAGTGTTCTATTACAGCTACGGGTAGCTGTAGCGCCTTTCATTGGTACACCTACTCCGCACGCACAGCAGCTGCTAGCAGGGCCATATACAGCAGTTACTACGTACCAGCACCGCCAGGGCAGACCCGGGTAATTGCTCGTGCAAGCGTCGGCCACCTGCAATTTGTCGGATGAGGACCTTCATAACCATAATCCATCAATAAAAAAACGGCTTTACAACATACGTACGTACCCGGACCCTTAATCGGTACAGCTGTAACCTATGACATGACGGCTACGGCTATCTATGACATGACGGCAGCCCCCTCGTTAGCACGCCTCCTTTGTTGCGATAATGCACTGTCTTCGCCTTCTCCTTTTACTCTTCTTGCAAGTACTGTACTGCTGCCGAAAGCTGCTAAAAACACCGAGAACACAGCCGTACCAACAAAGCGGGGAATGCCACCAGGAGTGGAGGTTTCAGGGACGGCCGGGGGGGGGTACGAGCCGATATAACGTTGAGACAATATGGGTGATGAGACGGCGTTTGTACCGCTATGATAGAGGTCTTCTGGCTGCCACGTTCATCTGATTCATCTGATTCATCTGATTGATCTGAAAGCTGTTGCGTTCGTGTGCAGAGTGAAGTATACGCTTAAGGGTGTCTTAGCTTCCCAATATTTGGTGCGATATGGAACACCAATAGAAACCGTGCTATAGCGTACATTTTATCATGGTCGAGCTAATGATGCGTATTGCCGCTTGTATAAAGTATCATGGCGAATAAAGCCGTCCTGGAGGGGTGATGTTTGCTAGCTGGCTCCGCAAGGGAGCAGCGCAATCATAAATAAAGCGGCGAGACCTCGGATCCTTGCCAAAAGGTGAGACTATCCGCGTTGTGTCTACACTACGTACTGCTGTATGGGCCACAGCGAAGGACGTACGTACTTTATCTCTAACCACTACTAGTAACAGTGAGTGGCATACCACCAGTGAGACCATACCGTGATGCCACTTGTCCTCCTATAAATAACAGACATCAACTCTGCTGAGTATGTCTACCGTGGCCGCAGGGCTTACACCACCACTTCCCCAGGCATTGTTGTAGGGGTGAGTAATGAGTGCCAGTGGTGATGGTGATGGTGAGTTTGCCGCTACATGATGAGACGTGGCGGCGGTGTGTCAATCAACAATAAGTGCTTTTTCCACTATACTGTACTATAGTACAAGACATAAGTCTTAAGAGTGCATCCACCGAGCGCACCACAGTTAAGCACACCAGATAAGCTGAGCTCCACGAAGAAACCTAAGAACTTTCGACATGTCGACTGGTAAGAAATTATTGATGGGTCGGCCATCCAGCTTGACTGTTGCGTTGTCTCCGGTACCACCTGCATTCGTCATAGCTTCGCCATCTATTCTGACGTTTGCCTTGACAGGAGAGTTCTGCTGGCTGACAGTCCCGGCATCGGTGCGGCCGCCTGTCTATAATTCTATACCATGGTATTCCAGTTGTCTAAAAAAGGGTCCATCGAGCCATTTATTGCTGATGATGGAATATGGCCGACTATGATGATAGTCGAGAGGTAAGCGCTTGGATTGCTGCTAGGCAAGTCCGTTTGCGAGCTTCGCTCAGAAGAAAGACATCGATGATGTGGAAATGGCTCTCTCATTCTCTCGTTATCTTTCTTCCTTTCTCTTATTGGCCTGAGAGCGCCATTTCCACATCATCGATGTCTTTCTTCTGAGCGAAGCTCGCAAAACGGACTTACCTAACAGCAATCCAAGCGCGTACCTCTCGACTATCATCATAGTCGGCCACATTCACCAAAATTAGGTGAACCATAACTTGTAATAGGTGTACCTACGCCTTTTGAGTCATTCCTAGGTACGATGGGGCGTTAGGCCCACTGTTGGGGGGGGGGGTGTACTCATGTCGTGCACGGCCGTAGTCATATGACCATAGACCCTCGCATCCTTACAATGCCGGGACGGAGCACGTTGGGTTTTCACCAACCAGGCAGACATTGCTTGCACCAAGCGCGAAGCGCCGTGAGGTATTGGGCGAGTCGCATAGAGGGTGAGCTGCATCTTGCTAAGAACCGCCTCTCAGGCGGACTTGCATATGAACGACAGCCTCCAATAAACTAATTTAAGTTCTGGTGTGGTCACTGCCAGAGACAGCAATCGGCCAATCAGGGAGGGGGGGGGGGCAGGAAGATTTCCCCGGTGTGCGATACCCAGTGTACCTACAACTGGGTCAAAAGGCCTAGGTATACCTATTTTTGGCGTTTGCCCTTTTCTTTATATAGTGTTGTCGTCACATCTCCTCCGGGGGCGCACGACGCACGCCACTTTGTCTGCTTGTTTTTTTTTTTGTTTTTTATCGTATTTTTTATAGTTTATTTTCCTTCTTTTTCTTCTTTCGTGCGCGCATCAGGATTTAGGCTAAAAAAGACAATAACCGAGTACGAGTAGCGGATTAAACAAGAGTTGGACGGAAGAAGATACGAGTAGTAAAGGTAGTAAATGATTGAGTTTTCCTGTCTAGAGTAGGGATAGATTGTCGTGGGATTTTGGAGGCACAACCTTAGTCCTTGCGAATCATCTATCTGTACACAGCAGTAGGTGTTTAGGTGTGGGGTGTGTCGATCGTTTCATCAAGAAGAACATAATATATATATATATTTTGTCCATCCCATTTATTATCTTCGCACTTCCGTCTTTCTCCCTCCCTAATCGTAACTCAGATCCGGAGTCACAAAGTAGGCTCTTCTCCCTCCTCCCCCCACTACGGTTCGTGCCTTTCATTTATATCGCGAGAAGATTTCAGCACTTTCTTCCCTCGTCAACTCTCGTCAAATTTTGCTTACCCACGCTATAATATGCGCTCTCGACAGTCGGTGTCATTTGAGAATAAAACCTCAATGGGGAGAATCGAACCCTCGACATCCGGCCCAACAGGCTTCGTGGCTACCAGTTAGACCACCGGGGCGACCGGCATAGATTTGATGGAAAGGCACAACAATTGCATGTCACCCTTCCACATACTACATGTTCAGAATTGATTGGTGGAACGTCGGTGAGGAGTCGGTAACGACATTAATTCGTGAGGGGGGCTGCATTGGTGGTCTTATTTTGTCAAGTGTTCAGGTCTGATGGGTGGGTGGCACCTTCCATATTTGAAGCCGTTGGATTCAATTCATAATTGCTATGTTGGTCTCTTAGGCTATATCATACATTTATATGGATGGATGCCATCGCTTGGAGATGAACCGACCATGGATGACATGACTGCGGTAGTCCGGGGTATGCCAAACTGGAAAGCGGTAGGACCAGACTCCCTTCCGGCCGAGTTACTGAAACTAGGCTATCCCGAATTCATCTGGTACTTACACAACTTGCGTGTCAATGTGTGGAGAACAGGTGACGTCCCCCAGCAATGGAAAGATGCGACCATTATGGTCCTTCATAAAAAGAAGGATCGATCCGATTGCAACAACTACCGAGGGATTTCGCTTGTTGCCCATTCAGGCAAAGTATTGCTGAAAATGGTCGCGTCACGTCTCAGCAATTACAGCGAGGCCGAAGGGGTACTCCCCGAGGAGAATTGCGGCTTTCGCCCGGCACGATCAACAGTCGACATGCTTTTCGTCGTCCGTCGACTGCAAGAACTCGGATGAGCCAAACAAACCCCCCTGTACATGTGCTTCATTCATTGACCTGCAGAAGGCTTATGACTCCGTCGACCGAGAGTTGTTGTGGGTGGTGCTCGCACGCTTCGGCATACCAGAGAAGATGTTAACCGTTATCCGGCAATTCCACGAAGGCGTGCGAGCTCGCGTGCGTACGGATAACGGTGAGCACTCTGAATGGTTCGATGTCACTCAGGGGCTGCGGCAAGGATGTGTGCTGTCACCGCTTCTGTTCAATGTCTTCTTCGCTGCTGTGATACACGCCGTGCTGATACGCTTCAGTGAGGACCAAGACATCTTGAGGGACCTGGTTCACCTCAAGGAGGGCCTCGGGGGGGGCGGAGTGAGGGAAGACCCACTAGCACGTGTACGGAGAGCAGTATGGGGTATGCTGTACGCCGACGATGCAGGTATTGTGTCTAACTCGGCGGAATGGCTTGCGAAGATGATGACCGTTATTGTGGCCGTTTTCGAAGCAGCTGGTGTCACCGTATCCGAAACGAAACCAGAGACTATGCTGCTGCGGACACCAAACCAAGCACTCCGGACCTCGCCGCTCGTCATCGAAGCAGCGGGTCAGAGGTATAAACAGACGATGCAGTTTTTGTACCTTGGTGGTTTTGTCATCGCAAGCGCGGACATTATGCCAGAGATCAAACGACGCATTCGACTCGCATGGGCATGCTACAATCGGTTCAAGCGGCAGCTGTACGATATGGAGGGTGCCCTATTTACTCTAAAGGTGCGCATGCTAAAGGCCGAGGTGATGGAGACACTGCTGTACGAGTGTGTGACGAGGACCCTTGGCCAGGAGCAGTTCGCTGAGCTCCGAACGGCACACCACAACTTCCTCCAACGGATCATTGGTTTCCAGCGCCGACAACGCACCGACCATATCATGTCGTACGCCAAGGCTCTCAAGAAGGCACAATGCGAGAGCGTTAAGACGACCATCCGCAAACGACGCCTCCTCTCTGCGGGGGGCGTACAGCGCACGACCAATGAGCGGCTGACCAGGCGGGTGATGTTTGGGACGATCGCCGGCGGGACGAACCCGGGACCTAGCCGACCAGAAAATAACTGGGCCCAATGTCTCGCAGATGACCTCAGGGTTTTTCGAGCGACAGAGGGCTCCACAGAAAGCTCCCCTTTACTGTTTGGAGCAGAGACGGTACTATGGCCGAGGGCGGCTAAGAAGAGGGGGGTGTGGTATCGGGGGGTCGGCGAGGCGGCGGATCATTTCATGGCGAGGTGGCACAGGACCGAAGCGGAGAGGAGCTGGCTACGGCATACAGCTGAGGACGCCAAGAGAGGCGACCAGGAGAGGGGGGGGGGGGGCAGGGGCGGCCGTACTGATACAGCTGTCGACGAATGCAGAAACGAAATGATAGATCGTGTGGCCAGATATCGGCTCGACTAGTCCTTGAATTCTATTATTTGTTTCCGTTGATGTGTTCACTGGGGGGGGCGCGGCAGAGGTAGTATCGACTCTTGACACCGTTTTTGTTTTTAGAGTGGGAATGAGATGGCAGAAGGTGTGACATGGTCCCCGTATCAGTTTTTATAGCAGAGACGGGAACTTGTTGTTGCCATCGCCTTGAGCTTGCCTTGAGAACTATTTTTCTCTTTTCCTCTCTCGTGTCTTCTTTCTTGCGTTTTTTGTCTTGTTTCTCCCTTTGTTTCCACCCTATGCCGGTGTCTCTCTCTTTTTTTGCCTTGTTTCTCCCTTTGTTTCCACCCTATGCCGGTGTCTCTCTCTTTTTTCGTGTTGCCTCGCTCGTGCAGCAGTTATCTGTTCCTCTTGGGCACGTGTGCTTTTCGTCTAGGGGCGCTTCTGTCTCCCTGCGTCATTTGTATTCTGTTTCATTTCAGAACTTGTTTTTTATTTTGTCTTTTTTGTTCTTATTTTTTGGTTCGGCTCGTGTCGCTGTGTTCTCGTACCCGGTACGTTACGCATCTCACTTGCTTTACCCATCCATTTGCGTTTATTTTGTTTTGGTGTTTCTCTGTTTCACAGTCTGTGACCACATAAGTTGTATCTCTCTAGGACTGGGAATCCTGGACAGGCACTGGGTGTACTGATGTGGTTGAGTAGAAAGAACGGGTTTAATGTGAAGACAACAACACCATGGTATGATCGGAACAAGCGCTGCACATTTTGGTCAGATGGCAAATGGAATAAAACCGTTTGCAGGGAGTGGCGGCACCCAACACAGCGTTACGGGGACAACGGCGGGGGGGGGGGGGGGATCACAACGGTCCGGTTTCTTCCCTTCAATATAGGGGGGGGGGGGGGGGTAATATTGCATTATTATTAACTCAAGACAACGCAATGAATGAAAGAGAAAACAAAAAAGGCAAGGACTAATACTTGATTGTTGTGGTTGTGGCCCCCAAGGTGCTTTGACTTTTGTTAACATTTACTGTGAGCTGGATTTCCCCACATTTTGACATTTGGACTGATACCTGTCCGATCCAGGTTCGAACACCTCCCATTTGAAAAGCAAACGAAAGATCCTCTAAAAACACCGTAAAAGCCCGTACTTCGTATTATAATAGTAGTGGTGCTGGTGCACACTGGTGGTTTTAGCCTTCGTTCCAATCTTCGTGGCATTGAGTGCAGGATCGAACCTTTGGATTCGGTTCTCGTGATTGTATTGCCTGATAGAACGTTTAAGATGGGACAAAGAGCTGTAGGATCAGAGTGCGCCGCTCACAGCCCGCTTGCAGAAAACACGAAAGTCACTTCCTCCGCCGTTGGGTCACCCTCTGTGAACTGTACAGGTGTGTGAATACTTTGCTTTTGCGTATATCAAGAAAGAGCAGGAGTCAAGATAGCGAGTACGTGGAAAATCGCCAATCACGTGCTTCGTCAAGAAGACCTGCTGCTACATTTTCAGGTTGTATGAAGTATATTTGCAACGAAGACGCGTGTTACGGTAGAGGTAGCACTTTTCGGCTGATTCGTTTTCTGAACGATCGGACTCCTTAACCCAAATTCGTCGTTTTTTCATTTTTTGTGACGAATAATGTTTCAGAGTATACTTCGGTCATGAGATTTCGCATCCGGCAGCACGTTTATTTTCCTCCAAAACCGTTTTATCAGAGTGGTATGGAGCTCCTCAAGTTTGGAGCTCAGAAAAAACATAGTGCACCTCTATCGTAGCATGCATCCGAACTGCATTATAAGACGGCGCTTATCATGGAAATTTTACAATGTCTAGTGTGTCCTTCGTACCTCTTTCCTATCTATGTGCCCCTTTCGTGTGATCTGCTGTTTCGGTACACGTGATGATATGGGACGAAATCAATCGGAAATCGTTCTACAAGTAGTATCGTCTCGTCGACCCTGGTAGCACCTATTAATAGGGGAGTCGCCGGCCAGTAGACAGTCGCGAGGAAAGGTACCTCACAATAACATCATGGAATAACGCCACGCAGCTAGTAAAGCTGAATATCGACCGGTCGGGAGAATTCACAGCTGACGTGTTTCTTAGTTTATTATTAATAGTACGATGTGGTACCCCTGTCCCCCACGCTATGCAATGCCACACCAAAACAATGGTACGAGACATATTATATAAAAAGGTCGTGTATGCGACGTGTGCTGTGCGTGCACCTGGTACCGGTATTTGGACAAATCTACAGTATAAAATAGTAGATATACTGTATAGCTCGAACTATACTACGCGTGATGGAACGTACGTAAGCAACTGTAACAATCAATGCATTGTCCACGACCTTATTTGGTGGTACACTGCCGTAATCTCCGAATTATTGCTCGTATTAGTATATCCAGTAGCAGGAGCAGAGAAAGGGTCAGCACATATCGTACTACTACTGGTATTAGTTTTCGTCTACGTGCACAGACAGCAGAAGAAGCAGGAGTCGGAGTAAAAGCAGAAGAAACACTATTAATTGTAGTAGTACGCGTACTCGTAGTAGATCTCATTTATCGTTGGCAAGATGTTGTCATCCGGAGAGAGGGCCCTTTGGCCATTTTGGATACCAGGTAGGTACGTATGAGGCATATTGCTCCCGCCGTCAATCGCACGCTACAGGCCAACCACCATTCGCACCCCATTCATAGTACTACTAGTAGTAGTAGTAGTAGTAGTAGATCGGAGACGGTATATATTTGAGTTGACCACAGCTTGAGGCCAAAGGCAAGATTGCGGAGACGGAGGGTCAGGGTACGTCGGGACTACTGGCTGGTGTCGACTGGACAGCCGGGGGCCACTACTGCAGGCAGGCGTCACAGCCTTTACTTCGGCGAGGAAAAGGTAAGAGACGGCCAATGGCGCAACGAAAGCGTCACAGCGTGAGAGCGTAGTCACAAGAAATACATTCCGATACATACATGGCATACATATGATACATACAGACGTAGAATTCCCTGTTATTGTGCTATCGTACGTACAAGTCTATTCTGAAAGCCCGGTCGAACCTCGATCTTCCGTACTCGAACTCTTTCTTTGGGTTGTGATCGTGACTCATCGAACTACAGGCAGCTGTGAATACAGCGTTGTTCGTTAGCTCCAGCGTCAACGGAAAAGCTCTGTGTTCCTAACACCGACAGTATAGATATAGTGCTTACGCCATCGTGGAGCTGCTGATATAGAGACACACATAGACACACATAGACACACATAGACAGACCTTCAGCAATGCCGGTTATGTGGGTTATGTCGGTTTGAAGCACACCCACCCGTAAGAAATGTAAAGCTGGTACTATTAATACTATTAATACTACTGTACCTGGTACCTGGTATATACCAGTATGCATTTACAGGAAAAGAAGGACGTTCTAAGATATCATACACAAGAGTATCATATGGTGGCATACACCACTCCCCACTGTGTATACCAAACACGCGCTGGGTCGTACTGTAGGGATAGGGACTGTTTGATACTATTAATCTATGAAATCTACAGTGTGGTCCTTACATTCATCACGTTCGTATACTCATAGTGCCGACTAATTAACCGTCATGACTATCAAAACTATGGCCTAGGTTAAGACCGCAAAGCGGGGGATTAAGATCGAGATTTCGACCCATCCCCCCATCCATGATCCATGCATACCACTACGTCCCTAAATACAATGTCAACAAGCCAAGTTGTAGTTGTTTCAGCAACAACAGCATTATTATTGCAGGTGGAACCGAACCCCCCTTCTTCTTTCAACTCGCAGAACTCCCAGCCAGTGCCAGACCCCTCCTGCTCGCCCACACCCACGAGAAGAGCTTTCAACTATTAATAATCATGATTATTACAGTAGTTGATTATTGAACTGAATCATGATCACATGTACAGTACCGGCCCGCTCATAAGAAACCAGAAATCGGGCTTAGGCTGACTTTCTTATTTGAAGAAAGGGTGTGTCCCACGCTAACTTCAGTATAATAGCTGTCGACTTTCTTATTTCCCCCGTAATGTTTAGGCTGAGTTTCTTGTGGGGCACTTTCTAATGAGAGGGCCGGGTAGTGTAGTTGATTATTGTTCCTAAAGAAAAGGCGTTTTGTGCTGACACCTTAAGAAAATGTGCCTGCGGCTTAATCATAAGGAACCTATCACCGCTAGCGAGTTCGTAGACCACTTTGTCGTTACAAAGACACGCAAAATCGTCTGGGCGGGAAAAGGGTGTGAGGTGTGAGATATCATTTTCGTTCATGAAAACGGAATCAACTGTTGAGACCGCCCAGTAGCTTAGGTATGATAGGCGCAATTCGATGCGAGTCGACGAGGGAAGAAAGGGCTAAAGTATTTTCGCGATAACAATGCAAGGCACGGACCTATGGAGTGGGGGAGGAGGAGGAGCCTACTTGGAGACCCCGGGTCTGAGTTACGACTAAGAAGGAGAGATAAAAGAAGGGCGAAGATATTAAACGGGATGGAAAAATAATAATATAATAAATGCATGAAGCCCAGATTTTGAAAACGTGTTACGTATAAAAGCGTGTTACTGCTTGCAGCGTGGTTATGCATATCGGAAATCGAGCATGCACACCATTCGCGGTGTGTTTAGCACGCGAATAGTAGCAAAATGCCGGGGTACGTACGTATTACGTGCTTCTATAAGTAGGGCAATGATGGGGCATGGTACACTTCCGACGCGTTGCTGTAGTGGCAGATTGAGATTGTTGTTGTTGTCCGCGCTGCCGTCCCGTTGTGCGGTCGCCACGAGTAAACTTCAGTGAGCGTGGGGGAGGGAGGCACTCATTGCAAGAGCGAAACAAAATCTCATTCGTGCAGCTGGCGCCGGAATCTGGGAGCTTAACGGTCGAAAACCATCAATTAATCATGATTATTTATCAACATCATGGTGTAGTTGATTGTGTTGCTTTGAATCAAGTACGTAGTCATGATTAGATCAACCCTATTTGGTCAAGTTAATCAACAATCAAATCAACCCCGAAAAAGAGCGGATGTACATGTACATGCCTACTGTAGTGCATATATGTAATAATGTACTGCTGAACTGGCAGTATTAGCTGTTAGAGGAGAACAAGAGGCAACTATTAATAAGTTACTGGCTTTCAACAACATCCACCGCCAAAAGCTGAAAGCCAAAACAACAATAACACAGCAAGAAGTACTAGTAAAGTTGGTGCAAAGAGAGCTCTCATCTATTTATTTCTCTGTGGTTTTCTTCTTTCTGAGTGCTCATGAGTGATCAATGTTGAAGATCTGTCACATGCTACACATAATAGTCGGATAACAAGGATAATAGTAACAAGAATAGGAACAAGAACGGTCAGAACTGTTAGAACCGTTCGAACTGCTGTTATTACAATCTACCATGTATAATATAATGTAATAGAATCTTCTGGAAGAGCAACGCGCTGCGGTAGGGGCTGCCAAGTAAATGCAGGCACAGTTGTTGCGCGTGACCGGGCAAACTATCCTGTTTACCGTTTGGTTGAGAACAGATTGTGTTTCATATCATTATTGGCTGTGTCCTACCTAAATCCCAAAATTGGTAGGCAGTGAAAAAAAATCGTTTGTTAGGAAGGTCAACGTAACTTATGAACTTGTTAACTTGTTAACTTGTTAACTTGTTAACTTATTAACGTATTCACTTCTAGATGAACAGAGAAGAGCTCCACCTTGTAAAGCATGCGTTTACCATCCGGCAAAATGCGGCCCAACGCTAAGTAGTTGTGAACCAATGATCTCCAGCATCGGTCGTGTATCGTATACTATACATGGACTCTGCGCGTAGCCTGCTGCTACTGTCTGTAGTGTCATACTGGTGTAGTCCGTTGGGTTTAGACTACGAGTATATCATATTCAGGGAGACTGCGGGGGTTAAACAATCCAAGAGCTGCGTGGCTCGAGGTTGGTGTTTTAGCGGGTTCGGACATCCTTCCTCATTAACATACACACAAGAGCAACTCAACAACCTACAGCACGACGTACATACAGCAGCAGTATTTCTGCAGAAGAAATGTGATTGATTGTTTTTGCCAGTCCCTTACCATAGACAGCTACATTAATATATTAATAGCGTATTGTTTCCTCCTTCTTCATACCATGAAAAGACAATACCAGTAGCACCGTCGTACGAGTATTTTTTAGTGTTGTCGTAGCCGATCCTTTCTTTCTTGGAGCACGTTATTTTCTGCCCAAATCATTCCGGTAACAGCAGCTCCTACGTATGGGTGTGTATGGGTGTGTATGAGTATGATAGGATATGCATAGGGCAGCGGCAAACGTAGCGGGTAGGGGCATAGGACGTGAATAGGGTGCCGACTACTTGTATCAATAGCGTTTGGGGCTCAACGATGTCGTGTTTTTTCGACAACGATGTCGTGTTTTTTCGAAATTGTTTTCTCCAATGAGATCATTTTAATACCGGAATCAGAAGCATGCATGCGGACCGAAACCGCCAATTACCCGACTCCAAAACATTCGTCCAAAACTAGCAAATGGTGGCCTTAACCCTTTTAGGAGTGCAGTCCCCTTATGGGGACAAACCACTCTAATTCTAAGTAATGTGTCCCCAAAACGGGACTGCAGTTCGAAAAGGGTTAATAGTATTACTACAGTAGTTGTGGAGGCGAATGTCGTGGAGAAAGAGACTACAATACCACAGTCAGTAGCAGTACCGTAATTAAATTGTGCGATTGGGGGACGGTTTGAGTTCACAGGTGCGGTGGTAGGCTGGCCAGATGGTCGCGAATCTGAGTGCCGCCCTTCAGCATGCATGTGCCATGTAAACTACTACCTGGTGTACTATTACGGAGGAGCTATAGTGAATAGGGACCTATGGTAGACACAAAAACTTGTAAATGTCCCTTTATAAAGAATAACAAAGTGTGGTCCTATTTCCTATGGTCCTCCGTAACACTAGGTTATGGTATGCCGTGGGTGGGAGGGGCACAAGAAGACCACTCTGGCCCAGTTAAAGACTCCTGGATATCGGTGAACGTTTTGGAGAAGCGACCAAATCCATCCATGACCTCAATGGGTGGTGGCTACTGTAGGAGTTTTATCGTATGGGAAACAAAAGACAAAATAAACATAAAAGAGCCTTCCGAGAGACCCTGTGTGCAGCACCTACGAGTAGAGAGCCCCGCATGACCGGGGGGGGGCGTAGCAGACTTACAGTAGTAGTCAGTATTATATATGTATTATATATGTATTATATATGTATTATATATGTATTATATATAGAGTGCTGTCCGGATGAAAGCTCCGGATTGCACTGCACGATAAACTATATAAACGACTATTATAGTACGCGGTCTCCCGTTGGCAAGCATTAAGATCAGCTTGGGGGAATTTCCACGGCGCCACTCTGGACTACTAGTACTACTGTAGTATTATTGTACGCTTTCACCGATCAGTTAAAGCAAGTATTGGGTTAGTCGAATCTTCCTGCCCCGAAGCAGGGGGGCCTCACCCGGGATAAGTCAACACCCGTGCTAAGCGCATACACACTCAGCGCGGCGGCGATCCCGGCCGTCAAAGACTACAAACACAGAAACTGCTGTTAACTACCTGTTAGCTAGGCGGGTGGGATGGTCAGAATTGTTTATAAAAAACCTCGATGGTTTCGCTTTTGGGCGCCTTGGAAGAAAATGATGTCATGTGCTACACTCTGATCCAGTCGTTTCGGTTTCTACTAGTGGAATCACATCTCTACGATGACGTCGTTCCAATTGGTCGGATCCCGATTTTACCAAAAAAAAACAGGAAAATCAAGCAAAAACAGGATATATTTTGGAAATTTGGAATTTTAACAGAGGGCAAAATATTTGGAAGGCTCCGCATTCCAATATTTGGATTTTGTTTTTTTTAATATGGAAGTCCTAAAAATTGCGCGAAAAAACTATTTGGAAAATTTGGAAGAAAGTTGCTCAATAAGAACGACCCTAAATGGAAAAAAAAATGGAAAAAATGGAAAAACAAAACAGAAAATCGCGCAAAAGACATGTTGGAAATTTTGGAAATTCATGCCTCCGATAGGAATGGTCCTAAGAATCGTTCGGTCTTCGGTCTTCGTATATATCTACATACAGGTGGACCTTATGTTTCCGCCCAGAGCCGTGTATGTACCGCACAACACCATATTAGGCTAAGTCGTGTGCTGGCCTGTCTCACTCCCTTTGTCTGCCGAAGTGCTGTCACCAAGAAAATGACATTTACCTTCGTGTCGAAGCCTTCTTTCCCGATTTGATTATGCTGTAATGTTTACCTGGGGGGGAAAGAACACGCCGAAAATTACGAAACAAACTCCCTTGACCTTAAGTGGGACGGTCGCATCTTACGGAGAGGGACCTTGAGAGCGTGCAAACTCTCTACCAATTCCGTTTGTTTCTGAGGACATATTACGGAAACTTATGCTAGGCCTTGCTACGCCTTGCTAGGCCCCGTTTATTCGTGATGTAGCAGGTCGGATGTACAGCCATACCAAAGGAAGGGGGTTGGGGAAAGTACCTACAGTATCTATGGTGGTAGCACTATCCTGCGCCTTCGTCGATCCTTGAAAGCAAGTAGTAAGTGTGCTGCATTTGCTGAGGCCTCCCTCGCGCAGAATAAAACACCCACCTCACGCGTTGAGTGCGTGGTCACCGCGGTGGCGCTCCCGGCCGTAGACGTTGTACACGCGGGAAGGGCTTTCAGCATGCTAAGCTGCGTGGGTGGGATGGTCCTCTGTTTTTCCTCGAAACCTCCATGCTGTAGCGTTTGAGGTGTGCGTTGACATTAAATGATACTGTACAAAAGGGGCCTTTCTAATACAAAAAAGTAGGATCCAAACAGTGGAAGCGGTGGAAGCGGCCTTGTGCCAATTCTTGGTCGGTTGTCGATCTTACTTTACTGTAGGATCAGGTATAGTGTTCTCCTGCGCCTTCGTCGATCATTTAAAACACGCACGTATAGGATTTTGTTTAGTACTAATGCGCTCCAGCCAGTAGTATCCACACATATTTTCTTGATTATGATGTACTACTACTATTAATATGTGTTCAGCGCTGGGTTAGGTGCCAATCTACGATATCTACCCCGCGCCAATTAGTCGCATCCAAACTTACTGTGTACCTCTGGTTTATATGGAGTGCACGTGGGCCAGTCTAAGTCTTTCTAGAAAGCGTGGGAGAGGTGAGCGGATGACCGGATGGCTGTCGCGAATGGGATGCAGAAACAATAATTCCCCAACGGGTATCCTATCCTATCCTACACTAGTCTGCTCACGTCTCTCCACTCCCATCACTCCCACCAGTGACACTATTACACTATTACACTATTACACTATTAGTACAGTAGTAGTCACACCCAGAGTTGAAGAGGTCGAGATCGAACAGGTTCTGGTCCCGACTATCCGGGCACCGAGATCGAGTCCTTTCTCCCGCGACTTCTTTATTAAAGATCGAGATCGAGACCAAAAGATTGAAGATCGGAACTCTTGCGTGTGTTATTTTCACCGCCAAGATAATGCCTTACAATGGGAACGTAGTGCTATAACTATGTAAATATGTTGGCCTGGGTAGCATATTTTGTCACACTGAGTTTTTGTACCAACACCGACAGGGTGCCTGGCGATTTATTAGGCTAAACGTACACTTTCACGATATTGCGGGTACTAATGCTGTAGTGCCGCATTTGTTACGTAGCCACGTGTAGCGTCCGCTCCATTCCTACGATCGATCGACACACATTGAACGGAATCCAAAATCCAGCGTCTTCAGATATGGTGGAACATTTTCCAACGATCCGACCTCAATACTTCACGAAACTAAGAGTAGACGAAAAATGTCTAGACCTCTTCTGAGCATTCCACGCGTGCTTCAGCAAGGATACTGTACCGTTTTCTGGCACAACTCAACAAAGGTACTGTACCTTTTTTTGGTAACTTAGCAAGGGTACTGTACCGTTGTTTGGCAAAAATAATAGTGAATGACGGGGGTTATCAACCCCAAAACCGTCGGCGTGTCATTCTTGATTCGCAATAATACGCTTTTTTTGTTGTATGGCTAGACCATAGATGGGATTGTGTTCATAGGATTTCACTCTCGTTTTTAAAATAAATTTTTGACTTAGTTTTAGTATAGAGCTCCTCAGGTGACCCAACTCTCGAAAAACAAATGGTGCACCTGTACCTGTACCGTATTTTTCGTAGCACATGTATGCCTCTTATCACCGACTCTACTTACTCCAAGCCGATGCTTCACCAATGAAATCTGAAGGATGCTGTTTGGTTATGGTGTACCAGGTATATGCGTAGAAAAAATGAATCGCGTCCGGCGCCGCCTCGCACGCCCTCAACACCAAAATTACTAAGGCAACGCCAGAAGCGGTAAAAAACGTGACAATGTGTCTGCAGAATCGAAATCATTTCCAAGGTCTCGGTATCCAAAAATCGTCCGAAAGATCGACTTATTATGTAATTCGATAAAAACAATAGAAGATACCGTAGCCATATTTGATTCCAAGAGGGGAATCAGGAATATCCGACACCGCTTCTGACGCATGCTGCGATAAAGGTGCACCATGTTTTTCTGAGCTCCTCACTTAAGGAGCGTCATACCTCACCGAAAAAATGATTTTGGAGGAAAATAAAAGTGCTGCCGGATGAGAAATCTCATGACCGAAGTCAAATTATGAAACACATTTCGTCACAAGGATGAACAAACGACGAATTGGGGTTAAGGAGCCCGATCGTTCAGAAAGCAATTCAGCCAAAAAGTGCTACCTCTACCGTAGCACGCGTCTTCTCTCTATCCAATATTTGATTTCAAATACCTAACGCAGTGGGGGGGGGGGGGCTAAGCTGTCTGTCGAATCGCGTATTGTACCAAAAAAAAGGCACCAATTTCGTCAAGCCTTAACTATCTGTCAAAATACAATTTGCATTTACACACAAGACCCAAGGCTATAGGGCACCTTGCACGTACGATGCCATCTCAGGAAGTATACCTGGTATATCATAATAGCTGTTTGGTTCCCACAGCTGGAAGCTACTGCTTAATCGTGACTTGGCAATCGTGATTTCGTCCTGAGCTAGAAACCATACAAACCAAATTTGAACGGTGCAGCAGCACAGGCTTCACTTTCTGCTGTTAGCGATGCTCATCGTTGAGCTTGACGCTATCTGCGCTATCTGCAAGTGATTCAGCCCATTGAAGTTGAAGTATCCAGGGGGGGCATTGAAGTTCAAGTATCCAGAGAGGGCCCATTGAAGTTGAAGTATCCAGCGGGGGTATTGAAGTTGAAGTATCCAGAGAGGGACCATTGAAGTTGAAGTATCCAGAGAGGGGTCGTGCCCTGTCGTGCCCACCTGCATATATATGCATAATAAGACGTCGACGAAACGGCGCACGGGTTCTTAGAAAAGTGTGACAGGAAGGCAGGTGGGGGCAGAGGGAAAGGGAGGGGGGCGGAGATGAACTGGCAGAGCCACGTAAAAATAGCAAATAGCAACAAGAGTAGGGACAAAGGGAACGTCAGGGGCGGGGTGTTATCATGTCATCCACGGCCGTAGCCGTATTATCATAATAACCTATCCGGGAGGGGTACTTCATTTTCATGCATGGCCGTAGTCGTATGACCATAGACCCTCGCATCCCTACAATGCCGGGACGGAGCATGTCGGGTTTTCACCGACCAGGCAGACATTGCTATGGTACCAAGCGCAAAGCGCCGTTTGAGGTGTTGGGCGAGTCGCATGAAGGGTGAGCTGCATCCTACTAAGAACCGCTTGTAGGCGGACTTGCATATGGATGACAGCTTCATGGGGGGGGGGGGGGCTAGCTGTCCTTACACCGCCGTAGATCTACCATAAACATATGGCAGATCACGGGTTATATCGTCAACTAGACAATGGTGCCTCTTATTCCCTGGCCGGGGTGATGCCACAGCAATGTCCCGAACAACGCGCATCACGTAGACCTTAGTGGCGCTCATAGGCCACATGCATCGAACAGCTCCACCGCAAAGAAAACCACTTCGTTTCTGGGGATGTCCGTCTTAACTCTATCGTACTGCGCCACCTTGAGAGCGTTGGTGTGTTGTCGGCGGCTGAAACCAATTATTATGGTCGCTCGCAACAGAGGGAAGTTACTGTTCCTGGTGAGAAATGTCCCTTTTCTCACAATCGTAAAGCAGGGTCTACACCACCTCGACCTGTTTAGCAATGCGGAGCGTTCGCAGTAGCGCGAGGCCCTCCCGGGTGAACTGTGTGTAGCGTGCCCCAGGCGAGTCGCATACATACGTCGCTTGATCTCGGGTGTAGATTCTTAGGAAATTTCATGGAAAACTGTCGCCCAGGTACACAAAATCGACCGGCGGTCTACAGTATACGTCTGGACTGTGTTGCTTCGATGACAAGCGGTGAGGTCCCGTGTCGTTTCCTGGTGCGATGTCCGCAGCAGCATGAGTTCCGTCTTCTTACTTACTCCCGTGAGACCTGCTGCTTTGAAAACGATCACAATGAGTGTCGTCATATTCGCACGGCCTTCTTCCGACTTAGAGCCGATGTCTAGATGATCTGCCCCATGCAGCTTTTGTTATGCATGTTAATTAATATTTCCCCCTCACCCCCTTCCCCTATATGCCAAACTCCCTCACACCTTGCCTGGATTTGCGTTGAATCGATTGAACCGGCACGGCGCGACAATCGTGGCGACGCAAATCGTGTTGGAAGTATGCAAACGTCATAGCACATGTATCGTTGGCGGCACCCGTAATATAGACGCATACCAGGTACTCAGCCATCAAAACGTGTCCGTGCGTGCTACGCAAGCACACATGCCTTTGTGGAACGGGAGAATATCTCTTACAAATGGTCTCTAATGGCACGCGTTTTCTCGGTTATTGGAGCACACGAGTGATAAGACAACACATACACCCTTTATGCCCTCGTACGAATGTGCTATTTTGAGGCTGTTTTTCTCGATAGTTTGGAGAATATTTAAACGCCGAGCGACGCGTCTTTGGAAAGATCTCGAGGCCGTTCCCGAGGTATTTCCTGAGATATTTCCAGCGCCATCATGTTCGTTGTCTGTGCCCCCTCGAAGGCATGGGTTGGAGAAAATTGCCTCTTAATAAGTAGCAAATTAGTCCCAGGGGGTGTGCTACTTATTAATGAGTCATCTTATTAACTTGATCACAGTATACACATTAAAAGGTCAGGGGCAGTCTATTACTAGTCTAGCCCTTGCAAGCCCTTACAGTCTTCGAACGACGGACAAAGTATCGACGGTGGCCCGCACCGGGCCAACGCTTCGCTTCTCCTACTCCTCGTCGGGAAGTATCCCTCCCACCCGGCCTCGCAGTACTGCTGTCTGCTGTCGCTGAGGCGAGACATGACGAGGTTTAACCACACTATTACCATCACGGGCAATAACCTAAACACCAATACCAATGCTAATTAAATAGGCCTTGCAATCTCTAACTGGTCGTCTTTATTGCGAAGAAGCACGATGGTGGTGAGTGTCCGCTGCTGGCGGCCTTCCTCCGTTCTCCATGGTGAGACTTCCTCCCGCTCTTCATGTCCACTACGTTATGAAGGCACCGGGTGGTTTATGTGGCCGATCTCGCGTGAATCGGCCGGGAGGGAGCCTAGTCCCCCCCCTTTCCAGTTCAACACACCCCTGATAACCTCCCGTCGTCTCACCCATGGATGGTCCACCTCTAAGCGATACGGTAGCTCGAACGGCCGTTGTGGGAGCATGGCGCTCATGGTTGGATCAAACCAAATGGTAGTTTCCTGCTCAGGAGGGAGTGGGAAACCCTAGACACCGTTCACAAAATGCGCACCTTGTCCCTAGTCTCGCACTAGGGTGCCACCTCCCGTCCATGATACACTGACTCGCTTCTCACGGTTCGACCTTCCAAACCGTATTGTGGCGGGGTAATCTCTTCACATTTGGCATTCTCTCCGGCGTCTACTGCTCCAAGAAGAATCGCGCACATCGCCCCCCGCGTCTTCCACCCTGCTTACTCGTATGCTCCTATTACAATGCTGTTGTTTTGTGAAGGGGGGGGGTAGGTTCGAATTGAGTATGAATAGTCCTCCAGCCTCCTTGGCTGCCTATGCGGCCTATGCTGCTGTGCCATTGTGATGGTGTGATATTGTGCTACTGTGCTACTATTGTGATGACGCATCGTATGGGAGAGGTGCACCATGCCAAAGAGTCTTCCGACGCTTCTCATTTGAGCAGCTCTATACTAATACTAAGTAATACTAAGTCATACTAAGTAATAGGAAGTCACCCAAAAGCTGATTTTGGAGAAAACGGAAAGTGATACTACTGCAGATGAACAATCCCAATAGCAGCCATTGCCACACAAGAAGAAAATTCGAAAATTCCGAGGTTTTGGGTCAAGGAGCTACGTTATTCAGGAATTTTCCCAGCCAAAGAATGCTACCGCTATCGTGTCTGATATTATTATAATACTATTGTGATGCTATTGTGATACTACTACAGTAGTAGTGTGATACTACTGTAGTGTGCTACTATTGTCCCATTGTGCTACTGCTGTGATATCGTGCTATTGTGCTAGTGTGGTAATGTGCCATTGTGTCATGTGTGCTATTATTGTGCTATTGTGCTCTTGTGCTCTTGTGTTATTGAGTTATTGAGCTAATATGCAATTGTGCCATCGTGTTATTATTGTGATACTGACTGTGCTATTGTGATATTGTGCTATTGTGCTATGGTTGTGTTATTGTGATATTGTGATGTTGTGTTGTTGTGCTATTGTGATATTGCGCTATTGTGTTTTCGTGCTATCGTGCCGTTGGGTTACTGTTCTATAATAGTGTGCTATTGTGTTATTGTGATATTGTGCTATTGTTGTGTCAGTGTGCTATGCTAGTGTGCTCTTTTGAAGGCAGCCGAGAGGTTTCCTGAGGCTCGTACGATCTCTTGCACTCGTAGTGGTGACGTAGCGGCGGTCTTCCCTCTGCCTCTACTATAGTACATCGAGAGGAAGCCTGGTGAAACGCTCAGCCCTCGTAGAGATGCTGTTGGTCTGGGTGCACTGGTAAAGGAGTCTTTACTTGGTGCTTGCGATTGCATAGAAACGAATGCGTCTACTGTACTTCCATTGGGCTCGTTTCCGTCTATCAGTACGAATAACCATTGCTCCATTCATTCGATGGGACCAGTTCGAACAACTACCCCACACCTCCTGCCATGACGATGCATTTTCACCTCTCTGGGGGTGGCGGTGGTGGTAGCGCTGTTGTCGGTGATTTTAGTGTTGGTGATGTTGGTGTTGGTGTTGGTGCTGGTGTTGGTGTTAGTGTTGGTGTTGGTAATGTTGGTGTTGGTGTTGGTGTTGGTGTTGGTGTTGGTGTTGGTGTTGGTGTTGGTGTTGGTGTTGGTGTTGGTGGTGTTGTTGGTGTTGGTGTTGGTGTTGGTGTTGGTATTGGTGTTGGTGGTGGTGGTTGTGGTTGTGGTGGTGGTGGTGGTGGTGGTGGTGGTCGTCGTCGTCTTCGTCATCGTGGTGGTCGTAGTGGTGGTGGTCGCAGTGGTGATGGCGATGGTGGTACAGTAGTAATGCCACGGGTAGAGGCATCACAATCATTGTTTGCATGTTCAATGGCTTTGCTTGCCATCTATATTTACAGTTAATGCCTCAGCCCGGCATAGATCGAGTTTCATACTCGTATATACTATCTAGAACAACACTCCCTGTGTTCAGATTCAGCCCTCTGGTACTCTGAGTAGGAGGCGTTTTTTTTTGTTTTTTTGGCGGTCACCAAAGCTGGCGGTCGAGTTAGATCATTTGTGCGGGGTGGAGAACCTTTGTTCCGCACAAGGGGAATGGTCGTATCACGTAGTGTGTATATGGTAAGGCGTCCGCGAGGCAGATGCATAGTAAAACCCATTGCTGTCTCAGGAAGTGGCCACACCAGAAATTAAATTAACTCATTGAAGCTGTCGTCCATATGCAAGTCCGCCTCAGAGGCGGTTCTTAGCAGGCTGCAGCTCACCTTCCATGCGACTCGCCCAATACCTCACGGCGCTTCACGCTTGGTGCAAGCAATATCTGCCTGGTTGGTGAAAGCCTAACGTGCTCCGTCCCGGCATTGTAGGGATGCGAGGGTCTATGGTCATACTACTACGGCCATGTACGGCATGCGGCTGATGAGTACCCCTCCCCCCCGGTGAGGCGCAAGCGATATCAAAACATATAGACAGCCCAGGCTAAAGGCATGATACTAGTTTGTTACTGGTAAATATCATCACTGCATGCCGTACCTGATATACACTTCGAAGGTAGGTTTCCTGTGTTCCTTGTGTACAGCATAGAACTGTACCTTGTATGTGATATGAAGCGTTACCTCCAAAGGGGTGCAGGTTTGTGGGTGCTGGGTTACCCGTCCATCATATTATAGTCCTCCCAGTAATGATGTCGCTCCTACTCCATCAAGAGTAACTATTAATAGGGTACAGAGATCAGGGGGACAAAAGGGTACCCGAAGCTGTCTTAGTCTCATACAACAGTGGGAGATATATAGGGGAATCAAACACACTACTATTCGGGTTTCCGATTCTACCGTGTGCACCTCATGTGAGAGAGGTGTGACATCACTTATCCTGAGGATCCTAAGAACGTTCCCATATCTATACCTGTGGACTCCATCACATGTATATATAACGTGCATGCAGGCCTACGTACAGTACAGCCCTCTATCATAAAAAAAAATCCACAAAAAGCATAAGAAGCTTAGCCTGACAGACCGGAGGCCAAACAGAATTGGTGAGAAACTCGAGAGCGGTCATACATGAAGTTAGCCTGGGAGCAACAGAGCCATAACAATTCAAGAAGTGATAAATTCGGGAGCGACTGAACTTGAAGTTAGTGTGGAAGCAACAAAGCCGTATCGCTGCCGGGGAAATAGTAAATTCGGCAGCGGCTATGCGAATTCCGTGTAGAAAACACACTGTTGTTTGGTTGACATACGATATTATGCCACAGATTACCAATATACCGGTAGAATCTATTAATAGTCCGGTTTATTCAATAGGATATCCCGATTGAGGCCGGTACTGAAACGCCGGTATTCATAGTGTGGTCGACTACAAATAGGCGTAGACGTGCCAAGTACAGCAGGGGATTTGGTATATAGAAGCGCTTTTTTAGTACTTGTATAGGCACAAAAACCGCGACACTTCGCGTGGTTTTTTAATGTTTGCTAGCGAAGCGTCGCGGATGTTTTGTCTATAAATATCCCTATTATTTAATGCGTTTGTTTGCGTTCTACTATAGTAGTATTTTATAGTACAATAATGTTGCTATTAGCAATATTGACGTGGTTTTGTGTTGTCATAGCATACCTCGCGGGGGGGCGACTCTGCCGAGTGCCACCGTACCACCCGCGGACTCAGGATGGTGCCACGCCCGCCCGACGCATCAGCGTTCGGCTACCTCGCCGAAAGAGCAATCCCCGATGTCCCCCTTGCCAAATGGGGGGCTGGAGAAGGCGCGCTCCGGGGGACAGCTCGCTCTCTCCCCGGGAATGTACGGGGGGGGTATCGTAAAAGCCTGAACTTCGCCATTTCCAAAGCAGCACGCTTGTACTGTACTGTACTGTACTGTACTGTACTGTACTGTACTGTACTGTACTGTACTGTACTGTACTGTACTGTACTGTACTGTACTGTACTGTACTGTACAGTACTGTACTGTACTGTACTGTACTGTACTGTACTGTACTGTACTGTACTGTACTGTACTGTACTGTACTGTACTGCAAGTATTTCTGACGCCGTGCTGTATAATAGTATTAACAGAACGCTGTTGTTGCTATTGCTTCTGGTACCGTCCCGTTGTATGGTACGTTAAAGTTGAGGTAGGTAGGTGTTGAGGTAGGTAGGTGTTGAGGTGTTGTGAGAGAGACTCCGGGTAGAGGAGCGAAACAAGCTCCCATTCGCGTTCGTTCGTACCTTGCGCCGGACCTATGAAACACACCAGTACCGTTGAAAACCATCAAGAATCATATGGATATACTAATAAAAGAACACTCTCCTGAACACCTCCCCACACTGTTGGCTTGACGGCTTGGAAGCCCTTTGCTTGATGTCTGCACGTCAGCGCAACCCCCGACTATCTCAGGGAGGTGTTCCCTTTGATACTGCCACTGCTG